>JADLZK010008765.1:0-476095 GCA_015847255.1 Hyparrhenia diplandra
AACACAATGCCTTTGCTTCTGTAGGAGTACTCACTTGGTTGCAGGGAACTCTGTGTTGGGCGCCACTAAAAAGTCCATATAGAAAACTCAAATATGGGACTTTTTTTACTAAAAAGTCCCTTAGAAGCATCGTTTGAGAGTCTTTTTCTTAAAGGTCCTAAGACTAAAAATCCTAGACTAATTATCCAAATAAGGCCATGGTGGATACCATGTATGGCTCAGTTGCTAGTTTAATAATACTTAATCAATACTAAATTATAAGACGTTTGACTTTTTGACAACAAGTTTGACTGCTCGTCTTTATTCAAAAATTTGTGTAAAATATCACTTCTGACTTTTTTTACTCGTCTTATTCAAAAGTTGTTCAGAATTTTGACTTAAATTGACTAAGTTTTGCGTGCAAAAATTTTTGAATAAGACGGATGGTCTATGGTAAAAAGTCAAACATCTTATAATTTAGGATGGAGGGAGTATATAACAAAAGTATTTCTTCCAAATACTTTGCTTCCACTAAAAAAACAAGACTATAATCTACTATCACTCACACGCACACACAAAAACCAGGAAGATGGCAACAGAATTACCATGTTATATCAGTATATTAGTACAAGACAAACAAATCCATCAAACAAACACCAAATAGAGATAGTGCATTCTAGAGTAGTACTTATAATCTTATACTATGATAAACATCTTACCGTACTGAATTAATGCGAATACAATTAATATAAATTATATTTTTTTATTATATTATCTCTATTTTTTTGAGTCATATACAGTAAACGTCTAACAATCATTTTTCTATGAACTTACTCTGACTCACCGTCACAGACCGAGTTGTATTGGTACGAAGATAGTAGATTCTTTTTAAATGAAAAACCTTTGCCACTGCTCAAAAAGTGACCTTTTTGAGACAGAGATGGCAACCCCAGCTTCGACTGCACCCTGCCGCAGGTAGGTATAGAGATTTGTAGAGTATGTATGGCCGGTATGGACCATCAATCTGAACGCAAATTGCAAACAGCCATACGCAAATCAATGTGCTCACGCGTTTGGCATACATAATACAGCCAGCCATCCCCACAAACCCGGCAAAAGCAATGTGGCCCATATCATCAGGGCATCACCCATATCCTTGTGTGGTTTGCCAGCCCGGCCGGCGTTTCAGACAAGAGGCCGGCCGGTTTGCCATTGCTTGCACACAACACCTTGCTTTAATTTGCTCCTCTCCCAAGCCATTGCAACAGAATAGCATGCAGCTGAATAACAATAGTATTATTGCCGCCCAAATCCTGGTTCAGCATGGTCCTACTACCACCAAAAAAAGCTATACTAACACCTTCTCATCATATCTCTTGTTTAATGAATCTACATACAGCTTTGACTCTCGAGATTGGGCCACTACTTTGCTTAATTATATGCTTATATATGCTCTCAACACACAACACAGACACATTATTCCTAGATATGTGTGTGGACTTTCGATTCCTTGCAAGCAGTCACACTAGCTTGTTCGTAGTGCGTGTGACCAATCTCTTGACGCTTGTCCAACCTCATATGACTTCGTATGCAATGGTTAAGGTTGCAAAGCTGCTGGCGTTGCTTCTACAACTACTGATCACTGCCGACGATCATCGATCAGCACAGCAACGACAAATTTATCCACATGCCACGCTATATATATACATAATACACTAACACGAACACGAAGATTCATGTACATGTCAAGTACAAGACCAGCAGCTAGCTAACTACTTCCTTCATACATTGGATACGTAAGGTGGTGGTAAGCTTGATCTGTCGATCCATCTGTCCATGGGGAGCTGCGCATCCGCCTCGCGACTGGTGCTGATGATGAGGAAGGTGGCGACGGCGAGGGGTGGCGTAGTGGGCATCGTCAAAGCGAGGCGGAAAATTCCATGGATGCCGCCTGAGGTGCCGCCGGGCCAGCGGGTCACCGTGCGTATGCGCGCCAGCGAGTTCCGAGCGCAACTGGCCGCCGTCCGCAGGGATCCCGGCGCCGACGACGACGTGGGCGAGGGCGAGAGCGGCGACGTCGCACGCCTCATCCTCGACGGGTGCGCCGCCGGCCGCTGGGCGTGGTCGCCGGCGCCAGAATAGAACCGGACCGGACCTACCTAGTATTCTATCAGCCTACCTAGTTAGTAATTAATTCGTGAAAAACCTATAGCTTGTTCGTGCAGATCGAGCTGCAATGCGTACAAACTGTATAGCCTGTATGTAAAAATTCTTGTGAAAAAAATCAAAGGAACTGTATATGTAGTAATACTATAATACTACCTACGTACGTACGGCCGCGTACAGCAAATTAAGCGGTTGAGACGTCGTTCATCGATCTCTTCCCCGTCGTCGTCCATGGTTTGCAGCTCATGGCGTCGTCGTCGGCTTCGTCTCCATTGCCGTCGCCGTCGGCGTGGTCGCTGTCAGCAATATGAATAACGAAGACTAATGCATGCATGCATGGCATGGGCAAATCTAACTCGAGGGTTTTTGGTTTGGTTTGCTTTTAGTTTTTCGGTTGGGACGACGGACAGACACACCCACGGATTAGTTGCTCCATCCGATCCATCCATGGATTAATTATTGGCTCCATCAGGCTTTTTGACTTCTCGCGCCCACCACTCGACCTAAAAGCGTGATTGCGAACGAAGCCGATCGACGGGAAAGGTTGAAACGAAATACAAGCACTAGGCGCTGTCGGGACCTCACTCGCTTGTTCCAGGCCGGCCGTGCGTACTTACGTGCGTGCGCGTGCATGCAAGGATGTGAGAGTTAGAGGATGCAAGCAACTAGGCCGTCAATAATCTCTACTCGGGCGAGCATGCCACTAAGGGCAGGATCCGTCTCTACACGCCAAATCTATCACACGGATATGTATAAAAGATAAGTCATACAACCCATAAAGCGAGACACTATCTCTAAAGAATTGAATGCACGCATACACTCTGGATTGGTAGAGAAGACATTTTGAGTAGACAACTCTTGTACAACGCAACTCTAGACATTGGAGCACGAACTGAGGTCGTCCCTTTCGTGAAAAGACAAAAGTCTGCTATCTCTAAACATTGGCAAGGGGTTTTATGAAAAAAATAACGACTTCGGAGATGGGGCAAAAAAAGACCCTTAGGGCAAAAGAGCTCGCCCTAAGGGCCCCGACAATCTAATATTTTTAATATGATAATTAAAAGTACTATTAACGAGAGCTAACTTTCTAGGGGACAAATATTTCTTAGAAAAACATCTAATAACACGTTAAAAAAATATTGAATTAGAAAAATTAGAACTCTATGAGTCTATCATGGCAATATGGAATGACTTAAATTTAAGGGGAAAACCTGTAGGCTACGGCCTGTCCCTATGTGTCTTGATGAATTATAAAATGACTAATCAACTTTGGCGTATTGAATTGCTAGGTCGAAAAAGAAATTTGAAGTCGTCAGGTGAGATCAAACAAACACCTGTCATGCCCTTACAATTGTACTGCATCAATATTGATAGAAATCAAATCGCTGTAGAGGCATATTATGCGCATGAGCCCCTAGGAGCCACAATGGAAAAGGCCCCATTGCCTGCACCCCCTCTCGGACCAGCCTGAGAAAAGGTGAGTAAGAACCAAGCAGCCATTATAAAGAGTATCTCCAACAAGAGAAAAATCAACCCCAAAACTAGTTATTATTAAGGAGATACAAAAGTAATTTAGGATTGTAAAAGTGATCTCTCCAAATAGAACAAGTAGAAGGAGAAAACTCCATCCCCAACAAGAAGAAAGGTGGGTTGGGGGAAAAGAGGGTCGAGGGATGGGAGGCTATAATTTGAGGAACCGGGAAGTTTTTTTCAGAGAGATATAGGTTTGGGGAGTGCTGAGCTACAAAACCCTAAATACATTCTTGGCCATTGGGGTTCATAAAAGGGGAGATTGCTAGAGATGGTCTAAGTTATTAAGAGTCAATTTATACAAGGTCCTTTATACAATACTCCCTTCGTCCATGATAATATGTAATTCTTCCTTATGGAGGAAGAGTTGACTGATTTTAACTTTGACTAAAATTGTATAAGAAACACACTATGGTTGTTAAGTATCTTAAAATTAATTACAGTATTTTTCATAATGAATTTATTTTGGAGACGTAAATGCTAATAAATTACAATATTAACCTTGCTCTAAAGCTGGACACACCTTGGTGCGCTGGACAATCGGACACCGACGGCGATCGATCCATCCATCCGTGTCATCGCCGTCGTCGTCCAATCGCTCTCCATCTCTAATGCTGCGGGAAGACCATGCATGCATGCTAGCTCCTGCTGCTGGTCCATATCTATCAGAGGTACCTATCCAGATCTTTGCTGATTGTTCTTGGCGACACCTGGGCACGATATAAAGATAATATCTGGGACTGTTGGTAGGTGAAGAAGAATGAAACGATCGATGAGCCCATGCAGGTGCTTATGTACGTACGTTGGTTTGTCAACGGAATCTACCAGGGTTCCCATTTGGATTTGAGCCACAATTAAGCTAAGTGTACACTGCACCGCATGCGTGCAAAGCAAAAAGCTGTCAACGACAACAACGACGACATCTAGCTTTTCAGTTTCAGGTACATCTATCCATGTACTATTTCGTCATCACCCAAAGTCCAAACCAACTAACCTGAAATTGGTAGGTAAGCAGTGTAGTATGTTAACTTACTGATGAGTACTCTGATCTCCTCAGCTACGTGCATGAACCGACAGCAAGGTCCATTCGACACGACATCGTCGGCCACCCACAACAAAAGCTACTGAACATACATGTGTAATGGACACCATGGACAGCCAAAAGGGATTGGAATGTTGAAGATGGACCGGAAAATCACGCGAAAAAGAACTGAATTTAGATGAAATTGAGCAAATTTGCAGTTCCCAGCACTTCTTGACGATATTTGGTGGCTTTCTAAGATGGTTTCATCGATCCCTCCTAGGACACTTTCAAGCACCGTCGTCTCATCGATAGGTCTTCCAGTACGAGAGAGGTGATTTTTGGGACGAAAAACAGTGTCGATCAAATCGGCCTCACTCATCAACCTACTAGTTGGCCTCACGTTGTTTTAGACCACCCTTCGCCGTATCTTTTTTTTTCGCCGTGTGTTCAGGCCTAAAGCACTAAACTTCTAGGCCGTGGTACGCCTGTACAGTCTCAGGACGATCTAGCTACTGATAGGTATATGTTGGACGAGATCAGCATCGATGCTTTCGGTAATGATGATAGCCATGAGTGGAGCTGCCATGAGTCATGCATAACGACGTTAAAGTGAATGAAAATGAATTAGCTTTTTTTGGGAAACAAAATGGTAAACACTCGAGTTGTTTTCAGGGGGCAATTGGAAGTGGAAACAATGGCCCATCGATCACCCATGCACGATCGAGTGTCAACAATGCAAGATCGCATGGATGCATGCTTGTCCAATCAGCAGATGACGTGTACGTCTCCACGTACGTACGTCCCATCATCCATGGATCTGTCGTCGATCGTGCGCATGTGTCTATATATGAGGCCTGCATGCGCCCATGGTGCGCACGCCATCTACAGGTCGTTCTGGCCGGTGAGGCGTTTTTTTTCCCTCCTGGTGAGCATATCTTCCCACGCTGCCACCACGATGTATATTGCGATTCGTACTTATGCCAAGATACTTACAAATTAATACGCGTTGGGGGTGCTTGCGACGAATCGCAATACGCATTATCTCGTATTCAAGAGCTAGCACGGATCACGCTCAACCCGGCTTGAGATTTATATCAACACATACTATTTTTCTGAGTTACGCAAAAGTTGTAAACGTTTTTTGTATTAAGATAGAGAAAATATTCAATATGTATAACACGCCTTAAAGACGCTCTAGAGCAGTGGCGAAACCCACCCTTTGCCATTAGGTCAGTCAATTCCCGATAAATTTTTTTGCAAACTCAATACAAATCACTGTTTTAAACTGCTTTTTAAAAGGCGCCAAGACCCCAACATGTATTAGGATCGACCCCTGGGTTGGCGTTTTGTCGGCTTCGAAATCGCTCACAGAAAGTAAATGATAAGTTGTACACGAACGCCACCCGTCCAAGAATGTAATGGCACCCTACAGTGCTATAGCTACATAGCTAGCTGTATGGTGATGCGTCACTTAGCCTTTTTTTCCCCCCTTTTTTTTTTATTTTTTTTTTTTTTCTACGAGAAGGATACAACACTAAGCTTGATTCGGCATCGGTGATCTGCCGGTCAATCTCTAGCCACTGCTTCATTACCTGTACGTACTTAATTACCTGTACCCGGATCGATCACTTTGCATTAGCTTTTGGCACCAGCCGTGGATCACGCCGGCAAATTGCCGACCCTTCATCAGCTCCAACAACCGGTGGTAGCCTCTACAGTGCCATTGCATTTCCATCTTTGACCTCACAAAAGGGATTTGCATCGATCGGTCGCTACCTGTTGTAGATAGCAAGTGCACATCATGCATGACCATTTCTCCAATCTCCATGCACCATGGATTTCATACTATAACCTCCAAGCAACAGCTAGCTCCTAATATAATAAACCATACTACCTCCATTTCAAATTTTAAGACCTTTCCGGCTTTTTCTAGATACATTTTTCTTTTACTTTTGTAAGATGCATAGTAAAAAGAAATGCATCTAGAAAAAGCTAGGAAATCTTATAATTCGGAATGGAGAGAATATACTATATATACATATAAAAGTCGCAATAACACATGTCGATCATATATATATATATATGTGTCGTGCACGTACTGCCAAATAGTTGAATGCACGTGCCGTGAGCTTTTTATTTCCCTGTGACAACAACCCAGTGTGCAGTGACGAAAGTGATCTATCCGATCCATGACCAAACCACACGCGGTTCGTGCATCTGACTTTTTGTACTGTCAGAGATCTGACGCTGGTGAGCCAGATGATTGTAGTATAGTATATCCATCATCAATGTGCACACATATATATATGCGTGACTTTCAGTTTCCAATTTGGTGCCGTGGCGATTTTCAGTCAGCTGAGTAAACTGAAGAAAAAAGAGGCTGCAGCTCTGCAGGGGGATAAGCATGCATGACGCAACGGGCCAACCACTACATTCCTGCAAAAGTCAAATCGGTTGAGGCCATGGTGCCAGTATACTTTTTTTTTTGAGTAACATGGTGCCAGTATACTGTGCATTCATACTAGTACCTCATCAGGCTCGTCAGCTGTGTAGGTTTATCTGCCATCTAGCCTTTCACACAGTTATATATACAGGCATGCTAAATATATTCTGTATGGTCATGCATACTGACTGACAAGAGGCATAAACAAACAAACAAACTTCTGCATATGGGTGAAATATGCAATGCAAGCCCCATGACAAGTTTTTTTTTCTTCGAAAGCGTGCTTTGCACGTGCTGAAGCCACATGACAAGTCATGCTTCAATAAGTGTGCACGATCGAGGGGTTATCTAGTTTCACCTCAAAATCAGGTGCAATTGTAGCCTCAACAATGTCTCAACAAATAAATTACTTATTACTTGGCACTCACTACAACAATCGCGTTCTGTAGGGGCGGTTGAGGATGCTCAGTAGGGGTGGTTTTTGTAACCGCCCTAACTCTCCGTTGCTACAGAGGTCTTCTTGTAGGGGCGGTTCGTGTTGAACCGCCCCTACCGTGACTCAACCGCCCCTCTCGTAACTCATCTGCGAGGGGCGGTTCGTGTTATCAACCGCCCTCTATTGTGGTTTTTAGAAATCGCATTTTTCAAAATTCATAGCAAAAACATTTTTCAATTGGGGAAGAGCCTCACCCGGCCAACCACCCACCATACCTTACCTTGCCACCGTGATTTTTCTCACGGTTTTTGCAAATGTTTCGAAATGTTGTGGCGGCCGTGATTCGAACCCATGACCAACCGCTCACGCGCGTGAAGAGCCCCCCACCACTAGGCTACACATGCGGTTGTGTCCATATCTCATTCGCGTCCCCCACATATTATACAAATCCGAGTGTAAATTGACTATTTGAGGCCCTAAACGGATTCAAACTAAAAAAAGTGGTCAACTACAAAGTTTCCTAACTTTTTCGAGATGTACATTTCATATGTAGGAAGTTTTTTTCGTCCGAGGTCGCTTTCGAAATTTGAATTTCAAATTTGAGACATTTGAATATAACTTTTTACATGACTAGATGATTTCAAACTAAAAAAAGTGGTCAACATGAAAGTTTAATAACTTTTTGAGATCTAAATTTCATATATAAGAAGTTTTTTTCGTCCGAGGTCGTTTACAAATTTTTGAATTTCAAATTTGAGACATTTGAACATAGCTTTTGCATGACTAGATGATTTCAAACTAAAAAAAGTGGTCAACTACAAAGTTTCATAACTTTTCGAGATCTACATTTCATATATAGAAAGTTTTTTTCCATCCGAGATCGTTTATGAAAAATTTAATTTTTTTAGTGTCACCGTATTTAGAAGTGCGACGCGTAGGAAGCTATAGATATAGAAACACGCCCCTCATGGACTAATAAGGCGTTGGATATTGAACGCCCACACTTCATATAAAGGTAATTTGAAACAAAAGCCGCCCTCTGATGAATCGCTAATAAGAGCGGTTATTGAGTATTTGGAAGGATTTGCTTCCTTTGTAGGAAACTTCAAAATATTAGCAACCCCTAATCAAAAAGGGAAGCGTTTCCATAGTAAGCTTTTTGTAGTAGTGACTTGTCATTTATTTTTAAACAAAGGTTAAATGGTTTCTTGGAGTTTTTCATCGAGAAGAAAGAAGTTATTTGAGGATGAGATCGTGCAATGACACCATGTTTGAGAAATAATGAAAGAAATTGTTTAAAATAAATGTCAAGTGCCAAGTAATAAGTAATTTATTTATTATTACAATTGTCCATTTTATAACTTTGAGATATTCTATACAAGTAACTTGCTAGTTAATTTGTATTATCTTTCATAACTACATAAGTTGTAATTTAGATACAAATTAGGGGTATTTTAAATTCTTTTTATGATAACGATGTGAGTAATTTATATGCAAATAAATCTAATTGAATATTATTTTCATAATTAAATAATTTAGATGTAAATTTATTGAGCTACTCGATGTGAGTATTTTTCTTGTAAAACATAATAGATTCAATACTTATTATTCTCGATGATAAGTATGTCTAACAAATTAAATACCGGATGTTTCTTATTATTATGAGAATCTAAATATAAGATTTTTTCCTAGTATGCATCTAAGTGAGAACTAATGGCAAGGTTTTTTTTTTTTTATAATAGAAAGAGGAAAAGTCTACTTCACCCACTCCAGCGCTATAGGGCTTGACTTTAACCCACTCAACTATGAAGCCATGTATTCTACTGAACTTTTTCAAAACCATTCAAATCATCCCTAGGTGTTTTTGATATAGCAACAATAATTTTGCTACAAGCGCCCGGTGGTTTTTTCTTTTCTTTTTATCTATTTTTGTGGAATCTTTTTTTAAAAAACATAATACCGGTTTCGTAGCTGAGGGGTTACGTAGTCCACCCTCATTTTTTTTGTGTGGGTGTCTGTGTGTGTGTGTGTGTGTGTGGGGGGTGTTGAATTAGACTTTTTCCCAATAGAAACGTGGGTAACCTCGAAAAGAACTCACGGTTAGCCAATAAATACATTAAAAAAAACAAAGATAAATGAATGATTGAATATATATGTGTGTAGTGCATATATAAAGGATGAGGTAACCCAGTGAGTACATGTCATGTGCATTTGGAGAGAGAGCGCTGGAGCCAGCTAAGCTTTTTTTTTTTTCTCGCCAAAGGAATCGTGACAGTGATGGCCACAAAGGAATCAATTATCACATAATGCGACCCGGTTAGTTGGACATTGATTAAGCACCTCAACGAACACCATTCCTGTTGGACTAAAGAGAAATTACAAAATATATATGTGCACTTTTATTTCATCTTTTGAGCTTTCACCGATCGATGGCTGATCAAATCTTCCGTCCCACCGATGGATCCATCGATGCAGAGATGATAGCAACATGCTGATCAAATATTCAGAAACACCTCAACTGTTTGCACTCCAAATTTGCTGTTTTCGAGTCTGAAAAACAAAAACTGGCCTGAAATATGTCACCGATTAGCTGGTTAGCTGAACGTATGATTACTCGGCTTAATTTACATGGCCAAAGTTTCTGAAAAAATCTCTAGAACCTCCAAGGTCGGAACTTCCGGCTCAACAACAAGCATATGTCACTCCCCAAAAGACACCATAACTTTAAGCTCCAAACTCTAATATTGGTGGTCTTGGACTTTTTAAAAAAACTTATTAAAAAGGGCTAACCAACCCAACTAAAAACAAGCTCCAAGACCAACAAATTGCAATTCTTGTGTCATGTATTTATCTCATGATATATCAGCACTCAGGGTTCCGTTAGTTGAGCACTTAAGACTTGTGAAACTATTCATGCTGCATATATCCGTTAGTCGATATATATAGCACTTGAGACTCATTATTGAGCAACGCCATCTTGAGCATGTGACTTTGAAATATTTCAGCAAATATGAACTCAAATCATGGCCCCCAAGTCATTCTTCCATAAAATCCAATAATGGTTTGATTTATGTCCACAAAATTATGGGAAGTCAATATCAACTATTTCCTCACCTTTATATGCTTGTGGTTCACAGTAGATTGACATGATTGGAAATATATGCCGAACGCCCGGGTATATATAACCCAACCAAACTAGTGGTTGGTAGAATTAAAGAGACTTTACTATTCCGTACGTTTCATTTACAATTTCAGAGAAGACAATGTTTTTTTTCCTCGAACGTGCATTGCACGTATTTCATTAAGAAGAAGAGAGTTTTAGGTTACAACACAAACACAAACAACAACCACATAATGTATCTACTAATGGCATTATTATTATTCTTGTATTTTACATAAAGGCTACACACATACTACTGTAAGTGTCGTCACTATCAGTGAGACATCACACCATTTGGAGAAAAAGATGGCGGAACACCATATGAACTTTAGAAAGAGAGAAATCGGTGCAGGGGATCTTGCCAAAAAAAGAAGAATTCATCATTATGCAACAACTCATATTCTTCTAGATGAAAACTACGGAGGGAAAGAGAGAGATCAGTAAAGTAGTAAAGTTTAACTCACGTCCTTCTGTCCAGTTGCTTGTTTGGATTATTCACATATATATTAATTAATATACCACAACTTTTACTGACATGGACTACTGCAAGAGCTAGTTTTATGTACAAGCAGGACTAGTTTTCTTCAGATTATTCAATGACCAGAAATTAACCTACGAGTTTTAAATCAGGTGAAGGTAATTTCTGCTCTCTGCATATCAGTACCAACCAGATCCACTGCTAGCTAGGCTGCGGAGAATTCCTGTCGGCTTAGAGATTCCTGTCGGTTTTGGAAAACCGATGGAAATATGAATTAGGGCTTCACTACTATCTCTTGCGTCTTCTTCACCTTCTATGAGGTTAGGGCATAAGTACACTAGAGTTTAAGGTCCACAAGGGCTACTAATAGCCTGGGGACTTGTAGGAAGGCTAGTTAATAATAAGGTGGCAAAGTAGGCACAGTTGTAGTGATGGTGAGATGAGAGAGGTTGATGACATTGTAGCTAGTACTGAACAAAGAGGAACCATTCTATCAACATTGTTGAGGGTGGGGCAACCGGTAAGCAAGGGAGGATATTTCTTGTGATGTTGGGCGTGGTGGGATCAATGGGAGAAAGAAGAGGTTTCGTGTTATTATTGGAGAATGTTGTATATATAGACCATACGTACTGAGCGACAGCATTATATTAGCCAGGATCATGCATTGCTGGGTGACAAGATTTAAGGATAAGGAGGTAGGGTGAGGACAAAAGGAATGTTGTTTAAACGTACAGGCACTTGAGGGCTGGATAGACCAGCCCTATACATTGTTTTCCCCAAAAGATATAGTATCCCCTACCTGTACGTTTTGATACATGCATGATAGCATGAATTGTCATGTAGTACACACAAGTCATTCGTACAAGATGTATTGTCTGCATTAGACAAATAATCGATGGCAGGTACATGTTTAGTGTACCATAATGTGGATTATTGAAACCGCATGGAGTACAGTAGTACCTGCATGGTAATCATGTCTGAGGCCGGGATGATTATATTGGTAGACTTCTGGCTCCCCAAGCCATCATCGTAATCCTACCAAACAGGAGCAACTAAATTCATCAGGACATATATTATATAAATTGTTGCACTGGTCTCGCACTGTATATATTTCCTACTCCATCCATGACAAAAGGAACACAATCATTGTTGCTTTTCGAGGAGCCAAACAATTTTCAGTTTCATCACAATCGAAATTCATGGCAGGATGGCAGTAGTGTTGCATGGCATGATATACACAGGCCTGGCAATCATCTCTTGGAATGGTGATTGTGAAGGCAGTTTTCACATCGATCGTATAGGAGACTAGAATTTGGTGGAATAATTGATTTTATTATGGAGCCTCATGTAGACAGATTCAGATTATATGGAAGAAGGACATTGTTGAGGGGGGCAATAGCCTCCCTTGTAGGCAAGGCACAGGTCATGATTACAAACAATCCTGAGATTTACCCTATTTGGTACTGTACCAGAGGTGGTTAATTTCCTACTAAGTATTTATTTGTAGGCGTGTGACAGAGAAGTAAACTCGTGAATTACCTTACAATAGTAAAAAGGTGATATACAAATTCCTGCTTAAATCTCTCTGGAGGTGTCATGTGTGCTACTAAATAAAATCTAATAAATTGCTACCACCTTCAGTTACTTATGGACAAACAGGTAATCCTGAAAACACTTTGCTTTCTGCAAAACCAAATAATCAAATGAAGGTGCTGGACTAACTAACGCCAATTAAATATCCTAAAATTAAAAGAAGTGGCTATAATTCCGCGCGCATTATTTTAGGTTCCATTAAAGATCCCAACAGCACGAGGTTTGTCGTAATCGTTCGGACCCAGCGCTCTTGATTCGACTCGATCAACCTCGACGGGCTCTGCAGGAAGGATGCGTACATATGTGTATTATGGTACTAGGAGACATCAAGGCCCTGCTTTGTGGTCCACCCTTTTCAGTCACTGATAAAGAGATAGAGATCTAGAGAGAGTCCAATGCAATGTATGCCAGGCAATAAGCAGAGTCTTGTCCTTGGTGTCCCCATCAGAGGTAAGAGAGTCTAGAGAGAGAGAGAGAGTTTGCATTAGACAAATAATCCTAACTTTGCAAATTGCAATGCCGCTGCAAATGCATTGGCAACACTACCTATCACCGGTTTCCTTGAAACCTAAGGCTGCAGAGGAGAAGAGAGAACGTACGTGCACTCGCAATATTACATGCGTCCTGCTCCGATCATGTGCACATACAGATAGCGCTAGCTACCCGGCCTATCATTTCCCTGCCCTTTCATCCACGGCATTCATATGCATGTGATGTGTGTGTTTATCCATATTCATTAGCTGCAACATTAGAAGAGAATTAAACGTACTGTGCTGTGCGTGAATCATTCTTTTTTTTTTTTTTTTTTGCAAGTCCGTCCGGCTGAGAACACTTGACTTTACATTATATATTGGTAGCCTTTGTTTACTATGGTCAATGATAACCTATACTCTATATCTGATAGAAAAATCTTGAGTAGCTGATCTAGGGAACTTACAAACACTATGGTTGGTGCCTCCAAGGAGAAACACACACAACGTACACTACGATACCGACATCGCCTACCCAATATACGGACGAGGTTTTCATCTTGAAGATCTGATGACACATGAAAGTGAGGCTTAGACCACAGTAGATGATACCTCTAAGATGCCCTTTTACAAAATCAGCAAGACCTCACTTCTCTCATTGAGCCTTTCTTAACTTCTGAAATTGATCTTGTGGTTAAAAGCCTACCAAGAGATAAGGTCCCAGGTCCAGATGGATTTAATAATGATTTTGTGAAGCATTGTTGGAATATGATTAAAGGTGATTTCTATAATATGTGTGATTCTTTTTCTATCATGATAATTTGTGCTTGCAAAGTATAAATGGTTCCCATATCACCCTAGTGCCTAAAAAAGATGGTGCTCAAAAGGTCTCAGACTTTAGACCCATCTCTCTTCTTAATACCTCTGTGAAGATCTTGACCAAATTGTTAGCCAACAGACTCCAACAAGCTTTACCTTTGCTTCTATACAAGAATCAGTATGGATTTATTAAAAACAGAACCATTCAAGACTGTGTTATCTGGGCTTTGGAATATCTTCACTTGTGCCATCAGAGCAAAGAGGAAATTATTATTCTCAAGCTTGATTTTGAGAAGGCATTTGACAAAGTGGAACATGATTATATGCTCAGAATTATGGAGCTTCAAGGGTTTCCTTCCAAATGGCTATCATGGATGCAGAGTATTTTTTCTTCAGGTACATCAGTTGTACTTCTAAATGGTGTCCTAGGGAAGGTCTTTCATTGCAACCGTGGAGTAAGACAAGGTGACCCCCTGTCACCACTCATGTTTGTTTTAACTGCTGATTTCTTGCAGACCTTACTCAACCAAGCTAGGATCAATGGTACTGTCAGCTTGCCTTTATCATCAACAGGAGACTCTGATTTCCCAGTCTTACAATATGCAGATGATACCCTAATCTTTCTAAAAGGGTACTTAAATGAGTTAAATCATCTAAAGGACATCTTATCTAACTTTGTTGATGCATCTGGTTTGAGGGTAAATTATGACAAATCAATGATGGTGCCAGTCAATGTCTCTGATGAATCTGATGAAAGACTAGATATCCTGGCCTCCTCATTTGGATGCTCTAAGGGCTCCTTACCTTTCACTTATTTGGGACTACCTTTGGGATCCTCTAAACCTAATGTTGCAGATTTTTTTGCCAATGGTGTCGAGGTGTGAGAGAAGAATAGTTGCTTTTTCCTCCTTCTTAGCTGGTGGTAGGCTTGAACTTACTAATGCAGTTTTGACTGCTCTACCTACCTTTTACTATGTGTACCTTCCACCTCCCAAAGATAGTTATCAAACAGGTGGATAAGTATAGAAAATATGGCCTTTGGCGTGGTTCGATCTTCACGACAAAAAGCCCTCTAAAGCTGCTTGGCCTCTGGTTTTGTTTGCCTCGAGATGAGGGAGGTTTGGGTGTTCTAGACATCTCAATTCAAAATGAGAGCCTTCTTATGATGCACCTACACAAGTTTTATAATAAATCTGACATCCCATGGGTTCATTTGGTGTGGCATAAATATTACTCAAGACAACCTCTACCTATACCTGGTCACATGCCAAGAGTTTCATTTTGGTGGAGAGATATTTCTAAGCTCATAATCAAATTCAAAACCATGGCAAAGCCTATCATTCAGGATGAAAGCAAATGTCTTTTGTGGTATGATCTACGGGATACAACATTTCTATCTGAAGATTCCCTCACCTCTGTCATATGTCAAAAAGAGTTTCTTTGCTGAGTGGCTCAAGCGGTACAAAACCGATCCCCTTCATTAGCTGTTCCATCTACCTTTATCTGTTGAGGCCTTTGATGAATTTAATGAGTTTCTTGTGCTACTTCAAAATCTCGATTTCTGCAGCAAGCTTCGACATTTGGATTTACAAGTTGGGGAAACATGTTTTCTTCTAGAAAGGCTTATAAGCTCTTGATAGGTCACAAAAATGCTCATCCATCTTTTAAATGGCTCGGAGTTCTACTTGCCAAAATAAAAGGAAGCTTTTCTTTTGGCTCCTTCTTCAAGACAGTCGATTACAAGATCTTTGCTTAAGAGGTTTAATATGCAACTGCCTCGATTATACTTGCGTCTTTGTGTCAACTAAACATTGAAGAAGATCTTCAACATCTGTTCTATTTCTCAGCACTTGTTGGAACATGTTGTCGATCCACGCCTCACGCTTCTTCGGACAAACATAGTTGTTCAAAATTTCAAGAATCGGCTGAATGTCACCACTTCATGGAAATTGTTGTCACCATGTGTTGGTCTATATGGACAATGCGGAATGATGTAATTTTAGGGGGACTCCAACATTCTCTCTGGCGATGTAAAGATGTTTTCAAGAAGGAGATTGCTCTAGTTATGCTTAGAGCAAAGGCACAAAAAAATCAGTTTAGAATTATGGCTGCAAACTCATTTGTAATCTTCTTTATTTTTTTTCCATACCTTTTTATGTATCCTGAACTTTTTTGTACAACTTTGTCCTTTTTTATTCAATAAAACCCAGGGGGGTAACCCTCCTGTTTATGTCAAAAAAATTTAGCCTCGATAGAGCGTAGCCATCGCCAAGCGTCGTCGTCGGATCAACAAACAATGGCTTTCACCTACCATTCTTGGATCTCCCGACACATTTTTAGATAATGGATAATACAATCCGCCTCTACATCCAGAGATGTACCACGACCAATTATTACAAATGTCGAAAAGCCAAAAAACCTCAATGTCATGAACAACGACATGGAAATTATAACAAACGGAAAAGATGTTTCCACCCTCTATTTGAAATTTCTAAAGCAACCATCTCTAAACGCTTGCTCAAAACACACGAGGGCTTCCTTTGTTTCTTGATGCAGCTGCGCTTGGGCCCGAGCGTAGCCAATAAGCTCCCTGAAGATAACCTCGCATAATAGAGTTAGATTTCAATTTTTTAAAAATCATGTCATTACGACATCTCCAGATTGCCTAGAAAAGAGCAGCCACCCCAACCCAAATCAGAGACTTAGCCACGCTTATGCGATTCTTGAGCCAAGTACCAAACATATGGTTAAGCGACACGGTGAGTTAGATTAGTAGCATAGAAAATAATCCTCCAAATCATCTTGGCAAAAGGGCGGTCAAAAAAAGAGATGTTGAATCGTCTCATTCGAATTACAAAGATTCGCATTTTCGACTTCCCTTCAGTTTTTCTAGCTAGATTGTATTTTTGTCAAAATGACACCTTTTTCGACAAACCGAGAGGAAGATTTTTATTTTTAGAGGTATTTTCCATTTCCAGATCCTCCTATGTTGGAATGGTGGATTTGTATCTATAGCATCAAGATACATGGACCGGACGGAGAAAAACTCAGGACTTGGTTAAGAGTCATTTAAAATAGTCTTTTCCATCCACGAGTTACATTAGAGGTGCACGTGCTACAAGGCTAAGCCAATCCAACATGTTATTATCCACCAAAGCTCTCCTAAAAGAAACATTGAGGGGATTTGAGGACATAACTTTGGAAGCTGTTGAATGACGATCCCTAGCTATATTGTATAAGCTCGGGTATCTAAGTTTGAGAGGCTTATCACCTAACCAAGTATCATCCCAGAACCTTGTCATGGTTCCATCTTTTATCATAAAACAACCTTTAGCAAGCACCTCATCTTTGATATGAATGAGACCTCTCCAAAAAATGAGAGTCATTTGGTTTGGCTGATACTTGGGTTAGAGACTTGGAATGCAAATATTTATTCCTAAGCAAAGATTGCCGGGTGCCATCTGTATTTATAAGATTAACAATCCATTTGGCTAATAAAATATTTGTTTTGAATATGCAAATCAAGAATTCCAAGACCACCTTAATCCTTGGGGCGGCATAAGATATCCCATTTAGCAAGTAGGATCTCCGACACATAGGCCAGCGTAACAACGCTGATCCTCCCAAAGTATAGGAAGCATGTGTCCCAGGTGTAGAGAGCTTTGTTAGATGTGTGGCGATATCTTTTTAACAATGGAATAGGCTTTATGACCATCGTTGTATATGTTTGTGTGCACTCAACCATTTATTACACTGAAAACTAATACTAAACATTCACTCATGTGGGCAGAGATGCCTATGACCACCGTTTCCAATCTTTTGCCCCAACATTCTTCTTTTTGTAGTTGGGGCTAAAAGGTGAAACCATGTGTGATAACATTTTTTTTTTTGGGGGTGGGGGGTGGGGTTGGCTGAAATAATGTTTGTTTAGGACTCCTGATAATTTAGGGGTCAGTGCTGATCATGATCTGTAGTACCATCTACATCTGTGTTATTTCCAAATATCCATGATCACACTACAATAATCACTAGTCTGGCATATATATATTTTATTTATTTATTCAAAGAAAAAAAATACTTGTCCAATCCTCGTGGACTTGTGATCGATCGACTAGCTATTTCACCTACATAGTATATTAAATACAAAGAAGTTAAATAAATTGACAAAAAGAGAGCTGAGATACGGTAAAATCGATTGCCCAACAGAAAGGTAGAGAGCGTGACATGCACGACGATGGGTCGATCGAAACCCTTCCACCAACTTATATGATTTATTGACTAATTTCACACCAAGTGTCAAGTCAAACCCCAGCAGAGAGAGATGATAGAGATCTAGAGAGAGGGGCCTCGATGGATCAATCACTAATAAACGCGCGCAAAGGGAGGCCCGCGATCGGAGAGAGCAGCATTTTCTTGCATGCAATTATCTTGCCGGGCGCGAGCTGAGGGCAGCTTGAACAGTCGACTCTTAAGCTAGTCTTAAAATTTTTTATATGTTAATTGATGAAAGAAAAACTAACTTTTGATCTAGAGCAAAGCTCTTTGCACACACATTTTAAGGTTATGTGAGAGAGTGTTACGTGGAGCTATGTATGTTAGAAGCTACATGATTTAAGGTTATATATTAAAATTAGAAATATTGAAGAAATTATCTTAGAGCTAGTAAACTAGCTCTTTACTATCGCGATTTCTTCCCTGATCATCATCAGACGGATCCGGTGGCCCCCTTTCCGCGCGCGCGAACGCAGGGCGGCCGGGCCAGCAATCGACGGCGACGCAACTAATTTGCTGGGATCGCGCTTTATTTTATGGTCGATGATGCACTATTATTTGGACGGACAAATCATGCAGCTTTTAATTGTCGGCACATGACCTTTTTCTCCGTGCAATTTGTGTGCGTGGGGGCCGCCCATGCATGCATACCCATCGTCGTCGTCCCTCCCATGCATATATCAGCATATATATGTACATCATCACTCACTCTCTCCCAACATATATATAAAGTAGGAGTATATTATTATACACTAACACTATGCATGTATTATATATGTAGGCTCCATTGATCATCAGTCTTTCACAACTTTAAGGAAAAAGTATATACTGAGACAAGGAGAAAGAGAAGAGAGAGACAGAAAGAGAGATCTCGTCGATCGAGATCATGAATTATTCTTAAATTAATTCATCAGCTAATCAAGCGTTGGTTTCTAGTCAAATGAGAGGGGATTGATCGATGGACAACTAGTGGTGACTCTACTAGCTAGCAGGCCTACTGTACATGCATGACGACGAACCTCTCCGCGTGTGGTGTTCATTTTTGTTGGCGAGTCGCTGCTGGAGTTTGGACGACAACTAAGTGACCACATGAGATTGGCCTGGTTTGTTTTCAGCAGCAGAAAATATATTGTATATATGGCGAACGAATCTTATCACTTTCACTATTTTAACTAGGAAGGGCAACTTGATTTTAAGCACTTTGAAGTGTTGTAGTGGCTGTTGTAGTCCATCGACCGACAGTGTGCATGAGTCCGTTTCCTATGCATATATTGAGAGTATCACTTGCTTTCTCTAGTCATTATCACTAGTACATAAATGGTTTTGCCCACGGACAATCTTCAGGGGCAGTCTAGGCCATCGAATGTAAAAGAAGTGATTCCAGGGACGATTTTGAAAGCGTGTGTGGAAATCGATTTTCAGCTGGGTTGGTTTTGTTAAGTTCACTGTCCCTAAAAATAATTTCTCAGTCTTTTTTTAAAATATTTCAGAAGTTCAATATTTAACTTTTGGACTCTCTCTCTCAAGTGCAACCACAAGGACTCGAACTCTCACAACCTCTAACCTTGTGGAGTCGTGGGTACCACATCCTATCACCACACCATAATGTCACTTGTGACTGTATATGCATATGATGCAGTCCTTTTATACTACTATTGTTTTTAAGTTGATCACTACTGTTGAAGTAAATGTACAAGAAAGCTGAACCTAAACCACGGTAAGTGACTTATTAATTTGTACTCATATAATACTAGTATTTGTGTTTGAATTTCTAACAAAATAAAAATGCAAAGAGGTACAAATTAAGATTCAAATAAGGGATCTAACCAGAACCACAACATGTGTGCACTTTTGAAAAGGAAGCCAATTGTTCCATTGTCAATTCCGTCAATCAATACTATGGAGGTACTACAAGCAGCCCAAAAAAATATGTAGATAAAACCATGATTTTCTAGATAGATTGGCTGACTGCTACAACTTCATCTCCAATAATACTTTCCCTATCGAACCTCTTAAAGCCTTAACAAATAAGCCAATTTTTGTGAGGATGCACCCTATGGGGGTTAAGTTTGATTCAGAAGTACTCCTGGTTGTGAGGAGATCTAATCATCCTTTTTTTGTCGTTTAACTTTAGGAGGACACAGGGATATAATACTCCTATATGTTAGTAGTGGCTTCCAATTACAAGAATATGATTATTTAAATCACTTTATAAAATCTCAAAAAAATATATGGCTATTGTTTTGTTGTTTTCTCTACTAGGTTATGAAGGGACATGGTATGACATGGGACACTAGATATTTTAAAAAAGAACACTAACAATTAGTTGTTGAATTACAAATTTGTATATTGAAAAAATATCAAAACAAATCGGTTACTACCACATGCACATCACCAATCTCGTCTTAGAGGAACTTCAAGAGACTATTTTGTATTTTTGGTGGCAAAATTTGCCTCTAAGAACCTCATTTATTGGTTTTCCAAATATAGATATCCTATATTCCAGATTTCTCTCTAGACAAAGATATACAAAATGAGTTTTACTCAAATGAATCTTCAAGAATGATCTATAGAGTAAATTTAAGAATGGAACTTGGAGATGCTTTTTATATTGTAGTCAAAGTTATAATACTTTGGAACCTTACTTTCTTGGGTGTTTTGTATCCATGATGTGCGACATGTTTCTACTACCATAACAAAAAACTAGCCAAATCAAGT
Source organism: Hyparrhenia diplandra (assembly GCA_015847255.1). Taxonomy (NCBI): domain Eukaryota; kingdom Viridiplantae; phylum Streptophyta; class Magnoliopsida; order Poales; family Poaceae; genus Hyparrhenia; species Hyparrhenia diplandra. The sequence continues at coordinate 21,089 of JADLZK010008765.1, forward strand.
GTGCTTAATGTTGTTTGTACTACTTTTAGATGTTCATGCTTGAGCAATTCATCGATATGTAAGTCAACAGTTTAGATTCATTTAGATCTATATATGTCCTACTTTTATGGTTTGTAGAGTGCTAATAATTTGTTTTTGTTTGTATGATTATGATATATTTTCACTATCCAAAAGATATAATAAGCCTAATCATATAGTTTGTGAGCACTCTCTGGGAACTAATGTAACCACATAATTAAAAAAATGTCCTTATTCTTTACCAGAGCTAAAGAGAGAATATGGTTTCAATAAGTGAATGGTTTATTATTTATATAGTTTCTATATGTTGCCACAACATTGTAAATAGTCTATAACCAAATTTTTGTGGAAACCTTATTTTTTTCATGACCCATTAAGTAAGGAATCTAATGCATTTACAAAAACAACAAAGGAATTTAAATTTACATATCTTCTTGATATTAGCACTGCTACCCCATCCTATCCTATGTATATTTCAATTTCAAGCAGTAGCGTTGATCTGATGCGATGTGATTCAAGTTAAAAATGATTATTTATGCCTTCATAGTACTTATGAGTGTAACTTATGACAATAAAAAATCTTATTTATAGAAAGTACAAAAGGAGAGTTCATTATAGTTAGTATAATTAAGACCAAGAGTTTCAACTTTATTTGAGAATAAAAAATTGTAGGATTAATAAGATTAAATTTGAAATTAAATAATTAAATACATTATATCATATAAGGTATGGGCTGCAACAACAGTCATTGTAGTTTAAGCTAAGCTATCGTGGTTTCAACTAAATGCATATTAAAGTTACACAAAGGTGACATGCAAAAGGAAAACTATGGTTGTAGACAAAAAAAAATTAGTTACTTAGTTAAAGACAAGTCTATAAAAATTGGAAAGATCCTATAGAGTACTTCAGCTCAAATTGTAAGTTGTTTGACTTTTTTATATCCCAAGTTTGATCACTCATCTTATTCAAAAAAAAATTGAGCAACCAAAGTGAAATTTAAGTCAGCCTTGAAGAACTTTTTTATTAAACAAGTAAGCCACCACAAAAGAAAATATAGTTTTCATAAATTTTAAAATAATACAAGTGGTCAAATTTTGTGTCAAAAAAAGTCAAATGACATACAATTTGGAATGAAGGAAATACGTCTTATTGTATCTATACCTACTAATAAAGCGAGGAAATTTCAGTCCATCAAAATTTTGGTCCACCAAAATGTCTTTCACCCTTTTTCCTATCCATCAGAAGTCCCCCACCATCGACGTCCTTCTAGATAGATTAATTTTGTGCGGCCATGCAAAATGTACAATGAGTCAAATACGAATACACCTTTACAATAAGTCCGGTATAAATACAGCACAACCTTTTGGATGGATTAATTTGTCTAGTCATGTACGTTTCCTATCCTATTCTAAATAGGACTCCGTGTCTACCATATTAATTATCATAATTTTATTTCAACTCAGAACTTCATGAACCGAGCCAAAGTCAAAACTCATTCAAATAAAATCAAGTTTTTTTTTTTTAAAAAAAGAGAATTATGCGTATCGAAGCAATTTTGAAACAAGCACTAGCTATGATCTTTCTCGAGACCAATGTCAAAGTCTAGACACTTGTGTTACATATGGCACACACAAATATTGAGTAGGACAACGCGCACAAGTGCCTACACGTTTTTATTCTTCATCGACGAGCGGTACCATGTATATACGTGCTTAGCTAGGTATTTATACCTATCATCGTAAATATTTTTATATTAATTAAAAAAATATGAGTCTCATTAAAGATCAATAACCGTCATTTGATAAGGTCTGTATTCGGCAACCAAGATTTTAAAGCGAAGACTTAGAGAGAAGTCCAAACCGGTCTATAAGAATGCATTTTAGTACGATTCTTCAGTATTTGATTTTTTTTTTCGCTGCAACGCACGGGCATGTTTACTAGTTAGAGAATAAATAAAAATACTATCTAATCTAAATTCTAACATGTGCGGGAGCACGGGTTGATGGACTAGTATACGTAAAATCAGCTCCTGTGCGCATGCATGATTCCCCTAGTCGTTCAACTCCTCTCCATGGTCAGCCGCCATATAGAATGGTTCGTGTTATGTAAAGAAATTAGGAGCATTTCTTGATAGTCTTAGCTAGGCCGTGCTGGAAAAAGGGAAAGAAATTTTGTCAAACTGGAGCAAGTCAAGGACGGAGGATGGCATGCAGATCATGGATCGATGATCTCAGTTACAAATCTGCAGACTGCAAGTACAGTCGTCCGGCCTCTTCACATGGCTAGTTACACTAGCTAGCTGCCTAGCTAGCTCGTGGATTGCTAGCAACGTGCCAACGTACACGATGACCATCGTCCACAACGAAGCATGCAAACACATGAATACAAGAGGGCCGGTACCAGTCTCATCGATCTCTCTATAGTCTACTAAATGTCACCTGGACCTGTGTCTCTTGGCCTGCCTGCAGTGTACTATAACTAACTGCACACTGTATATGCATCGGATCAGTAGCTCACCTGTGCTGTGCATCAGTGCTGCGCATCAGTACTCTACAGCAGCTAGTAGCACTGGCAGTACAAAAGACAGGCAAGAGGCTTGCACGCTAGAATAGATGGACACACCAGGTAGCTGGGAGAGTACTCGAACGACGCTTGCAGCTCGATCGGCGGCTGTACAACAACTGTAGTGTACTCAATGTACGTACGTAGAGTGCATGGTAGCTAGTAGCAGTCATGGTATTAGATTGTGCAGCTGTGGATCCACAGTAATGATGCACATGGACGTACATCGACGATGGCTATCAGGCTGGCCGGGGTTGGGTCCTGGACTTGGTGGTGCCGTCCGGCAGGCCGGCCACCCGGTTGACACGGAGGCACGTACGGGATCGATGTGGACCGATCGAACGGAGCCGTGATCGGCAGAGGACTGTGTGAGATGGATGGGGGCACGGCATGCATCTATCTATCCCCACGGGCAAAAGCGACCGGCCGGCCGGCCACTGTGTGCTGCAGGCAGCTATGCATAGAGAACGGTCGCGCATCATCGGCCGGCCGACCGCCGGGGTCCATTACAGTTGCAGGGGCACAACACAATTATATTGCGCGCACTGCGCACGACAACCTCATCTACATATGGTCCCGATCGATCGACTCCCGAGCTAGGCCAAAGATGTGTGTATGCGTGTGTCTCCGTGTGTGAGAGAGATCGATCCATCACAGAGAGTACTCCTTGTGTTTTGGCATGGACTTGTAGCTTGTAGGCTTTTACATTATATTGGTAGTTTGGTACTACGTACGGCAAGGACTTGTAGGCTTTTACATTGGTACTGTAGTTTGGTACTACACAGCTGCCTCAGTCCACTTTATCTGTGTTATATACTTTTCTTGGTCCTTGCTAGAGAGTAGACAGCATGTAATCTACTAGGAAGCGAGCAAGCTATTGTATGCCTGCGCATATGCATGCACGCCGCGCTCTCTAGATTCTTCTAGTGGAGCACTCCACGGGCATACCTCTCTTTCCGGCCAGTTTCCACCCCTATATATATGCCTTTTGCTTTGGAGTCACATATATATACTAGCTACTGGCATATATACTCGGTACTCTCAATAGTTTCGTCCTATCAACAAATTCAACAAGTGAGTTTACCCTCAACTAGTTGAGTGAGAAATGTGTTCGTGCATCATGTCAGAACAACCTATATTCTTCGCAACACCTCTCCAACTTGCGAATTTTGCTTCATATTTAAATTGTACTGAAATCCCCTAGGTTATATGTATTTGCATTTCACAAAACAATGTTAATCTTGTATCTCAGTCTCGGAGGTGCTCGTAGGGGTAGGGTTGTGTGCGTGTGCTCAAAGGGGTAGGGTTGCACGTGCGTGTATGAGCATTTGTGTCTGTACTGTGTTTCTCAAAAAAAAAAAAGTTACAGAGAGAGTGGGGCGAGTGATATGTTCATTGAAATGGCGTCACAAGTAGATATCATCTGCTACTTGGCCCATAATGTTTAGACCCGAGGAGCTGGCTCCATACGTGGGACCCATCTTGACAAAAACAAGAGACCGTTGTCTCGAGTGGCTCCAGCTTCTAGCATACACGTTAGTTGTGCTAGATTTCTATACTTCATAGATGAGAGCCGCTGCTTCAAAGAAACACCCCCCCCTCCCCCACACACACACACGATGTAAATGACTTGGTCCTACAGTAATATTTGTTGTATAGAATTAGCTTGGACACACCCTATGCGGATGCCCTAATGGATAGACAACCAATAGGAGGGCCTAGGGTCACCTAGCCTAGCTAGCTCTCCCTTCAATGGGTTGCACCGAATCCAAAAAGGGTTGTTGGACCCATAGGAGGGTGTAGGGGCGACAACTCACATGGAGCCACGAGGCACGGTGGCGCGCCGCTAACGGGATCAAATGGGTGTGAGGCCGTGCATTGTTGCCGCTCACGTGCACACTTTGCTTCTCTATAGTCGAGAAAAATGTACAAGGTGGTGGATGGGGTAGTTCTCACATGCATGGATCTAGAAGTCATTTTTTGCCCGTGTGGATCGAGAAGGCAACACTTTGATCGAAGACTTCGAGGCTTGGGCATATGGCACAAGGCGCAGCCCACCATCACAGGGGTGGACCATGACCTTGGTGGTGGCGGCATCACAACTTGGTGAGGCTCCCCATGGCAAGGCCATCCACGGGTGGGTTGGGCACGAGAACAGTCGTCAAAGGGGAAGAAACTATTGGGCGAAGAGAAAAAAGGAGGAACCACCACGTCAAGGAGGATAAGCGAAGGGAGTGGAGAGGAAGGAGATGATGTCGAGTCTTGTGAAGGAGAGAAGGGTAGGGGACGATGGAATTGAGGGGCGGAAACAAGGAGGACTTAGGGTTCGGTGTGTGGCTAGGACTTAATGGGCCAACCGTGGGCTTGGGTGTATCAATAGAAATAGGCATCTTAATAGGTTCACCTTTGTAAATCAATTTACAGATATGGGCATTCTTAGGTTGTCTCCAAAAAAACCCTAACTTTGAAAATAGTTAGGTATTTTGAAACACATATACATTTTTACCACCAATATTTTCAATACAACTAGTTGTCCCCTAAAAATTCAATTTTATAGTAGTGATCAAATTAACACACTAGACAACACAAATCACGGTAGTAGTAGAGACAAGAGAGTAACCCAAGTTAGCATAGGGCTCACACAAGTCAATTTAATTATTTCCTTCACAACATTCAAATTAGGAAGATCCGTCAAAAGGGATACATACACAACGTTCTAGTTTTTCTCTAAGAATCAAAGATAATTTGGCCACCATCAAGATGTGTAAACTAGTGTCGAGTATAAAATATCCACGGCACCCACGGCGGGACCAATATGAGGAATAACGGTAGGGCAAAGCGGGTTAATCTTGCGAAAGGATGAGTGGGCTTTGGCCCAACACCAAACGAGGCTTGAGTCGCGCCCGAACTATGGGCCGCCCGTTTCGCCGGAGGGAAGACCCACGAATGGACCCTAGGGAAAAGCAAGCCAGCTATGGGTGCACCATGTGCCTTGGCCCACCCGACGCCACGAGAAGAGTAGGTATGCTACGATTGCTTTCTATATCGCTCCCACTAACCCCTACAAGGTGAACATAATGAGGCTGACCAGGTGTCAAGTACAAGCTGCCCCGGACAGGATTGGACGATAGCACTTTGGCTATGTTGCATGGCGCGACATGGGCTGACCTCACACCTCTTCACTCTAATGCGACCACAATGGATCGTAGCCTTGGGCTATCTGTAAAAGGCAAAGGGGCTCTACCTTGATTGGGTGGTCGGTACAGCAAAGCACGACACAACCACCTCTACCTCGAAGTACGACGACGGTGAAGAAGAAGCGAAGGAGGCCACTCGACCTCTCTCTCTATACTAACTTTTCTTAACCCCCACGATTTCCCATTTGTAGTCTTGTCCTCCCCTTGAAATATAAAAGGGGAGGCAGGCCCTCCATGATAGAGAGGTTATTTCGGTGAAAAACCTCTCAACAGATTCTAGAGCTTCTAGAGCTTCGATTGTCCAGGCTCAAGCCATCGATAACGCTTGAGCTTGGAACACACACACATTCATTTTACTAGAGACTTAGGAATCCTTCCCTCTCTAGATCGTTTGTATACTCTACTACAAGCAAAACCCGTGAGTTCGATGCTCACCTTGAATTTGGGACATTACGCCCGATCCAAGATGAACTCCATTGTCTCGACCCCCTTTTACCATTTGAGCTAGACACGCTAAGCATTCAATCACTCATTGGTGCAATTTATATGTAAAATACCAACAACTATAAACTAGGGTTTACCCTTCAATTGACATGGATGAAATTGTTTGGTTTAATTATATAAAAAAGGCTCACGGAAGATGAGCATGATTTCTATATTATGAAGACTTGATGAAACCAAAATCACTTCCCAAGTTTTGGCCATCTTTGGCTACCTGAATAAGATATGGCACAAATTTTTGAAAGATTTAATTGAAGAACATAATTGATCAATGGAATTACAAGCCGTTAATAGACACTTACCCTATCCCTCAAATGTTGGTTATTGTATGATTCTATTCTGTGTAGTCAAGCTTTTTTTTAAAAAAATATTTTAGACCATTAATATATAGGAAATGCTCCATAATAAAGACACGATTTTTTTTTTGACATTACCACATTTATCAAGGAAAGTAATTTTAGCTCTAGGTAGAATATCCTAAGTCAAAATATCTCAAATTTGATCAAATATTTACAAAAAGCAACAATTATTTAACATGCTCTTGAAGTATCTTGGGAACACTCATGTAAATCTTTTCAATCATACATCTATTTGGAGTCATACATCTTAATTATATTTTCTATAAACTTTGTCAAATCTATATTAAGATAATTTGATATAAAAACATAACATGCAATTGAATTATTCTTTTGCAGAGGTAGTATATCTTAATGAGCGTATGTCAAAGTGTCACGTTGAATACGTGTGAGTTTCTTAAGGTCAGTTTCAGTGGAGTTTTCATATCATTATTTACAAGACTCCCATGTGTTGGAGTAGTGTATACAAGTTTCATTTTCGTGAAACTCATTTCATCGATCCCATGAAACTTTTATCATACCTATCTCCATTAATATGTATTAAAACACTAATACCTATGATCTCGTAAAACGTCCATTAAGACGGGTTTAAATGAGATGACCTATTACATTTGTAATTACAGGGCATATATGCATGCATTGAACCGCAAATAGGCAATCAAAATTAATAGCTCGGTTATAGGATAGGGCTGGAGGCTGTTTTAACTTCTCCCCACCGCCCATGCGTGAGTATAGTCCTATGACTAACTTTGGTGCGGAGGTGAGATCTCTATTTCTACCTATAGCATCAATTAGCTATAGCTATACCTTCGTTTCACGCACAAGTTTGACATGGATCGAACAATATAAAATTTGCCGTAAATTAGTCTTTTCACCCTGGACAATTCAACTTATAGAGTTGCTTTAAGTCAACCTCCGAGTTTATATAAAAGTAGGAAATTTGTGAATCCAAATTTATATAGGTAAGTACATTTTTATATAAACATTAGTGTTCGATCATCCTTTGTATAAATTGAGCTAAACGTAAATAACTTTAACTTAAAGACAACTACAGAAATTAATTAATTTGGGACGAAAATAGCATCTAAAAATTCCTGAATTGTCAAAACAAAGCTGGCCAAAAATGGTCAATATAGTTGGTTATATACCTCACTCACAGGTGGAAATTGTGGCAGCAGGCAGCCCCACAGACAAATGCACGGTATTCATTCAATTTCATAATCATATATATAGAGAGAGAGAGAAATGTACTAGACATCTATATAGATACAACCTGCATGTATTTTATATATATATCTATCCACGTCTTGGGAACAATTAAAAAGATGCACATGTACGTGTAGCACCTATACTCCAAACACCATGCACACATGCACCCAGAGTACGTACGTACCGTAGTAAACAAACTACCAGTAATCGTCTGTCATCTATCTCTGGACTGTAGTATATATGCATGCCTGCTATGCTATCAAATTACCATATCACCCTTGGCATTGTGCCATGCTGTCTGTCTCTATCATCTCCCTCTCCTAATTGAATTGAAATGAAGAATTTTTAATACTAGTAACAGTGATAGATGTAGTATATATCAATCAATCTAATCATATGAGTAACATCTGCTAGTAAATGTTGTGATTATAATATAACAACAATCGGGGGTTAATTAAACAGGGTTGAGCTAGATCGAGAAGGGAGATCATATATCATGTGGCGTTTGATCGAGTGACAGTGCCACTCCAACTTACTGCCAGCAGCTTTTAATCCATCAGCAATCTATCGGCCATTCTTTCCATCTCCTCTCACTCTCTCTCTCTCATCACTCTAAATCACCTTTGAAATCTCTCTCTCTCTAGAGATCTTTCTTTATTTTCTCCCTCTCTCCCTCTCTCGATCTGTCTTCTTGCTGCTGTTGGTGTTGTCTCTTCTTTACTACTGTACCAGGGGCATGCTGGCCATGTCATCACGTAGCTAGGGGCTTACGACGACGAACGTACGTACATAGTAATTAAGGCGACGACGTCGACGACGGCGACGAACGGCCGGTCGGGCACTCGTCGCATCGATCGCGTCTACCGTGACACGTGGCTCAGCCGCTCCGTGGACGTGGCCGCCGCTGAAGCCGAAGAGCGCGTGAAGCTCCACAGGTCGTCGTCGCTGCCAGCGCCGCCGCTGGAGCCTGCGAGCAGCCGGTTGGCGGCGGCGGAGTAGAAGGCGAGGCCGGTGGCGTCGTCCGCGTCGTCGAAGCATGTGCCGAGGTGGTGGTCCGCGGCGGGCGCGACGTCGTCGGGCGCCTGCCCGTTGAGGTGCGACGCCACCAGTCGGTCCATCATGGCCCAGTCCGTGATCCCGTTCCCGCCGCGGTGGAGGCCGCCGAGGAGGTCGTCCACCACGACCCCGCCGGTAGCGGTGGTGGTGTCGCCTGAGACGGCGTGCTGCGGCGTCGTCGTCAGTGCTTCCGTGGCCGCGGACGGGCTCTCGAGCGGGGGCAGCTTCATGAACCCGTGCCCGCCCACCACGGTCTCTATGGGTCGGAGGTACCTGGACGCCGCTCGCCCCACCGGCGGCGGCGCCGGGGACAGGAGCTCGTGCTCCTGCTTGCAGGACCTGCCCATGTACTGCAGGATCTGGTCAGGGTGTCGTCGCTGGAGGAGTACTGCAGGCCGCCGTGATGTTGGTGCTGGTGCGCCGCCGCCGCGGCGGCCACAGCAGCTGCCTTGCCGCCGCCGTGCCCGTGGTCGTTGTTACTGCCGTGCTTGCTGCCTCCGCCTCCACCACCTGATGACTCCTTGTGGTGGTGCTTCTTCTTGAACACCCTGCACACCACCCATCCGTCCTCCTGCCCGCCGTCCGACGCCGCCGCCGCCGTCGCAGCAGCAGCAGCGACCTGTCCACCACCACGTACGACATCGCCGACGACGGCGAGAGGCCGATCGATAAAGCAAGGCAGCAGTGTTAATTATTGCTACCTTTTGGGGCACAAGAAGCACATGGCAAAGTTTAATAATTATTACTGCCTCTCTCTCCACTCCACCGTACACTCTTTCTCTACTCTCCTCATCAATCAATCAAGCGAGAAAAAGATGAAAAATATATTTTCTTTTCTTACGGCTGGAGCTGGATCAAATCAAGGCGGGCATCCGTACTCGTATGATTGCACCACCACCGCCATATAATTGTTTCTTACCTTACGGGAGGCAATAATTAATGGTGGTGTACGTGAATTGGTGCAGAGATTAACGATCGACAATTATATTAGCTACGGAATTGAAGATCTGATCGACTCGAGCTGCATGGATATGGATGCTTACCGTGGCGGCAGCGGCGGCGGCGGCGCCATCGCCGGAGGCAGCAGGAGCAGCTGCAGGATCGTCGAGGCGGTACTCATGCATGATCCAGTCTGATTTGAGGCCGTGCGGTGCGCGGCCCTTGTAGAAGACGAGCGTCTTGCGCATGCCGATGCGCTTGACGGAGTTGTAGATGGCCTTGTCGCGGCCGGTGGCCTTCCAGAAGCCGGCGGCGGTGGCGCGGTTCGTGCGCGTCCCCGTCGGGTACTTCTTGTCCTTGTGGCTGAAGAAGTACCAGTCGTTCTGGGGCCCGATCCGATCTTGCATTTCTCTGCAATTCCATCAGGCATCAGCATCAAGGACGACGACGACTTATTAGCACCCGATCGATCGATCCATCACGCAATTCGATCGTAATTTAGTTCGTCGATCGATCAACGAACCAACTAACAGGCTACTTGCATGGGATTGGGATGGGAGTCATGGGACTAGAGGTAGGGAGTTGCATTCACCACCAAGTCAAGCATAATGAACGCCGCAAAATTCGTACTAGAATTCAGCAAGGTCCAGCTGTGGCTGCCGCCCATGGCACATGGCAGCCGTAGTCGACGGTGCAGGTGGTGGTGGAGGCGCAACAAAGCCATGGCCCATGATGGGTAAGTACGTGTACATATATACGTGAAGTAGCAGTTGGACGGAGGGTAGCTAGTTCATGTTCATGTTCATGTTCATGTCCATGTCCATGTCCATGTCGTCCATGTTCATGTTCATGCATGATCAGGTCACAATTAAGCTCCCTCCCATGGATCCGACCGATCTGATCCACGACCACGAGCAGGTGCTACTCTACGGCTAGAAGAATGAAGAAGGTAGTACTACACAGTCATGATGCAGTACCTTGGATGTCCCATGGCTCGAGCTTGTTGAGGTCGACGTCGCGGATGACGTCGAGGTCGATCTGTTGGGAGTTCACCTTCTTGCGGAGGTAGTAGTTGAGGAGCTCCTCCTCCGTCGGGTGGAACCGGAACCCCGGCGGCACGCACGACTGCCCGTTCACCGAGATGCTCATTATATGATCTTAGCTAGCTAGCTTGTTCTTTCTTTCTTTGTTTCTTTCCCCGTGCCGGTGCTAGTGCCTCGAGATCTCTCTCACTCTTTCTTCTTGATCGATCGACAGAGATCTCCTCGATCTCAACACACAACACTCACTCACTCACAACTTAGTTTTCTTTGCTCATGACGAGCTGGGCACGGTTGCTAGTAGTAGCTAGGAGGAAGATGAAGAGAAGGACAAAGAGGGGGAAGGAGGACAGAGGAAGAAGACGATGATGAGTGAGGAAAGAGAAGAGGAGAAGCTGGTGGCAGGGGAGGAAAGGGGCACACTTATATAGTGGGGGTTGGGGGTACTTTTGCCCACGCCAGCCAAACAAAGGGCAACAGGCCGGCAGCAGAGGGATCGATGATATTGTGTCCGATCGAGTGAAATTAGGGGGATGGATCGATCAGATCGCGTCTCTCCACCATGGATCCATCCATGAATCATATTGCCATCATTCCATTTCCATGCCGTGGCTGCACACCTGCCTCGTCGATCTCTCTTTTTCTCTGTCGTCTGTGTATGTGTAGCTACCAAGATAGATAGCTCTGGTTGCTGTAGCAGCTCCTACCACTCTCTCTCTAGAGTCTACAGTATACTGGTACCCCTTTCTTCTAGTAGGAGTGTACGTCTTACAGTCAGTGCACTGCGGCTATAGCCCCGGAGGGAGCTGCAGCAGTGGGGTTAGTTTTGCCACCCACTCCTGAGAGAGACGGCGGAGAGAGAGAAAGAGGAAAGGTGCACCCTTGCTAGTAGGAGCCTCAGTAGCAGAATTAAGAGATGGAAAGGGAGAGGACAAGCCAACGGTTTCCATTTCTCTTCCTCCATGCATTATATTTCCACGTACGGCCGTATGTGGTACCCTATCTATAGGTACGTATATATATGTATGATATATACGTATGTGTATTTATACGGAGAGAGGTATGGTTTTGTAGCTGGCTTAGAATACATTATGCTATGGCCACTTTGAGTTACGGTAATTATTTTACTAATTTAATTATGAGATTACCATCCAAAGTGTTTTACATTAACACGAGTTATAGTAACACATTATTGTAAATATGTATTCACTTTATCATAAATTAGCACAAAAATTATCGTTATAGATGGCCACATATTAGCCTAAGAGCAAGTATTTTAGCAGGATGTAAGCCAGCTAAATGATGATGTGGAGGAGAGAAGAGAGGGGAGAGATGAGAAGCGGGCTGTAAGGCGGCTTGGGCACAAAAACCAATAAACTTTGTGAGAGAGACATGTGAGCCCTATATTAACTCTAAAGAGTTAACTATTGTATGAGTGGATGGGAAAAGACTGTAAGGAGCTTATTAGCCTTGGTCTAACCCACACAAGAATTAATAGCATTTGTACATAAATATATACTCCCTTGTTGTAAAAAAAAAAAAGTAAAATCGTTTCACTAGGAGTCAAAAATCTTAAATTTGACCGAATTCAAGAAAAGATACTAACTCGGAGAACGAGATTCACGTCTTTTCGACGGAGAGTATATTGACACGCTCATCGAGATAGATCACCTAGCCTTGGAATCTTTTGAGGCTGGATTATCATTATTTTGTCCCATGTGCTGGCCGGTCAATTTGATTTGTACTGTTTGTACTGCAAGATGATGGTCTAATCGGTGGTAATAATATTATATAAACCTGATGCATTGGAGGTATACTTGTCCTTTTTTATATATTATTATATTCATCTCATCTCTATTATTTGTGTCCTCTTTCTGGTTGCTTCAAATAATTACTCCTCCTCCCCTGGCTACGAACACTCTGCATAGCTAGCTGAGTACAAAGCTGATCAATGCATAATATGGATGACACTTCTTCCTTGATGGACCAGCTGTTTCTTGGAAATGTTGGTGTCACTTGATCTGTCACTAGCATCAAAGTACAATGATATATAGTGTCCACAATGCAACACAATTTCACTACATATGAAATTATGTAATAAATTAAAACTTACTGAAAACAGAAAGAGAGTATGGTAGTTCATATATCTGTTCAAGGGTTTCTATCTACTACCCCATTCTTGTCATTTTGGCCTGGCCTGGTCTTGACTCCTTTGTTGGTCAAAGCTAGTGTATGCAGTTGTGTTTTTTTTTTTGTATGCATACTCCTCTATTCTAAAAAAGAGTACTTCCCTCTGTCCATTTGAAAGTGTCGTTCGGGAATCGTGTTTGTATGGGGGCACGTTTTTCAACCGACAGTTTCAAGGGACAGAGGGAGTATCGTTTTATAAATAATGTTTGACCATCCGTCTTATTCAAAAAGTTTTATAAATATCTTTGATTTTATTATGACTTATTCATCATTAGAGATACTTTAATGCTGATTTATTTACTTTATAATTTATACGAAACTTTTGAATAACACGAAGCGGTTAAACACGATGTAAGTCAAAAATGACACTCTGTCCCAAAGAGGGAGTAGGCAGTAAGATGCCCTGCACGTGTGTGTGCGAATATAATCCAAGCACTTGTTAGGTTTTCCATTTCGGAGGATACATCCAGTGTTAGCTAGCTACAGGGATCAACAGCTTTGTCGTATCCATAGATGTATATATATAAATATACATAATACTAGGTGATGCATGCATGCGACACTCACTTATGAATGGTCACAAGTCACAGCTAGCCATCTATTCATCATATCGTCCAAATCCAAAGCGGCATGCATGCATGGAAAATCCAAGGCATGCAGTTATTAGCTCTACTCTACTGTACGTGTGTGTAACCAATTTTTTCTTCGTCAAGTCTCTCTCTTATCTACTCTCTTTCAGTTACCCATCATGCAATGTATGGGTGCCAAGTCCCTTGATGATTTTGCTACATATATTTTAAATAAACTTGTGCTGATCAGAACTAATTTCATACACACTGTGGTATATATGCAATTATTAGCTCATACTAATTGGTTGATTGATCGTGAACGAGTTGTAGCATCAAAAAGCTAGCTTTGTCTCATCCCTTGAATTACAACGTACGGAACCTAGCTGGGTAAACAGTGCTGTTTAGGTGGCAACTAACTATCAAGCATGAGCGGTCAAAATTCACACACAGTAAATTCATGAGTGTGCTGTTATTTCACTTTGCCCAGATACCATGCATCCAGTGTAATTCAACATTCAATAGATGTCTTGTCCTAACTCGGAACCGATCAATCGATTTTGCACATATCCTGAACGATAATGATTTGTTGTGTGCAGTTATTATATAGTTGTTCACGGTACATTTTGATTTCATCATATTCTTAAGGGCGGTTTGGTTCACAGCCAGAAGTCGCCTGTATCGTGCCATAGATTCTGCGCCACGTCTGCGTCGCGTGTTTGGTCTGCCGAAGGTTTGGCGCCGCTGGAACCGCCACACACCTAGTTCATTTTGGTGCCCTGTTTGCGGCTTGGCATGTTGGTGGGCACCAAACAGGCTCTAAGTTCGCTTAAATGGAGTGACTACTTCAATTGACGGTAATTATTGTCGGTTCCAAACTGGCGTCCTCTGCAGGATTTTGATTCGATAGTGGGCAATTTGTAGGGATAAGCTAGAAAAACTAGCGCCAGGCCATCGGCCACGCTCACGCCTGGTGTCATGGACGTTATAACACTCAACTGGATGCTGGGCCTTCCTCTTTGTCCGTGTTGTGGCTGCCAACCGCACCCTGTCTTGAGGGGCCACACATGGTGACTGCCAATTGTGTTGGGTCGCTAGTGAGGAGGAGAGCGGAGGGGAGGAGGGGAGGGAGGAGCATAGACATAAACGGGATAGTGATACACCTATCACTGCCGAGTTTTATTTCTATTCGATGGTCGCTTCGGGTGATTCTAAAACTCGACGCTGATTGGCCTATTACATATGAACCAATAGTGATAATCCTATCATAGTCAGTTTAAAACTGCCCATTCTTAGTAATATTGATCCAATTGTCAACAAAGAGTAACCGACCTAAACTTTCTAGCATCCGTGTAAATTTTTCTGCCGCGATTACGTGCACAATGGTGCCAAACTAATTGAGCCGGGCAAGCTACCTCTTAGTACTTTATTTTTATCAGAAAATTTCAACTATGGATGTATAAGGAGCAGTGTCGTAGTCCGAGACTCTGATTGCGGCGTGAGTAGTGAATAATGCTGAATGAGTAGATAGTAATTCCCCGCGGAAATGAAATAACTTGAATCAAATTAACCTAACTAGCTACGTACGTACGTAATCATGTTGGTCATGTTTAGGTAATACTATAATGTCACCATTAACCATCAGCATCAGCGACGAATTAGAGCAGTACACAGGAAGAGGGAGGAGGTGGTGATAATTCAATGTTACTGTTGCTGATCGCCGACTGAAACGATTCTATGCATGATCCTTGGCACTAGCGATGAGAGGGACCCGGCCATCGATCGAGCGACGATATCTTTCGTGAAACATAAAAACCAATGTTTGATGCATGGCAATTAATCATCCCCTAATTATCAACCGTCGATGAGAGGATGGAATTGCATCAAAGCATGGAGAGAGAGAGAGAGGCTACTGAAAGCGTTGTTGTATGCTCCTGTGTGTGTGAGATATAGAGAGCTGCTGAGGTTGTGCAATTGGCAATTGGCATTGCAAGAGGTCGATATTGAGGCCGGTTTGGTGCCAGACGGGGACGCATGATAGATGCGAAAGCTATGTGCATGGATGCGCTGTAAGCTAGTATGTGGAGTGCCCGCCTACCCGGTAACTGCACTGAGGTGACCATCGATGTATCGCCGCTGATTGACCTCAGATTCCCACTTCACTCGCATACGTACGTACGTACGCACGCTACCTCTTCTGGAAACGTACTGCTCCTAGTCGGTAACCGTTCTGCAGGGACAAATTAACCGTACTACCCAAATAATCACGCATGCATGCATCAGAAATTTATGGCATCCAAACAACTAATCAATTTAATGAAAATTTTCTTCTACAATAAATAAATTAAATGAGTGGTTACAAACCAAACTTCGAGCAATAATGTTGGTGATTTGTGACCTTCATCACAATATAATTAGGGATGGAGCCTCCTCGGTTTCATTTGCGTTGTTTCCAAGATAATAAAACTTGGATGAAACTCCCACTCTCAATGCAAAGTTTCGTTGTAGAGTTTCACAACATTTAATTTCATAAGACATAGATATTTGGTAATCGTGCCGAGCGAGTTTCATCTAGACGACACTCATTTCTTCTCTCATATTAAATACGCTGCCATGTCATCAAAATGGTCTATGTGGCGATCTATTTAATGTAAATGAAACTCAGATGAAACTCTTTTTGAGACTGGCCTAAAAATGTCCTCTAAAATAAAGGAATTAAATTAAAACAGGCCCGGTCACAGTTTATGTCCTCTAAAATTCAGGTTTAAGAAGCACACCAACACTCTTGTGCAAATTGGTAACTTAAAGAGGCTCTCAATAGTCTCCTCCACCGCGCAAAGACACAAATATAGTCATCTAGCTCCATATTGAGAAACAAGGTTAAACTGCCTCCAACAATGATGGAACTTAATTAGTGGTTAAAAATGTTGAGGGGGTGAAGAAGAAGTGGCGTAAGTGGGGTTTTGTATAGAAGACCATTTCCACTAGCAGATTATTAGGAGGTGGCACAGTGGCTGTTCAAGCCGATTAAACTGGTGGCATTGAAAAGGATTTCCCACAACCAGATTTTTTTAATTAACAATTGATGATTAAAAGCACAAGCACGGATGCATTATATTGCGTACGTACGTACGCGCTACCTGCACGGTTGACACACACACACCATTGTTGCATGCATTGCTTGCATTGTAACCCTGTCTTAATTTGTACGTACGCAATTAGTACCATTACCATGCAACACGCCATCGTATATACAGCATTGCTAGCTAGTACCTAGTTTATTACTCCATCTGCTGTTATGTACGTATCCCATCACGAATACCTATAGTTATATACAGAGTTGCTTGGACTGTGTTAATCAATATTGTAAATAAAGAAAAATCAGAAAGAAAAGAAGGTCGTTATCGAACATACTACGACCTATTTAATAAAATCAGTTGAATTTATAGTTGCTCCTATTAATAATTATCGGACAAAATTAAAAATATACATGTGTCCGAGAAAACAAGAACAAAGATCAGGTAGTTAAGTTCCTGCAGGCACGGCCGGGGAAGAGACAGAGAGATATGGACCATCTGACTGCATGTAGAGCCAGCTCGGTGGTGGTATCTGTCCTGTTCCTGTGCAAGCATAGTTTTTTTTGGTTCCATGTGCATGCATGGGGGTATAGTACTACTAGTTGGGAGTTGGTGCCAAGCATTAACTAATTATTAATCTCCATGATCAGTTTAACTGATTACTGCTAGTTTAATCCATTAATCATTTCATCCATGCCTCCATGTGAACAGGTAATAAAGAGTATAGTGTGCATGGACCCACCGGGCAGTGAGAAATGGTCATGGTCGATGGAGGCTGTGCTAGTGTGGTGTGGGGGCCTGGCCTGTGTGTCACTAGCCGCTGCCCCCAGCGCACGTAGTTCTTCCGTGGTGCAACGTCGTCGTAGTGGAGGTCTTTTCTTGCTTGGTCCCCAATAATTCTCTCTCTCTATCGTCACCTCCTGTTTTCTAGAGAGAGAAAGAGAAACACGTCGTAAAGGTAGACAGAGAAACAGACATTATATCAGTGACAGTGAAATGTGTGTGTGTGTGAGGGAGAGTGGGAGAGAGTTTCTCTGTGTGTGTATAGTAGTAGGAGTGGTAGTGAGTAGCAACTGGCAACTGGCAAGTGGATGCATATATGTCTGGATAGGAAAGGAGCCGGAGAAGGTAGTGCCCGGGGGTGCAGGGCAGCACCGTCGTCTCCTCTCCTCCTGCAGCAGCTGCGTGCGTGTGTCAAGTGTCTTTACTCTTTAGTGCGATATGATACGATAGATATATAGCCAACAAAAGGCCATTTCCATGCACGCCTTTCCGGCCTTTCCCATGTAGGAGTACCACCACCACTAGTAGCAAGCACGTACGTACGCAGTCGTCTGATGCATGCATGCATGCACATCATGACCGCCGGCTCGCCAAGGCCTCCCACGTACGTACAGTTTTTTTTTAAGAAAAGCTCCTATATACAGAGAACCCACGTACGCCAGGAAGTACGTCGCGTCGCGCATGCACCGGCAACAGGGCCATGTACACATCTCCCTTGATGGTGGCAAAATCATCTATCTTTGATTCTGATAAAAAGCTGGGATATTATTATGTGTCCCTTTTCACTCATCTCCCCCAGCCTGGTTTCAAATTGTGGGTTAGGAAATAATTTGATTGACTTTTCTGAATCCTTTATTTATTCATGCCAACTTATTGCATTATTAGCTCTCTAGAGTCACTACTACTACCACTGATGTCTGCCATGTCGATCGATTTGATTTTTCTTAATTTCTTAGTGGCGGATCCGGGGGGTCAGGGCTAAGACCGGGCCTGCCTTTATTTAGAGTTGCATGTTTTTTATTGAAAGTACATGCATCCTGACCTCTATCATCAGATCGTTATATAATCTATCTATGTTAGTATGGCTTGTCTTTGTAGATTTATTAATAGAGGTGGGCATCTTAAGTGGTTTGCATGCCTCTGTTACTACTATTTACAGCGGTGGACACTCACATCTTGAGTAATAGTTTGCCTCTACAACATGTCTCTATGAATAGTTTCTTGAAAACAAATCAGAAGAAATGAAAAATATAGTAAAACAGAAAACAAGTAGGTACTTCTTGACCTTCATGTCACCCAATACCTCTACTACTTTTCATTACACACTTATTTATGAGTATATATAGAATAATTATCTTTTTTATAAATATTTTTAAATCTTGTATTGGATATTTTTCTACTAAATAAACTCAAATGAAAAAGTTTCAACTACAAAAATTTGAGTCTTGTCGTCAAGGACTATAACCTTGGTATATGTCATTATAATGTGTCTCCATCTGATATAGTTTAAAAGTTTTAAAAATCTAAGGACTTTAAATAGATATTTATGTAGACTCTAAACATCTTCAAATGAAAAAAATTAAACTACAAAGTTGTAGACTTTATTGAGAGCTACAACTTTGTTATAGACCATGTCAACATCCTAGGTTGTTCTATAAAAATTAATTCAAAATCTAAAAAATTAAAACACTCGAAATCATTTTAAAAGGGAACTGAAGATTTTTTTTTTTTTTGAAAAAAAAAAAGGAACATATAGAGGGCTGAGAGATGTAGCCCTTGTACCAAACTGCTCCCTTGCTCCATTCCAAAAAAAAATATCACTTTCAATGGAGTCAAAGGATCCACGTTTATCACGAATTTTTATATAAGAAAATATTACTCGCGCTCTGCGTACTCTTTCTTACACTATTGTTCGTTTGACATGTCTCCTCCATGCTCTGCTCATGTGTCCTCTGATCTTCAATTTGGGACAGCTGGCTTCCTATGCAATATGTATGTAGCACCTTAAATTTGGACATGGCTTGTCTGTCTCTCATATCTTGCTGATGTTAGAGAGAGAGATATGTGTTTTATGCGCATTTAATTACTTGTTATTATTTATTTATTGTATATATAGGCTAATCGATGGATCCTAGACTTTTCAAAAAAAAAAACGATGGATCGATGCTCCTCCACTGGCAGCTCGATCGATCTTCTTGCCATTAATTTTACAAGACATAAAAAGAGTTAGATGGTGTCCAAAAGCTCGTTCCATGCGAGCTGGGCTGTAAAAAATTTTTAGAGATGCAAGGTGTTACAGATTTACCACTCTGATTCTTTAGATATGCAAAGGTTTTATAGATTTACCTTACCTTTGTTGATGCTAGCAGGCAAGGTTCTTGCTGTGTGAAGCTTCTGCGTTTTTGTTTTCCTGTCCACCAGACAGCAAAGCTCCTGTAGCTAGCGAAGTGTCCAAGGTTCTACCGACAGGTTCCAATCACATGCTTCGATCGATCACTGTCTTCAAAAACTTGCATTGTTAAATTTTCTGAAGAAAGAAACTCGAAACTTGTATAATACGGCCGATTTAATCCCAAAGTTTGTATGAGAAGCCAAACCAACTTTAGCAAATAAAGCTACTGTTGCTTGAGCTGTGTGCGAGTTAAGGCTCGTAAAGCTATTGAGCCGTACCACCATGGACCATTTGCTTGGATCAAATCACGCTTACCACACGATAATATAGATCGATTTTGAAAGGTCCTGCAGATTTTTGAACACGCATTCCGATAGATTAAACAACCATGCTGACGTGTGTGTACGTACGTGTTTGTCATTGTCTGATAGTAATTGACAACTGAATTTAAATATGAGTTCAAATGCAAGATACTACCTCCGTCCCAAAAAACATATAACTATGAGAATCGTACCGGTCAACTTGATTAAAGTTTGACCAAGTTTATAGTAATTAATATAAATATTTAAATATCACAAAATTTATTATAAAAAATATATTTTGTCACGGATCTATTGATACAAATTTTATATTATAAGTGTTAGTAGTCTTTTATATAAATTTAGTCAAAATTAAAATCGGTTTACGGGTAGCGAGAATTGCATGTTTTCTCGAGACAGAGGGAGTATATACCTATACCATCGAATTATAAAGTGCTCTCTTGGAGTCGCACTAATGAACATGATTATTGTTACCGCAAAATAGATGATACTGTCGTGTCAAGCAATCGAGAGATGGTCACTCAAAGTCATGCATGATCCGCCGCGCTGCACACATGGAAATGGCAGAAGCACGCAGATGCATGGGTGATGAGCGTCGTTGCGTTGAATGAGCCAAAACGAGCGGGTTACCATCACAATTAATTGTTTTGTTGGTACAGTAATAAGCGACGTACTGGTCGATAATGTTACGTTTGTCATGACTTTGTCTATCTCGAGATTTTTACATATATAACTCAAATTTTGTAGAGATGCTCGATAAAAATATGGCATGTATGTGTGGGATTCGTGGGGTTGAGGATACGTCTCGTGTATAGGAGTGTGTAGGTATTTTGTTTTTTGTTAAAAAAGGACGATGAGGTGGAAGATTTGGTCTTTCGTCATTTGAAATCGTAGTGTGAATTGTTTCTTTAGAAGACATATTGTTGGTGTGTTTTTGCATTGCCAGATTTTTCTGTGGTTTAATTTGGGAGTTCCCTTATTGTTCTTGGTGCTTCCTGGTGTGCAGTACTTTTATGGGGCCCTGATGGCCGATCCTGAGCCATCATTGTATTTATAGGATACTTCCTTGATGTTAATCCACTGTCCTTCCCACTGCATTATATTGGTGGTACTTCACCAATGTGTGTTACTCCCTCCATTCTGAATTATAATTCATTTAAGTTTTTCTAGATAAATAATTTTTACTACATACTTAGGTATACTCCCTCCGTCCCTTTATGTATGTCGCCCGGGAAGCGTGTACGTGAGGGAAACACGGTTTTCTAGAGACAAACATTTAGGGGACAGAGGAGTATGTCCACATATATTGTACTCAATCTGTTCTAAATTATAAGTTGCTTTGAATTTTTTTCAGTACATCAATTTTGCCACATATCTAGATATATAATAATATGTCAAGATACATAGAAAAATAGATGAAAATAAAAAAGTCAAATCGACTTGTAATTTGGAACATAGGGAGTAATAGCTATAATAACTTACAATTTGAAATAGAGGTCGTAGCTCTTAAACAGTTAAAACTAGAACACACCATCAAAATAAAATAATTTTGATAGATCAAGAGGCTAGTCTCTACGTCCTTTAGGGCACTCCCAACCCAGACTCTATGGTAGAGTGTAAGCTCATTTATGACCTCGAATATCATGGACTTAGAGTCTAAAATTAAACTTGGAGTCTTGGTTTTTCTTCCTCTCTCTTCCATAAATATACTTTGCCACATCAACAAATTACAATAAATATGGATATAATAAATACGCTTAGACTCTATGGTAGAGTCTGCATTGTGAGTGCTCTTATATACAAGGGACGCTACAAGTTTTAGGGCAATTTAAACCAAAAGAGAAATGATACATGTATAGCAGTGCACTGCGCTAAAGACAACTGCCTTTTTTACCATTACATTGAAGACATTTTTCTTAGGCCGGTCTCAATGGGGGATTAATAGGTGTTTTATGCACATTAAATAGGACACCACATCAGCAAAAGTCCACATTTTGCATGAAACGCTGAGGAGAGAGAAGGGAAAAGTTTCATCTTGGTGAAACTCTCTTGGCACGAATATCAACTATCTACGAGTCATGAAATTAAATGTCTATGAAATCACACAATGAAACTCTCCATCGATATGACATGACAGTCTTGAAAACAACGTAATGAAACTCACTATTGTGTTGTGACTGACCTTATTGACTTTATTTTTTAAAACGCATTCATTGATTGCATCACGTCATTATTATCACTCCTTCACGGCTTCACCAGCTAATGAAAAAACATAAACTAATTATATTCGATAGGCTTATTTACAAAATTGTATCGCCAATGACTTCATTAGTCCACAAGATAGCTAGAGTACGTACGTACGTAGTACTAAACTACAGCAGAACGTACGCATGCATGCACGTACGTGCTGTAAGGTGCATGTTTTTCCCCAAAAAAAAAAAAAAAAAAAAAAAAAAAACTCCTGGCGCCGATCAAAATTAATACTCTTAATTCACTCTCAGCAAGTACGCTGTCGGATGGGGAGTCGGTTTGTACGTACCACGTACTTGTACATGCATGGAAATGGTGCATGGGAGTGAGTTCGTTCGTTCGCCACTCTGTGTGTGTCAGTGTGTGTGTGTTGTACTTGGCATTTGTACGCTGCAAATTTAGTTTGCTGCCATCATGCCATGGTTGCACTTGATGCCCCCATGGACTTTCTCTCCATGTAGTACATATATTACTAGCTATATAGTACTGTATTATGCATTGCATTGTCGCTCAATTAATTGCTAACGTCGGTAAGCATGCATGCATCTCGAACAACCATGCATTCTTTTTTTTTTTTCTTCGATTATTTTCTTTCTTTCTAATTAAGAAGGAGAAGATTTCCAACAACCATTCATATGTTTTAACAACTAGTTAGTATAAAAAATATCATTGAAGTTTAAAAGGCTCTAGTTGTTTAGAATAATAAGCTAGTACATGAAAGAGAGAGGAAAAGAATCTAATTTTAAAATTAGCATGGTTGTTGCACTGTGATGATAAATAGGTAGGATACCTAATTTTGAAGAGACCATCTGCTGATTATTTTTTTTCTGCTGCATGCCTGCCTGCCTCACTGATCATCAGCTACCTTTTTCTAGCTACCTAGCTAGGGCAATGACATGCATGTTGAACGTTTTACAGTGAATTGAAGGGGCCAGCTGAACCAAACAGAATTCAGTGCTTTTGGTTTAGTCCATGCATCCAAACACTATGAACTAAACTTTTGTCGCCTCTACATTTTAGACCAACTAGCTAATTAAACTGTAGTTTTGAGATGGTCGAAACAGGTCTAGCTAGCTCAGCGCATATGCAGCATGCATGCAGGATCTAATCAGATCGGTGCATAACTGCAAGTATTAATGGAAAACAATACAGATAAGATCATGTCGATGATACTAGATCACCACTAGATGAAATGCAGGAGGATATAGACGCACGGTACTACATTCGATACTAGATAAATACGGCCGGTCGGCGGTAATTGTGAGGCGCCACTTGACACCAAACCAGCCAGTAATGGCGTGAGTGCAAGTACAGGCCTTGTATATTAGCACGTACTACTATACTGCTCCTAAGCTATACCATCTAGCTTGCTAATGCTGCTGGTATACAATGCTTGGATGATTTGGTGATTGGTGCATATAGATAGTGGGCAGCAGCAGTGGCCGTGCATATAGAGTACATCTCGATCGAGCTCTCCTAGCTGCTATAGCTAATCTGTACTGTAATGAGATTTAAAGTCCAGTGCCCTTACTGTACTGCCGCTCTAGCTGCATGAACAATATTTCCTCATGTGGTGCCCTATGCATATATGCATGAATATATAGATATATAGCACTGGCATGGATGGCCGGTGACAGCGCAGGCAGATCGTGCAGACTACTTTTGAGATCCATCTATGCATTGCCAAGTTGCCGTGGGTAACCGACGAATCAGAGATATTGATCTGCTTGTTCTTTGGTTGGATCGTACCAACTACTGTATGATATATATATAAAACAGAAGGATCATATACACTGTAATAGAGAACAGGATAGAATATCTGCTGCTGTGGCTGATGATTAGTTAGGTAGCTACCTATCGGTGACGAAGCTATATATACAGAGATGGAGACGCGGGCGGGGCCGCCGTACGTCGCGCCGGCGGCGGCAGGGACGACAGCAGTAGCAGCAGCGATCTCCGACCATAAGAATCTCGACCGACAGCCACCGGCCAAACATACTTATACTTATTTCAACTACCTCTGTTCTACAAACAGGACGTTTTTAGTCAAATAACGTAGCTTTTATTTATTATATATACATATATGGCGCACTCTATGAATTTCTTAAGATTTCATCACTTTAACACGTACTACCTTAGAACATTTCAGCCTTATGTGATTACTCACCTGTAATGAGTTTCTATTTAAAGCAGGATTGGGCATGCAGGACTGTCCATGCGTCGTCTTCCTCCACCTGTCATATAGTTTTATAGACCCACACATGTCCTCACTCTGGTCCACTCACCAAGCTAAAGTAATCGAAGAGAGGTGTGTGCTTAACTTACATGGTGAAATTCAGATCAGGACGATTTTTTTTCCAAATCCCATCAATTGAAAAGTCATGATTGTACCCTTGCAACGCCTTTTGGTCGTTCCCTCCTTCTATATCCACCACCTAGGGGCTTCTCTAATGAAACCACTATAGTCTCCCTCCGTCCCCCCTCCTTCCCCTCCAACAACCTCATTGCGGTAAGGAGGAGCGAGGTGCCTCAGTCTTCAGTCTAGTCATACTTGCTAGGGTTTAGGTCGCATAAATTGGTCATTGCGGGCTACTAGATGACATCATATCCATCAAATACTCATTAGATCTTGTTTCTAGTCCAATGTGAATGTTTCTATTGCCAGCAAACCCTGTGTGTCGGGGACCTAAATCCGGGATCCCCTAACCCAAGCAATAATCTAACACTTAAGACTCAACGAAGAGTTAGCTCGGCCCATGATCGAGTTGGGTCACGCACGAAGATCACCCTGAAGGATGGCCCCCGTCCCTGGCGAGCTCCAGGACAGACGCACAAACTCCACCTCGCACGAGCTCCGAGCTCGTGTGGGGTTTTCCGCCTCGAACGAGCTCGAGCTCGCCTGCGCGGGCCTCGACTACCCTCGAGCTCGCCCGACTCATAGGCCTAGCTAAGCGCGAGGTCGGGATCCCCGAGCAAACCCCGGGCCCAGCGCATCGAGCTCTGAGGCCCCTGAAGGTTGAGCAACCTCCTCCGATTCGTACGAGCTCGGGACCATGCGTGTCTGACTACCTAGAGACTAATTAATCATCACAGCTACACCGTGATCTTAATGGGGGATTGGATATCAGGCCCACAGGCTCCAAGTTAGAGGCACTCGAGTATCGTAGCTGTGCTACAGAGCCCGTAGCCACGACACGCCGTCTGACAGGCCGCAACGGGACCCGACCGTTGGTGAGTCGAGATCGAGTCTTGCCAACTGCTACAGACAAAGGGAATCGTTTCCCCCGAGCTCTCCTGTCCACACGTTTCGGCACGCCTCACCCGGATTCGCGCTGCACATTGACAGGCGACGCAACAGCGTTAGGCGGCGCCTAGTGTCAGGCGGTGGGTCAGAGAGGCATGCCTGGCGACCGATAAGACACCTCCCTGACCGTAATACTCGATTAGAGTGTAATCGAGCACGCCGGCCATCATTACGGGGCCAGCGAGCTCCCGAGCTCGCCCAGTCGGGCCCCGGACGCCGACCTCCCCTACACCGAGCTAGATAGGGATGCGAGCTACGAAGCAGCAGGGAAGTGGCGCACGCGCATCTAACAAATCGGCGTGCCCTGCTGCCAATACACTTTTACACTTTACCCCTTGTAATTAATTCCTCTCCCATGGCACCCTCGTATACGCCCCTTGGACTATAAAAGGGGCAAGCTGGCCATAGGGAGGGGGCATCGACAATCACGCACACTCTCTCCATACACACACACACACAACAGAGACCTGGGAGCTTATTCCCTCTCTCGACCAAGCTTGTAGCCACACCTCTACGAGCGTTTGAGCTCGGATAGTGACTCAGACTGGACTAGGGTGCCCGATTGTCCCGAATATACCTGAGCATTTTTCGGGCCGGGCCGGAAAAAGCCCGGTTTATTTCGGGCCGAGAAAATCCTGCCCAAGCCCGTCCCACTAGACATGTCGGGCCTCAATTTTTTGGGCCGGGCTCGGGCCGGGCCCGGGCTTGGGCGGGCCACCCGTGTGTTTTATAGTGTAAAATAGCTAAAATCAACATTTTAGGTCGGGCTTGGGCCAAGATTTTTTTTCTCGGGCTGTAAGATCTCTGCCCATGCCCGTCCAGTAAGGTCTGTAGGCGGGCCGGGCCGGGCTAAAAATGCTTAGGTATAGTCCCGATCCAGTATACATCGCTTGTCACTGTCCCTTGAGTTAGGCCACTAGAGCACACACTTGCTAGACGATTACTGTGACCGTGGTTTAGAACCACGACACTGTGTGTTCTTCATTTCATTTTTACTATGTTTACAAGATTACTATGATTGGTTGGGGTGGTTGTTGTGTTCAACATTCACATCTTTGTTTCACTGGCTAGCTAGATTTCAGTCTTACGATGGCGAGAAGCATGTTATTAGCGTTTATTGTTCTAGCATGACCGAATCACTGGTGACACTAGATTGATGGTCCCTTAATCACCACCGTTGATGAGGCACACACCAATGCTCGTTCAATGTGCCGGATGTGTCCTCGAAAGTTCCTGTGACATTTATATCGTTTGGCGTTTCTAAGGTTAACATGTCCATTATGTATGAATTGAAGGGGTGATTGTCTAGGGCATTCATCCAGTGACGTAACCAGCAAAATAGTATAAGGGGGGCTACTTGACCGTTGCATGCATCCATGCATATATAGGGGATCAAAAAAAATAATTGTCCTACATGCTTATACGTGTGTGGGTTGCATGCTTGTTCTTTGCATGCATCCATGAAAACAATGCAATGTTGGAGCAAATAAGAGGCAAAGCATCATGAATATTGAATAATATGTTAAGTGATTTGGCGCATGAGGGGTCACGACCCTTGCTGGCCCCTTGGTTCCGCCACTGCATTCATTGGCATAAGTGAGCTCAAACACATCAAAACTAAAGCAATCATTGATAACATCCATTGGAGGTGAAGAATATTATCGGTAGAGAAGCGAAGACCCTCTAGCATCTAGTATAATCATAATATTTAGGGTGTAGCATGAGTAAATTATCTAGCATGGTGTTGGTGTTTCTTAACGCAAACAGAAAGAGTTCTGCAAGCGCACGGAAATGCCGTTGTAGCTTTCACCCGGAAGTATTCAGGGTATCGTATTTCCATAGGGAAGGCATGGTGTAAAGTCTGGAATAGGAACATGGGCAAGATATATAACATGACTGTATAATAGACCAAGGTTCATAACAGGGATGGAACTGGATAAGTAAAAGATAACTTGACACACACACTCGAGCAATCTCAGAGAGAATAAAAGAATAACCTAAGCTGGAGCAGGCCTATCCTATATAGTTGTGCAAAGAACAAGTTAATGATCATACAAGATATATACGGACAGAGTAAGATGGACGGCGAGATGCCCGTAGCTGGTTTGCCAGCCGATAGACACTTTCAGAACTCCTACTCAATACCCGGACGTGGAGGAGTGCTAGGGATAGACATGGCTGTCACCACCTGCCTCCTACCTCACTACCGTAGGGTACCGACATATCCCGAAGGCTCCCGTGCATCCGGGCTCCATGCCCGCGTGTACTAAGGAACTACCCACACCCCCTAGGACTCTGACCCTACGGATCAACGAGCTAGAATGTGGGCAAACCCAAAGGTACGGCAAACCACCATCTAAACTCCATGGAATAAATTATATGAATGATTAAGCACAAGTTCTATATGACAGAATCATAACATAGAAACTATAGCCTAGTTCATATGCAATGATTATATCATGAGGAACTATACTCTAGTTCTATAGCATAACTATAATGATAAGTAACAACAAGAAAAATATGAAGAACATGGCATTGATCACCATAAGAACAATGAATTGATCATACCAAGTATCTCCAAGATGATCTTGATCTTCTATTACGTCTTGCCTTGCCAAGCTCCTAAGTCTAACTAATAAAAGTAAAAGATACAAGTGGAGGGAAAGGCTCTTGTGTGGTGTGTGTTGAGAATGGAGCCCTCCCCATCTACTTATACTCATGAGAGGTCGGTTTCAGTCGTATTTTAC
The DNA here is from genome assembly GCA_015847255.1 of Hyparrhenia diplandra. Classification (NCBI taxonomy): domain Eukaryota; kingdom Viridiplantae; phylum Streptophyta; class Magnoliopsida; order Poales; family Poaceae; genus Hyparrhenia; species Hyparrhenia diplandra. The sequence continues at coordinate 49,596 of JADLZK010008765.1, forward strand.
CGCCTCCCCTCGCATTGATGATACCGCCAGAAGAAGGGCGGTTGGATTTGGCAGGATCGCCGGTGCGGCCGGACTGGGCCAGTGCGGCTGGACTGGGGCTGGCCCCGTTCTGTCACCGCCTTTCTCTGGTGGGCTTGTGGTCTAGCCTAGATCATTATTGCGTAGGTGCTTTGTTCCAGTTCGATTCTGTGTTTGGCTTTCTCTATTCCCTTTTGATTGCGCATTTCTGGAATGTGTGTTCAGCTTTCCGCTTTGTTCTTTACTTCGTGCATTTCCACTTGTTTCCGGTGTTTGTCCTGCAAAACATGTTTTCTCGAGAAACAAGTGGAACGGGATCATAGCATATGTATATGTGTCATAAGTATGCTTGTTTCTCCGGATTTGGACAAAAATTGGCGGTATAAAATGGTCGATAACGAACGCCAACACATGGCTACTAAATGGCATCATCTTCATCGATTTCTCACCATATCTTACTTCTTTTAAATAATGATAAGGAAAATCCATAAGTAGGCATCAAACTATCGCCTAAGATAGAAAACTCCACCGCCGCTCCTAGGTCATCGTCGTCGTCGCGCCTCCGCATAGAGCCCCTCGTCTTCCTCTCCGATTCATCTGCCAGAAGAATGGAGTGGGGAGCACGATCTCTCTTTTTCTTGTAGTCTTATATCTAGTTTGTTTAGGCTTGTTAGCCAAATAAATCCACCGACAAAATAAAATGATTTTTGGTCACGATCACATTTCCTACGATGACTTTGGTGATTGCCACACCGAGATTGTCATTGGGAGTCGTCGATTTCATCGGTAGGCGCCAATTTGTAGCCACTATCCGCAAGGGGAGGGGAGTCACCTATGAGGACAACAACTTCAGGTCATTGATCACATAGTGGATGGTCGAGGATTTCAAGGTATCAAGGTGATATATCTGCATCCTACGGCGTACCCGGTGATGTAGCTACCGATATTGTTTTAGCTTTAGATGTGTTTGGACTGGTTCTGAAGCATTGGATCTTGTAGCATGTCCAATGTTCTGGGGTTGGTCATTGGACTCGGCATAAGGACGCACTTTGGCTCTAGCGTTCAAGGAAAGGCATTGTGGAAGAAGATGATGGAAGAATCTATATATATTATTTTTTATTTTTTCATGTGTAATTTGGAGATGTACTCTGCCAAGTTTTAATATAAGCCCCCTTTTCTTTGCAAAAAAAAGACATCAAACCAAGTATTCTTCACATCGTTGTTTTTGTTTCTATAGATTTGACGTGATTGACTAGGATTCCTATTCACAAGAGTCTAACATAGGTGTATCTTAGGTCACCAACTAAGGCTAGAAAAGTTCGACTAACATAGGGCTATTCTTCACATTCATCTCAATATATTGGAAATGGTGCAAACAAGCGGACAATTGAAGTACATGCTACGTACTTGCCTAGAAGTATGTTGGTATCAATGAAGATCCTTCAAAATTTGGGAGGCTCCATTATCAACTGGGTGCAACAAGCGCTCTAAAAGGAACAAATATGCTTTTGCTTCACACTCATCAGAAAATGCAATATTTAGCCAAGGCATCAAGTAAGGAAATTAAGGCTTGCTAGTTAACTACGGACCTTAGAACAATATGCAAGGAATTGATGTGCATCTTTTCAGAATTGGGAGTCTCCATGAGCATCTTGGTGAAAAATGCCCCCCCAAAAAAAAAAAAAATTGTGAGGGGTGGGTGGGAGTCACTGGTAAAGAAGCGGAGGAAGTGAGAAAGAAGAGGGAAAAGGGTTTTTGTTCTAGGCGGTTTTGATTGTTGGATCATATGATGACCTTACCATGAAAATGTTTTCTCCACTAACTGGTGGAGTGTAGTGCCTATTTATGTTGGCAATGAAAATTACTTTCACCGCTGGCTTAACGGCCACTGCTCTGCACCATTTACTTTTGAACCGGTGGTGAAAATTCTTTTATCATCTACCGACTAAGGCCAGGAAAGGTCTGCTAACATAGGGATATTCTTCACATTCATCTCAATATATTGGAAACAATATAATCATGCAAGCAAGCTAACAATTGTTTTAACCACTGCCACGGTTCTCACTGCTAAATTGTCCTCCTACCTGGCTGTAAAAATCTTGGTAGTGGAAAAACAATTCTCACTGTTGGTTTTTTTACGCCACTATGTCCCGCCAGTTTTTAAGGAACGGTGAAACATTATCACCTCTAGTTCTAGTCAAAACTTGTGGTGAAAACCATGCTACAAAAATAAAATACATAAATGCATAAACTGAAACAATTAATACTAAGTACCGTAGCTGCCACTCTAGTTATAAAAGAATGACTCTATCTTTGTTCTTTCATTTGTGCTTACACCTATTATATCTGTTTGAGTAAGTGCATATATTATTTCCCCATGTCATTATTCACATTCTCTTTAGTTTTTCTAATGAATCTTTGTGTTGATCTAGTCGCCGCACCAAATCAACGTATTTATTGTATATCCTCTTAAAAAACGATATCACCGTACCAGTGAATTAAAGATGGTGAATGCCCTCGTTTAGCCTATTTTTCTTTGTGTTGTTTTTCTATAAGTTTGTTTGAATGCCTACTTGGCTATATAATGTAACATGTAGTGCTTAGTTAGCATGGTTTGGGCAAACTACTTTCTAGCAGAAAAGAGAGGTTTGCAACTGTTTAAGGCACTACTACATTAAATCTTTTATAAGGCACTTGCCTTTTTTTTTTACCATGGCGGTTATTTAGAAACTGCCATGGATAATGTCTCAATTAATCGTGGTGGTTTTTTAGGATTTCTTTGTGGCGTCGAAAAAACCGTCATGGTAAATCGATTAACCATGGCAGTTTTTATAAAAAACCCACCACGATAAATAAGGCCCAGATGACCCATCTAAATAGGCCCAAACCAATCCACTAACACCTCACGCATATAAAAGCGACACTCTCTCTCTCAAACCCTAACCTCTTCCTCAAACCAGTCACCAGCTGCACTCTCTCCCTCAACAATCCCTCTCGCGGTCTCCCTCGCTCCCGGCGGTCTATCTCTCTCTCCCTCCCTCCCCGACTCTGCCGCCCCACCCCTCTACTTCTTCCCGGCGGACGGCGGCCAGATCTCCCTCCCACGGCGAGCGGTGACGATGCGCAAGGTGGCGGCGATGAGCGGATCCATCGATGGCGGGGGCGGATCAGTAGCGGCGGTTCTTTGGGTACATCGATGGCGGCGGACCACAAGCGGCGGCGACGACGGCCAGATCCGGCCTGTTGGGGTTAGGGTTTGGATTTTCTCATTTTTATTATTTTTTAGATTAATAGTGGCGGTTTTTGGAAACCACCATGGTTAATCCATGATTAATCGTGACCTTTACTCGGTAGCGATTCCAAAAACCACCACCGTTAATCAAAAAAATTGCCATCATTATTCATTTATGTAGTAGTGAGGTTCTGAAGCCCATTTGGATAGTAATAAACAATTGCTAATTGGTGGGACCCATTATAATAAGGACTCCAGATAGGGGTGTCACACTATAAACAACAATAATAAGATTTTTTATATTTCAAACACATTTTTGTTCTTGTGTTTTCTATTCCTACGTTCCAAACGACAAAAGTTCTTCATTCCTCTGTATTTGAATCATGTGGTTTTTTTCACTTGCCCCATTCATGTGTTTTCTATGTGTCTGACCATCCATCTATTTTTCATCCCTTTGTTCCAAATAGGCCCTAAATCGTTCACAATGTGGTTGACAGTAGCGTGCCCATGCATATCTACATCTTGTTTTATTTGCTTTTGTTTTCATAAGGAGAAAGCAAATAAAGAACAGTTTGGTTTAATTCCTTAGAAAGTTAGACAAACACATTGGAAAGAAAAAATAACGAAACTAGGAAAATATAAATGAAATAGGAAGTTAGAGAAAAAAAATGGAAAAAGTCTACTCATGTGGAGTCCAAAAAGGTTTTACTAAATCATACTATATCATATGTTCTCATGTGGAGTCCAACAAAATTAGATTTTTTATTTTATAATTTTCATGTGATTTACTATGTTTTTCAAAGATTCAGCAAAAATAAACAAAATGAAAGAAAAAAAAATAAAACCAACCACACTGTAGCAAACTGTCGATACTATAGCAAAACCATTGCCGCATGTGGGTAGAGTAGATGGTTTTGGAAAGTTCATGGGGTAAATTGGACCGTTTGAGAATTGAGGGGGTGAAGTAGACCACCCTTAATAGATTGGGGGTTAAATAGACTTTTGAGAAAATAAAATATACCTCTCTAACTACGTACACTCAGTGAAGTCAATATATGTACAGGCTGCAACACTGTTATTTGTAGGGAACATCAGACATGGTACGTTAATTTGAAAGAAAAGTCAAATTGTATGTGTGACGATTATCACTACCCGGAGGCACACGGCAAAGAGGAGGAACGTGGTAGTGTATTATGGGACGGAGGGAGCTGTGAGCTGTGCAGCCATGTATGCATGACATGCATCCTATTATTTGCAGGTTTGTCGGACCTCGGAACGTACCTACGTACACGGGCCTCCTCGCCGGCCGAGCATCCACTAGCGTAAAACTGGCCGACGTACGTACATGACTGGCTGCCTGTGACGATACGTCTGCGCAGCCACGGAGCCAGCAGTGGGGCTGGTGGGGCTCTAGCCCCCCTAAAATCCGGTAAATAAGGTTAATTACTGTAGCAAAAACAAAAAATCACCATTAAATCTTCATGCAAATCAACGTCTTCTTTGTTTCAGCCCCCTAAAAATTTTTCAGGCTTCGTCTCTGCGGAGCACATGGTGGTGTTGTACGCGTGCAGCAGGCCGGCCGGCCTCCCTAGCCATTGATGCGTTGCCAGCATTGGTCAAGATTCAAGAATGCAGGCAGGCAACGCAAGAGACAGGCATATGCATGTGACCAACATGTAATGAATTAGCCATCCAACGGCACAGCAGTGCGTACTGTACGTGTATGTAATGTCTGTTCAGTCTGACAGGCAATCATCAGCGAGCTTACCTACTCTCCCTGTGATGTGTACAAGACGATCATGAATGCCCAATATATGACAAATGCATGAGGACAAATTAATCCGAGGTTGCATTGGTAGCTACCTATTCTTGCTGAAAACAATCATGCATGATTGATTGATAGAGTAATCAGATTTTGTGATTCCCTGTGTGGAATGAATCGGAGAAACTACTTTTCAATTCCTATTCTAGTTTATCTTCGACAATCACTTTACAGAATCAATATACAAACACAATCACTAATATCAGTAAGTAAAACTAGATTCTCAAGGCCGGATTTTAGCTTGGGCTAGAACCTTCTTTATTTATGCTTATGGCAAACAGGGCTTAAAGGAAAAATTACAAAGAAAGTAGGTATGCTTCAATTCTACGTACGACGACGTGATAATACTACAGCTAATACTAGCTAGATCAAACTTGAAGAACAGAAGGGCGAGAAAGAATTGAAGATGATTAATCGAAAGGTGAAATAATGGACCAAGACGACTATATGGCCTTGAGAGAGATCGATGTGGAAATATGATTGACGGGTCGGAGAGGCATTGCTTTCAGTGGCCGTGGCCCCATCAACACCCCACGTCTAAACTAAACACATCTAGATCACAAACATATCACTATATATATAAATAAATCTCATACTGTGTAGTAGTACTGAATATATGTTCATCGATCAGGGCCACCTGCAGATCCATGCATGGAATATATATATAACTAACTATCTGGACAAGAAAAAGAGGAGGAACCATGGCCAGTGGCCACCACACCCTCGCCCTCATCTGCCCACTGCCCTCCACCGATCCTTGCATATATATGATTAAACTATACAACCAGCATCATGTTTTTAAAATAATCAGCTGATCAAACACTACAAGACCACCTTTTATTACATTGATTGTGATGCTACAGCTTGTGGGGTATGCATCGTCCATATGCACATGTACCATCTATCTACTCACCACCATATTCACAGCACACATGCCTTTTTATTCTAGTGAAGGCTTGTAACTTTTTTGTGCAGCTTTATGCTCAGCAAGGTAGCCTCGTATTGTTCCTATCTCCTTGGAGTTTCTTTTTTCTTCGACACGAGTATATCCCCTGTTTTCATTGAACTTAACCAACGGAAACCCGGACATGGACTGTAGGTACAAGAAGAAAGGATGAGTGTTTGATCTTGATCCAACGGTCAGAGTGAATCCGAGTGTCCAGCCACTTTAAAACACTTATTTACTGTATAGACAGACTATATATAATAATAGATTTGGTAGGTTAAGACGATGCAAACATGTATAAGTACATAACTTATTACTACATCAAGATTGATCACCAGGATCTTCAAATCTCGGATGCGACATTTTATCCTGAATTTATTTCAGGATTTTCCGGCGCTATGCATAAGTGGTAAGTGACAGTCCCGTCGACAGCGAGGTCCCTGTGGTGACTTTGTGAACTTCAAGATTTGCTGGTCCAGTCTTTCGGAGGTGCTCATAGGGTAGAGTTTGCGTACGTGTGTTCATAGGGGTGTGCATGCGTGTTGGCGTCTGCGTTGTCTTGTGTAATCTCAAAAAAAAAAAATCTGGAAATTAAAGAAAGATCTTGCAAAATATTCATACCATTTAAACCTGCATATGCATGTGCACATGTACCATTATCTACTCACCATTCACCTCATGCAGCACACAACCTTGTATTCTAGTGAAGGCTTGTAACTTTTCTGTTTCACCTCATGCTCAGCGAGTCAGCCTCGTATTTGCTCCTATCTCCTTGGAGTTTCTTTACACACAGAACGCAAGCATATATATAAGTTACTATAACTTACCACACCAAGATCGATCAGGATCTGTCAAGACTTAAATTATTTCAGAATAGAAAGATCTTGCAAATTATTATTCATCACATTTCACCTGCATGCATTATTATATCTTCTCTGACGAAATATATATGCAGCTAGCAAGCATGACAATCTATGGTAGTACATGTTTGTCTACATTCTGATCTTGTTGTCTTGTAGTAAACTGCTAGTCGTTACTTGTCTATGGGTCTCAAGTTAGACGTATATATATGGCCATGGTACGTAGGGTATACAGGATGGATATGCCCAAAATGTTTGGTTCCATCAGAGACATATAAATCGACAGCTAACACACATGTTCATCGATCTCATTAAATTGAGCTTTCGTCATAAGCAGCTAGGAGAGAGGTCGATGGATAATGAGGTTGATCAATGGTCAGCATCACGTGCAGGGTCCCCTAATTGTTATAAAGCTGCCGCCTACGAGCACTTCTCTGCTGGCTCTGCCTGATCTGCCTAGGTATCTTTAATAACATGTCAAGACATTTGTACAAAGTACTTGTGTCTATTTAGATATGTTAATTGCCAGTTCATTACACTGATGAAGAAAAGAAAAACTAAGGAACATGTGCAATGGGGTAAATTGTTTTGGGACCAGCGTGATGGGTCTGCGCTAATCAGCTGGGTCCTCACTTCATTTCTAGATTGCCATTAAGTAAATCTGTGTTAGCAATATTGCCAAGAGACATTTATCCTGCATCAAGGCACACTTCAGATTTTCCACACGTTTCATACTGTGAAAAATATAGTTGGTTTTGTTTCTCCGCAAACAGCTAGCTATATATTTACTTAGCTACTACTATCCCCAAAAAACTTGATTTTTTAGTTTTGGTGTAAGGGAACATATTTTCATAATATAGCTATTTGGTGTCATGAATGTTAACAATTTTTTCTCTATTGAAATGCATCACAACTAGTCACATCTTAACTTATCATGCCCATCGTCCTGTTTGGTTAAATGTCGAAATATCCAAGATTATGCTTCACCACTAGCTGTACTTTTTTTTTTTTTTTTTTTTTGAAACTACTAGCTGTACTTGATTACAATAAGTATAGGCTGACGCTGAGAAAGCAAAACTAACTGATAACTCGCGTTGTCAATTTGTAGCCATAAGCATAAAAAACAAGCTTATTAATTTATTGCCAATGATAAATGGATAGGTTACTAGCATTATATAGGATATGACATTTCTGCAGTTTAGTAGGAGTATATGCTACGACCGAGCTAGATTGGCCCATGAATGGTGAAAATTACTTCATAAAGATCGATCAAGCTTACTGTTTTGCTAGAGGACAAAATATGGCTGGTCACAAGACAATTGTAAAGAATAAGTTTATATGTAGGTGACATGTCTTTTTATTTACATATATAGGTAGTCACAAACTGACATACTCTCTTGAAATAGCTAGTGAACTTCGAAGCACGGGCGTCTGTTCATTTACGAAGACAATTCGTAAAGAACTCATCTCGCAAAATTAACTAAAAGAGAGAGGCTTCTGTCGGTGTTTCACGACCGATAGCCTGCCACGGGGTTACCGGGACAATCGTTCGGGCTTCAAAGAATCCTGGAACCCGGCGGTTGTGCGTATTTGAGAATCGGTTTATACTGGTTCGGACCCTCGATCTAAGATCGAATAAAAGCCTTTACGTCTAGTTAGCGTTAGCATGTTGATTTTTATTGATTGGTGTGTATGTTGTATCTTACAAGAGGTGTCACTCGATCACCTTTTATATCACCAAGGGGCTATTTCTGGTCCTAGTCGGATCGATACAAGGAGAGTTGTTTGAGTAGAACTCGAACTACTATGTTCTACAACGCGATCCGACTAAGTTCTATCATGATTACAATCGAAGTCATCATAGCCTTGCTTCCGTTGCCTTCTGGCTGTTCAGGCCACGGGCTAGGATAGAGCTTGCGGCCTTCTTGGTAGAGTACCCTATGGGTAGTGTGCTCACAACTTCCTAAGAGGTCTGCCTCATAAAAAATAAATACCATTTTTAAAACCTCTATTGAAAAAAATCACCGAGTCCCATTCCAAAGCCCATATAGAACCTAGAATATATACATCCATCCACTCCCTAAGTCACTCGATCCCCTGCCTCGGCGCCCACACTCGTTCCCCATAGGGCTACACTCATCTACCCTCTCTCCGAGTGCTCTCTTTTGGGTCTTTCTCATTCCTAGGGCACATGGTGCTCTTGCTACCATTTACGCCATTTTAAAGGTCCTTACCAGATGTCCAAGCATGTGGCAGCGAGACCTAAGCAATGGCCATCTTTCTCATGTGGTGATCCCCTCATCTCGACTCTTCTCTCCCTATTTCTCACCTCTCAAATGTCCAACCCTTATTGTCTCTTCCTCTTGGATTTGTGGTCTTAGAGACAGACAATAGAAGTTTGAGATGTCCTTTGTAGGAGACGGATGACAGTGGCAACATAAGGGACATGCTTCATTTGGATCTCCTTTGGAGGAGGCATGGGCAACAGAGGCTAGTAGGCTCAGAGTGGGCTTAGAGGTGGGGTTCACATGTAAGCTCGAAGGTAGGGTTTGGATGTTGAGGGGCATTTTTTTCTGGATTTCTAGAGGTAGGCGGTTCTTACTCATCTCTAGTGTACTTGATTAAATAAGATTTGTTGCTAGAGGAGGATGGACACCCTGCCTCTAGAATCCTTCACTGCATTAGTGTTTATCCCAAAAAGAATGCACTCTTATATTTGGACTCTATCAACTCTTCTTAATTTGACTAGGTTTTAAGAAAACAGTATCAACATTTGCATCTTAAATAGTTTTATTATAAAATATATTATGCATCATAGACATTATTCCTCTTTTTTGTATATTCGTAGGGTATGTGTGTGTGTGTGTGTGAGAGAGAGAGACTCTTATTGATGCATATATATACGTATATAGCGCTTTTTTTGGCATAACTCAGCTTTACTTTTTGAAAACAACTTCATGAGCAACTCTCTAGATGAAGCTGAGTTGTTTTGAAAAAATTGTTCGGTAAAATAGCTTCACCAACGACTTCATGCATGGATCCATTGGGAACTCTCCCATGGTTTTTGCGTAAAAAAAAAACTTTATACTCCCTCCGGGCTGGTACTAGAAGTCGTTTTGGACGAGGTTTGGGTCAAACATCGGGAATATAAATCATCAATAACTTTTCAAGTTATTGAGTTTGTAAATATAAAAAATATATGAGTAGATTTGTCTTGAAAAATACTTTGATAAAAGTATACATATATCACATCTCCATAAATATTTTTATAATAATAAGAGGTCAAAGTTGTGTTTTGGAGACCGTGTTGCTATCCTAAACGACTTCTAATACCATCCCGGAGGGAGTACATGCATATGAGAGGAATGAGAGGGAGAGAGAGAGAGAGCTTCTTTCATGGTACCATAGTAAAAAACCTGCATGCATCGGGCTAAATTAATATCATATATATAATCTGCATATATGTAAGAAAATGACGAAACCCAGTGATTTAATTTGGTTAAAACATACCACCAAACAACTAGCTAGTTGCTAAGCTAGTGATGTGCCAGTCTCCAACTGTTAGACCGTGACATATTGAATATGCACCAGTGGCATGCAGTGCTTGAAGAGAAGTTATATATAGTGGGGACAAACTAAAAGCATAATCAACCAATTATTTATTTTTGTTAGAAGATAAGTGGTCAGATTTATTAGTGCTTGCTCAAAAGATCTGAGAAAGGAGAAGCCATGCATGGGCCCATTCATCATAGTATAATAGAAGATCAACCATAAATAACGAGTAATTCAAGTCTGTAATATATATGATCAGTTATGAATTTTCTTACTTAATTTTTGGCAGCCTAGAAGTTGTTTTGTTGCAGAGGTTGGGTGTGTATTTTGATTCAAGCCTATAATATATACGACGTACTCTCTCCATCCAAAACCCGGCCAAAACCTATTTTTCCAGTGTTTATCTCTACTTCATTCCTTGGTTACCTAGTATATGGCAGGGATTGGGTGTGTATTTTGATTTGACATCGTAAATGCACACTTTAGGAAGGATTAGTAACTAAGAATATAATAGGATGATAGTTATTTTTTATCTAGTTCCTTAATTGTTACATATATGCCTAAGGCTACTACGACGACAAGTAAAATATACTCCTAGAATCATCCTAAGTCAAATTGTCTTGAGTTTAACCAACTTTAGTAAATAATAATAACATTAATGATATTAAATAAGTAAATTATCTAAAATATATTTGATGGTGTATTTAATTTAGTGATACTAATATGATGTTGTTAATGTTGGCACCCTTTCAAATAATTTATTAATTTATCTTAGGACAACTCTATAAGTTATTTTATTTTGGATGGAGGGAGCACGTCGTCTCTCTATGTAGGGACTAGCTCAGTAGTGCTAGTGCATTGGACAAGCGAGTCAACCCATGTATAGGGGAGTAAGGACCACAAGAGTCCATTATTAGGCTCAACGTCTTAGGGCAAAAGCCCATGGCCCAGAGGACCAAGTTGTGTCTGCCATGCATGGCCCAACATCTAATCATGGTTGATCAGACTCAATGCATCTATCCACTATACTAGACTTGTCCCTTTAATTTTCTTAACCACCACATGCGTGCTACCTTCAAAACTTGTAAACCTTTATCATATATCATCAGACATAGATGTCGCGTGTATATGTGTGTTGAACTACTATAGCTGATCACCAATGCCGGCATCGTCACTGCTGGATTTTAGAAAACCGACGGTGATGACTCGATCTTGGTAGGTTACTTGGTCATTCATTAGAGAAACTAAAACAATATGTTATTGTGTGGGTGACAGCAACATGGATGGGTCCCGTCATTTGGTAGCTATGCCTCGTCAAGAATCCAGCTTATCGGAGAAGCCGAGACGAGGTGGCTGTGCTATAATACTTGCATCTTTAATTTTGTTCATTTCCAGCTTCTACTTCTTCGAAAACGATCTGACCATTTAGTAGATTCGAGAATATGCTTTATTTGCATTGGCATTGGCATTGGCTTTTTCATGTGAAATCAAGAAACTAAAAGCTAGCGGAGCCGTCCCTGCGTGCGTGCGTGCGTGCCAAAAAAAATAACACATAGCGGCATAATATGCCGTTGGGAGATCATTGTCATGAGAATCATGTGCCGTCAGGTAAAAACCATGCAAGGGGGAGAAATCATGCGTGTCAGTAACTTTCCATGGTGATCTCATTCGATATCAGGTGAAAAATAAAGTAGAGAGCGAGAAGAACACATCTTGTGTCACGGTAGCTTAATTTTCTCAAGCTGCCTTTTAATTTCACCTAACTCCGTAGCTCTCATGCATGCTTTTGTCTTGATTTCTAGATGGATTCATATTAACGTCGACGCCAACAAGTTAAGACGACGTACAGTGGACATCGTACACATGACACCTCATCCTATACGCTGTACTACGTACGTGACATATTGAGATCTTGATGAAGGTGTCATTCTAGTAGTTGTAGTCCATGCACAGTGTCAATCCACGTACAATGTGAAAAGCTGAAGCTCAGATATAAAACACCCTGACCATATTCATGGTGTTTTTTTATGGTTATATATATTTGTTAGAAATTTCGGACAGCTTCACAAAGCTATTTTCCAAGCTTTCGCTACCAAACATGGCGAAGTAAACAGCTCCACCAAAGAAGTCCCTAAATTTACGCTCTATGCAGGGAGAAGCTAAAACGCTCACGACCGCTATGGTGGGCCTAGCACCGCCATGGGAGGATTTGCCCAGAGCAGGCAAGGGGAGGATGAGGGGGCACCACATAGAGTTGCGGGTTCGCCTAATGCGTCTTTGCTCGAGGCAATGTACAGCTCCGCCACGGGCCGTGATGCAGAGGGCACAACAGCGCCCGGCGGCGACGACGAAAGGCGGATCTCGGGCATGCTAGTAACTTGGAGCTAGGCCATGGACCGTGAAGGCGAGGCGAAACTCAACCAGGAGTTGTTGGACATTCTATCTTTTTGTCCTATTAGATGAAATGGTTTTGCCAAATGAATTTTCAAAACAATTTCAGCTTCACAGATAAAGCTGCTTAATTTTGGAGCTCAAGCCAGCATAAGCTTATTTGCCAGTGAAGCTGAGCTATACCAAACAGCCCCTAAATAATTCTATAACCATATTGGGTAACGGTAACTACTTTACTCATTTACGAGACTATTGTAACTCTCTCTTAAGTGATTTAATAGCTTAAAACTATGATAAATATCCCAATGAACTACTGTAAATAACAGGATATAGCTCGAGAAGACATGCAGGAGAATCTCTTTCCAAAGTTAGAAATAAATGCTAGGAGTGTTTAGAAGCGAGATATGATGTATGTGTTGCTCTTGAGAGAAGAAGCTACTAAGTATAGAGAGGCTCATAGTATCTAGTACACGGTACACACCCTGCCAGCTGCATATGTTTGATCAAGAGGAAACAAGTCGATCAGGCTAGGCAGTAGAGCTGTACAGTGGACGTTAGGTCAGCTGTTAAGTCGCATATACAATGTGTGTACTCGATCAGCATTTATGCGACCATCCACGACGTCTTCTCACCGGACGTCTGCAGAGAAGACGACTGCCGAGCTAGCAGCAGAAGCCGGCGGCCCTTTTGTTTCCTTTTGTCCCTCGCGCGCTTCGCTCATCTCTGAATTTCTTTCCACCCTTTCTTTATGTTTTCCGCCTGTACCTCCCAATCAGAAGAAAACAGAGGTCCTTTTTATGACAAAAGAGAAAGTGCTATCTGACGAATCAGATTATATATATATATATAAGTATACTTATATATATGTATGTTCTATGATTGATGGAACTATGGAAGGTGGCCATGAAAAATACAGCGGAAAAGGGCACCATGTTTTCCTCGAGGGCACTTTGCGAGGTGATGCATGCATGGCTTGTCAAAAAGGACTGGTTGACAGCGCCAAAAGAGGCATTCTGTCTCTATAATATTCTACCAACAAGCCAAGCTGCAGAGATTTTGTCTTTTATTCTTCCTATATCTCTCTTTAATTTCTGTTTTTTTTTTGTGATCGTATATATCATCGGGCACTGATATACAGATAGATATAGATAACCTCCAATTCGCCTGCACTGTGCTTGCTCTAAATAAAGCAGGTGAACACAACTGTTTTTTCCATTCACAAAAAAAAAAAGTTTTCCAGTAATCATATACGTACTATACTATTACTATAAAATGTTTCTTCCATATCACCATATGTTCTTCCAATGGCTAGCTGCGCATATCCAAGAATCATATACATGCAGGAAAATCATGAACAATATATAGGACTATTTCTGTTTTGATGATACACATATCAAGAACGACAAAGCTTTCGGATTCACAAAGATTACACACATAAAAGAATGGGATCAATGCATGTGGTGTACCTTGTGGCTTCGTTGGTTAATAACCAATGCTAGCAGTTACTCGTCTCTTTCATTTTTTTTATCTTTAACTTTATTGGGTGAGCAATCAGTCTCTGAGCCAGTGGTGAGGAACCAAACCATTTTTTTTTTTTTGGACGAAAAAGACTGTGAGGTAGACCCCACAGTGCCTCAAAATTATATTAAAAAAACTTTTAAAGAGTGCTAGAAAAAACTTACAGCTGGGAATTAACTAAATGCATCTAACCAAGAGCAGGAGGACCACTGGTCTCCTCTAAATCTAACGGATTTATGTGTGGAACAAATTAGCACTAGTTACATCAGTTCAACTCTCTACCCCTTGGTCAGGTTGTTCATCTTTTTCACTACATCTCCAATGAGTGTTTTTTATTGTGTTCATTTCGACGATGCACCCAAAAGTTTGAAACGATTCTGCAAAGACTCTGTGCCATCAACAGTTGTTTTGGGAGGGTGCTTCCTGCTGCCGGTACTGACTGTTACTGTTGCCTTGTCGTTCAGTTCAACATCTGCTGCTTCCAAAATATGATGAATATGATGAGTGTCCAAATTCAACCTGGCTACAGAGAAACTTACGGCGAAACATCATTCAGAACAAAAATGTGGCAACCACTTGTTGCTTATTTTACTACTAGTTGCATGCTTGCATGCTGTTTGAATTGAAATGTCACCTAATTTTATTTAGTACTCCGATCCCTAGCTCCGTCGACGTGACACATAAGGAACTTTTAGTTATCCTAAGTCAAACAATAGTGAGTGCGCCAAAGTTTGTAGAAAAAAAATATTTACAGTACCAAATGAGACTTTCTTTATAAAAAAAAAAAAAAAAAAAAAGTTCGTAGACAAAGTTCATTAGATACTCCCTCTATTCCAAATTACTCCCTCCATCCCAAATTGTAAATCATTTCATGAATCTTGGAGAGTCAAAGCATCTCAAGTTTGACCAAATTTATATAATAAAATAATAACATTTAGAATATCAACTAAATATCATTGGATTCTTTGTTAATTATATTTTCATAATATACCTATTTGATATCACAAATATTTATAATTATTTCTATAATTTAGGTTGGACTGTATGGAGTATAAGTTATCCCAAGATTCTTGGAGAGTCAAACCATATCAATTTTGACCAAAATTATAGGAAAAACTATAAAAACTTGTGACATAAGATAAGTTTTACTATGAAAATGCAGTTAATGGATAATCTAATGCTACTTAGTTGACGTCATAAATTCCATTATCTTATCATATAAATTTGGTCAAACTTGAGATGCATTCTCTCCAAGATTCATGGAATAACTTATAATTTGGGATGGAGGATTATAAGATGTATCTCCACAATTTACTTTAGAATTTACTTCTTTGATGCAATAGATGTTAATATTCTTTTCTACGGACAAACTTAAACTTGTTGAACTTAGATTAACTGAGACTTTCTTTAAGTGTTTTATAGTCTTGGCTTTGGACGTATTAGGAGTTACTTTTTAATTTAGACCAATTTTAGTGAGAGTGTTATCAGAGTCTCATCTGAATTTAATGGGGTGCCACGTAAACAGTTTTTATGATATGGCAACATTTTTAAGAAGATATAGAAGAATTGAGTTTTATGGAGATGAAACTCTCTTAGCTTAGTTTCCAACTTTGGATGAGTCATGAAACAAAATATCTGTTAAACAAAAGAATTAAACTATGCATTGAGAGTGATTCTTTAATTTGTCCATATTTCATTGCATTCTATATTCTTAAAATCAATGCTACGAAACTCTCCACTAAGAATAGGTGTACAGATACCAAAATTAATTTAGACTTCCTTGATCTCAAAATAGTTTTTGGTATCTTTCAAGCACAGTAAAATGGCTATTTCACTTTATCTCTCCAATGACCCTTTCGATCGAGTCATGTTTTCATTGTGTTTGCTCAAACAGTTGGATTACGGAACATTGAAATGAGAATTGCTTTATACCTATAGACATAACTTTTGATACCTTCCAAGCACAGTAAAAGGGAAATTTCACTTGATCTCTCCAATGAGCCTTTCTATCGATTCATGTGTTTATTGTGTTTGCTCAAACAATTGGGCTACAAAACTATCCAGTGTGAATGGTTTTTTATGTCTAGATATATAAAGCAGTTGTGTAGATGCCAAAATAAAGTTATGCTTCCTTGATCTAAAAATAACTTTTCGTACCTTCCAAGCATAGTAAGGCTATTTCCACTTCATCTTTCAGATGATCCTTTCGACTCATGTTTTCATTGTGTTTGCTGAAACAATTGGACTTGATGCAACCAAAATTTTGCAATGATTCTACCAAGACTTTGGGGCTTTATTGGGCCATCAACACATGTGTTTTTGGGGTGTGCTTCCTGTCGCTGCAGGTCTGATACAGACTCTGCGATTGCCTTCTCCTTCAGCTCAACAGCTGCTTCTAATATATGGATATATTATATATGGAATCTGAGTGTTCAAATTCAACCTGGCTACAGAGACAATGTACGGCAAAACAGCTTCAAATAGAAGAAAAGGTGGCAACCATTCTTGTTGCTTAATGTTCTATTGTTACTATCTAGCTGATGTTTCTTCTCCTTTAACTGTTTGTAACAACAACTGATGAGTAAACAATCAGACAATGAGCAGGTCATGACAAAGAACCCGTCCAGCTCTACTTTCTGGAAAAAGTCATCACATCAAGGCGATCTCTACCTCGATCATCAACTTATGGTCGTGATCCTTTTTGTGCTTTGTTTCTCTTTCCTTTCTATCTCACTCCATGGAGACAATCAGAAACCAAACGATGCTGACCCTGCAGGTATATATGAATGTGATGCTATGCCATGCCACAGTGGATGTGTCCAAAGTCCAAACATCAGGCTCCCATTATTTTCACCTTCTGAAACCACACTGTGGTCACCCACTCACTCCTTGTGTTGCCAAAAAACAAAAAAAAAAATATTTCTGAATCACTGAAATACAAATCAGCAGGAACTTGTACCATCTGTGATGATTTTTTCGAAAGCGTGCAATTGCACGTTCTGCATTAAGGGACCATCTGTGATGATTACATGTGTAAAGGTGCATCTACTTGAGAAGTATATATATGGTTGTTGTTTTATTTTGATGGCTATTATGTATATATCATCGCTACCGTCAATTAGATTGAAAGAGACCTTGTTCAGTACATCAAGGGATCAGAGTTTTGCTCCAGCCTTCCAGAGATCTCCCAAATAATGGGCAGTGAAAATGATCAACAGGTTGGTAAAGGGCAGTCCATATGTACCTCTCTTTTTCATCTACACTTCTACAGTGACGTGTGTTTTGTCTCCTCATCACTAGCTACTAGGAACATCACAAGAACTTTCTTAGTAGTACATATGGACACAAAAGTGACTGGGCAGCTAGCATCGTCGTCATATCCTTCTCACTTTGTGGTTGCAGTGATAACATGGCAAAGCTACACGGGGAACGACAAAGCAGCGATGCTCGGTTGGTAGAATGCACTGTAAAGAGTGCAAAACCATCATGAGTTCGTCCTTTTCTCAACCAAACAAGAGAGCTGCTGATGACCTTAGTCTTTTCGAGAAGATGGATGCCTGAGCACGCGCGTTTGATAGATGTACAGACGACGGCTCCAAGACATTAAACAGAGGGCTAGAGGCTTTTCTATTTCATACATGTTAGTAGAGGCTGTACTTGCTAGGTTGGCCGATCAGCTTTCTTACTCAGTCTAGTTTCATGAAGCTAGATCATCTTATCTGGGCTCCACTTTGTAATAATTGATTCAATCAATTAAATTCTTACCATTTACTCTAAAAATGTCCAAGGCTACATGTGTTTTTGGTCGCGGGTCTCGGTAATCATTTGATTACCGTGGCCTGCCTTGGATGTAACAAACTCTACTTCTGCTTAATGAAAAACGTGCCACGGCAAGATCTCGGAAAAAAATATATATACAAGGCTACATGCCCTATCTTAGCGTGCCCAAACGTTTATAATATCTTTATCAAGTTAATAATGCTGACATTATCCATATGGATGATCCATGGACACCGTGCTCGTATCTAGCTGATCTCACAAAGTTTATATATCTTTTCATATATGTGTGTGTAGGTTATTTAATTTCCTTAGGATGCTTGTTGATGCTAACGACTACTAATCAGTAGTGCGCTAGCATATTAAACAAGTCCCTAATGAGGTATATAACGAAAGTTCCTGACCACTGCTGATTTCCGGCTGCTAATCTATTATTCCATAACCACCAAGCTAATATGATAAGATAAACACGAGAAGACTCATGCATGATGCATGAGTGCATGACCGACACACACATGCATGTATATGCTTGGATCCATTCTTTTGCTTACCTAACATAACATACAATAGAAGATCAACTATAGATATAGATATATATATATATATAGGGCATATTCAGAGAAGAAACGAACAGGGGACACAGCAAGTAAAATTTCAAAAGTTAAGAATTTATCTAAAGAAACAGAAAGCACGGATGAACAAGCGGTGACTGAGCCCACAGGGCGGGCAGGGCACAAAAGGCTAGGCTACGGCAGAAGGATCGAAGCTGCACCAGCACGCGCTCCTGCGTGCTAACCGCCGGCTCCTATTCGCATAGCTTGCCCATATATGCAGCAAAAGAGCTCTCTAGCTAGTCTCTAGCATGTACAGTCCAAAGCCTCATGATCATCATCACCATCGTCGGCTTTAGTTTCCCTGCATTGACTTGGGAACCTAAAGTGACATCAGGTCCAGAGGTGATCTGATCCTCATCCTAATAACCCTGCCGCCCTTGTCCGTCCTCGCGTTGTCGGTAGCCAGTGCAATCATCATCCTTGCTCGATCCCTGAACGTGAAGCTCATCTTTACTTTGTTCGCACACTCTTCGCGCTGTACTGTGATCTTGGGGTCCTATATAGCTCTTTTCAAAAAAAAAATCTTGGGGTCCTGTAGTGTAGTGGTTCCTGGCCAAAACCCAAATGGGATCTAGCTAATCTTTCAGTTAGTTTCCAACAGTAATTCAGATGGGAGTACACAGTCCCTGAAAAGTGGACAGGTGTCATTGCTAGTGCATGCCTCCCAAGCTTTATTCTAGTTGACAATAGTGAGCGTTAATAATCAGCTAACAATAGTGTAAAAGGTGCGTGCACTATGCTTGTATAGTAGCATTTGGTGGCATACCTATGCTGGGTTATTTTGGTGGCCTATATAATTATATATATTTCTACTTTGATGAATGAATGGCAGAGCTCCTCTACCCTTTTTGATTCAGAAACAGTCCAAGTACAAGTAATTGAATAGCCTAGCTAGCTAGGTGTATAATATAATTCAAGGCTTCTTGCATTTTCTTAGAAATTTCAGGATTCACTCAAAGGTGTATTAGGGATTTTTTTTTATCATGTGTATGAGTTGCACTGAAGAACCATATACCTGATATATTTTTTTAAAAAAAATAAAGAACCAGAGTGTAGGGAACAAGAACAGTAAAACCATAAAAAACATCGTGATCGGACCATTCACCCGTATTAGAAAAACCATGATTTATATACCCTTCTTCACCCTCGAACAGATTTTCTAGAAATTATCCAGCTAATTTTCGTTTTAATCTCAAGTCAAGCTTCTTCAATCTCGTGCAAATGCTGCAACTGTTTATCCTTTTTTGTTTCATTTGTGGGCTTTTCTGCTTCACTGGGCTTCATTTGTGATTTCCCATCCACCTGTTATTCTTTGGCCCATATTTTTTTATTCACCTTGGGCTATTCAACTCTTCGTGGGTCTTATTTGTATCACAGTGGGCCTAGTATGTTTATTTATTTTATTTATTTATTTTTGGCAGTGGTGAGTCCGTGAGTGCTCGGGGTACTCATGCGGTTAGTTTGCCACGTCACCACACATACTTTTTCATTTTAAAATATGAAGTATCAGCAGTATATTTTCACTTAAAATACCAATTGTCTTTCATTGCAAAATATAAATTGTTAGCGGTATGTTTTTAGTTGCAAATTATGGCTCGCTATTTTTTCTAGAGTTAAATGCATGAGCGAGCCACCGTGCAGGGGCATGAGCTAGACCACTAGCATGCGCGAGCACTAGAAATGTTGTGAGCCTATTGTAAGCTAAAAATAAACATAAGGAACATAGAAATGCATTTTTGGAGTATGCGGATCAAGTGGCACATCCTTGTAAGTTCAAGGATTGGTGATGCAAATAACTATTTTTCTAGGTTAATTTTTATGGGCTTGCTCAGCTACCCTTCTTCTCGAGGAAACAACAACTACTCGTTTCCTTGGCGAAAAAAAAAAAAAATGCAGGAGTGGTTTGAGACGCGCGCAGCGCTGGGCATGACCCGATGCCGCAACTCACCACGGGATCTATCCTCGATTGGTGGCACGCCTAGAGATCGCAATGGACAGGCGAACTAAAGAAGGGATCCGATTCATTGTTCGCCCTCATTGCTTGGGAAATTTGGAAGGAACGGAATGCACGTTGCTTCCGAGCCACCACCATCGGTGCTCTGCAGGCATATCAAGATCCAAGCGGATATGTGGTCATCCGCCGGCCAAGCACTTAGGAAGTCAGTTACTGCAACAAGTCCATTAGCGTTCTGTCTGATCCTAGGTGTGTGAGCTCATTGCTTATTTGTAAGTTGTAACGCACGGTGGTTGTAAGCAATTATCTCTCTTAATGAAAATACGCGCAAAGCTTTTGCGTGATTGTGAAAAAAAAAAAGTAAATGCAGCATGAGCAAGTTGTATACCCACCTACCTTATTAGCTAGTTTTCGCATAACGCGACAAAGTGATATTTAGTGTGTGACGCATCTTTTACACCAACCCCATTCCTTTCTATTTTTTATAAAAATAGAATTTATCTTATTTAGCTTGTTTCTTGAGAAAGTGTGAGATTATCCTTCTTGAAAATTTATCCTTCGGTGTGAAAAGTAATACTAGCTAGGATTCCACATTTTCAGTGGCACTTCAAGTCATGTGTTAATCAATTTCTCTGGCCAAATCGTGAATAATAATAAGATATAGTACTAGAACTAATGTTGTCCACAGATGGTGAATTATAAGATAAACACGAGAACCAATGTTGTGTGCCATTGGTGAATTATGGCGTGCGCGCACATCACGCTGGCTATAATGGAGTTGCTATGGCGTCGGCACGCGCATGCGTGCATCTGGTGCTTGACAATGTCATAGTCATTTGAACAATACTCTATTCGTTTCTAAATTATAAGTCATTTTAAAAAATTTGGAGAGTCGAATCCACTTCAAAGATTTTTAACATCAAATAAATATAGTATGAAAATATAGTTGATGAAGAAATCTAATAATACTTAGTTGACATCAAAAATGTTATTATCTTATTATATAAATTTGGTCAAACTTTAGATGCTTTGACTCTCTAAAATACTAGACTAGAAATGATTTAATTTGGAATGGAAAGAGTGCATTTTCCCACATCCCTTGAAATTTGAATTGGAAATTGTACATAATGAGGGTAAATTTGGTAGTCAATAGAAGACACGCCGAAATCCACAATGCAACACCCAAGGCGAGAGACACTTGGTGGCTGGTGGAATATATACGTCATCATCCTATCACAATTGAAATCTCCGTCGTAACCCATTGACCCATAACAGCGCGTTGAATATGCGTCTGTCATGGCCTGCATGCATATATAGAAAATACAATACAAAATATTGCGCCCAAGAAAATCTTGAAGATATAATTCGTTTCAAAAAAGAAAATCTTAAAGATATACAGTATCTCCAGCAACAAATACTTCCAAACCGAAATTCACAAACAGTGATTAATGCAAAATATTGCCCTGGGATTTCATCGCTTACTGTATGCAGGTTGTCAATTACTCCGAAATTACCTTGCTCAAAAAAAACAATTACTCCGAAATTACCTAGTAGTATTTCGTCAACGCGCAAAAATAAAAAGACCAAAAATTAATTAAAAAGACTGTCATTGGCTGCTCACCAGCTCTATATATACCTGGCTGGCTGGCTTTGGCAGTGATCTGAACCATAGCACGCGGCTGCACGCTACACCAGTCCAAAACCTTGTTACGTCAGTGTGGCTTACATGGACACTGGTACATCGTCATCTCGCTTTCCGGCGGCGGCCGCGGTGGTTGCGGCGCTCCTGCTCCTGCTGCTGCTGCTGCCGGCGTCGTCCGCCGGCGACGACTGGCAACAGTGGCAGGACGCGCATGCCACGTTCTACGGCGACGAGCGGAGCCGACACCATGCGTGAGTCGATCTTTCTATCTACTGTTCGTCACGCACACGCACGTTCTACGTCTTCTAGTTTGATGACGAACTTTTTCACCATTTGCTGAACGCATATGCAGAGGGCGCGTGCGGCTACGGCGACCTGTTCCAGCAAGGGTACGGGTTGGAGACGACGGCGCTAAGCGTGGCGCTCTTCAACGAGGGCTGGTCCTGCGGCGGCTGCTACGAGATACGGTGCCAGGGGAGCGCGTTCTGCGCCCCCGGCGGCGCGGCGGTGACGGTGACGGCGACGAACCTGTGTCCGGCGAACTACTCAAAGCCGAACGAGAACTGGTGCAACCCGCCGCAGCGTCACTTCGACCTGTCCAAGCCCATGTTCCTGCGCCTCGTCACCGACTTCCACGTCGGGATCATCCCCGTGCAGTACCGCCGCGTGGCGTGCGCCAACAAGCGCGGCGGCGTCCGGTTCGAGATGAAGGGCAACCGGTGGTGGGTCGCCGTGCTCGTGTTCAACGTCGCCGGCGCTGGCGACGTCAAGGCCGTCGCCGTGAAGGGGTCTCAGACCGACGGCGGGCAGTGGGTCGACATGGCGCGCAGCTGGGGACAGGTCTGGACGAACGGCGATGGACGCAGTGTTGGGGAAGGACTCTCGTTCCGCGTCGTCGCCAGCGATGGACGCGCCGTCGTGCTCGACGACGCCGTGCCGCCTGGGTGGGCGTTCGGCCAGAGCTTCGAGGGCAGGGGCCAGTTCTGATCGTGATCGAGATCGCACACCTCTATACTACTGGCTACTGCTGCAGTGATTAAATGTACAATTGCTTGCTGGCGTCCGTCCGTTCATGCATGTGTTTTTTTTTATCAATCCTCAAACTGAGAAATGCAAAAGGATTTAATTATTTGTCTGATTTTTACGAGAGGGGTGTGTGATTGAGGACGAATTAGCAAATCAAATAAGTATCATATTTTTCATCGAAACTGAAAATTCGCTAGGGAAGAAATAAAATTAGTGCTGGATCACCATATAATAACTTGCTGTTTTGGATCGATCACCATATATGAATAATAATAACTTGCTGTTTTGGCCCACCCAAAACTTAATAAACTTTAGCGCAGCAGTGGTGAAATTAAACTCAAATCTCTAATGCGCATCTAATAACCCCAGACGTTGAGTATATTTTCAGAATGTACTCATTTTACATTATCGATCGATGTTATGACTCTTTTCTTTTCTATAAAGCTAGTTACGGAATGTTGGAATTGATTTATTTGGAGATCGAGTGAGGGAGTAATCAACTACCGGCAAATTCACACGCAACATTTTGACTTGTGATTGATCAATGATGATGAGTAGCAGACGATCGATGCAGATAGGAGTAGTTCAGTGCATGCAGAGACTTTCTCGTTCGATCAGTGTAGTATGCGTGGTTGCGTGCAATCATCAACAAACGACGTTCCATTCCAACTCGATCCATGGCCGGTGTGCATCGTCCATGACTCCATCGACCAGAGAGGAAATGCATGAACGACGACCGGTCGACGCTCTTCTTTCGTGTCTCGTCAAAGAATGATGAGAAGGACCATATATATGCAATGGCGTGCATGGCGATCCAAACAGAAACAGTGATGAACTGATGATGATGAGCTGACCATCAGTTAGTTAATTAGGTACGCCTACATCTCCTGCATCCTAGCTTTACGTGGATGTGAGCGCATATATATATTGTGGAATACCAATTCGCCAATCACACAAGATCAGTACATGCATATACTCCTCCCTCTGTCCTATCTTATCTTACAATTGAAGAGTCCAACGAAGCCTCCACGTTAATCCCCACCAAACGCGTTAAAAAAAAAATAAAGGCTAGAAAATCTCACATTAATCAGAAACATCTGACCATCCAATCAGAAGACTTAGCCATCAACAACCATTGAATCTATTTAATTAACTTTGTACAAAATTACCTATCTCTACCATTACACTAAATAAAACTTTTTCCCAAAAAAAAAAAAAAAAAAAAACAAACTCTGGCAAGCAATCATTCAATCGTGATATTTTACGTGTGTTTTCCCACATACTCAAGTCAGATGGCATCTAATCATCTATACCCTAGCGGCCTCGTGTCATTGTCATCCCACCTCAAGCCCCAAGTCTATCCCACACTTGGGAGCTTGGTTTGACTGAAAAAACCCATCCAGACCAACCATGACAACTTTTTGATCATGTGCCTTCCTCTATCTCTAAAATAGTATTTTTATAGATAACATGTTCAGTTTCTATCGTATGCTTATTTTCCTATTTCAGGCGACATTCGATGCAAATGTGGCATAAGTAGTACGATTTGAGCTTGGACCTAGTGATATCATGCTTGATTTGTAATGAGTGTACATGATCCCAGTCATCAAGGTAATACATCCTCGAATCTTATACTGTAATCCAACTTACAAAACTCCGGTTCCACAGGTGTTTTATATCCTCGATGAAGTGTGAGTAAGCTTCTACTACTCATCAAGGCAGGGCTTTCAGCCCGTTCACCCAAGTGGGCGGCCACAAACAAAAACACCCTAAAATCATGGTATCAAGAAAAACTATCAAATACTAAACGAGGCCACAATTTCTATCAAGCACGTGAGCATGCGCATGGAGGAAGCAGCGTCCAACCATGCACCGACCACCAACATCTAGCCCTATATCTGGGTGTGTCTAGCATGCATGCATCTTGGGGATGAAAGGACCAAAGTGAGTGGGTGTTCGTCAATGCCGCCACAATCCACTTCATCCGTGACGAGGGGAGTTTGAAGGGGAGGCCAAGTCAACACCATGCAAGAAGCAGGTCATCTACGTCAAGGAAGAAAAAGAGATGGGTGACACGGGAACACGAAGGCCACTGGTGCCATGATGGCACGACCTCCAGCGTCCATAACATCTACAAATCAGCGTTGACACCGACCAAACCATGAAATTGTGAAAAATAAAGTAGAGATCTACGTTACATAAACTACAAATACACACTTCAACCACCATATATTAAGTTAAAACTATGCAGAGAGCTATGTTCCACTGCGTAAACTAATCACGCCCTTAAGGGGACTTAGGACGTCAAAATAAAGCTCCAATCCAAGCCTCATCTGAGCCTTGACGGATGAGAGAGGGGCCCACATTTCTCTCTCTTTATTGAATCCCTATATATATCTAGGAGCTCTTCATGCTTCCCTTACTCCTCATTTCTCTCCTCCCACAAAGCTGACAAGGCTGACAAGTACGTTCCATGACAATATAGTTGAAGTTGGAAAAATTATCTCCTTAAGGAGATGAGTTGGAGTGCGCTGAGAAGTAGAGACTAAAACATGGATGGGGGTGCCCATTTAAGAGAATATGGATGCAAAATTTGAGGTTTTAGTTAGAGTTGCTCTTGTTATTAGACATGCCCGAAGTAGAAGTAGGTGTGCAATAGATTCTTCCTTTTTTGAAAGAAATGCAATAGAAGTAGGTGTTTGGATCACTTGGACTAAACTTTTAGTCCATGTTTGGTGGCCAATTAGAAAGAATGCGTGCATTGCAGTGGCGGATCTAGAATTTCAATCATGGGGGTACGGACCTAAATGACGTAATTCACTAATGATGTAATATGACAACCGAATGTCTCTATAAAATGTTAGGTAGATGGATCTAGATACAATTCATCAAGGTTTATCAAGTAATATACAAAGGTAGTCATTGCCAAAGTCTTCATAAGAATATTAGTTTCTTTCAGAGCGAGTATATAGTACATAAAAAGCTAGATCATTGTTTCTCTTAGCGCCATGATGTTCTACAAAAATAACTTATTTATTTATCAAGTAATTTACAAAAAAAAAAATCTTAAAACATTGTTTGGAAATTAAACAAAATCAAGAACAAAACATACAAATTAAAATCATTACGATGGTTTGGAAGGAAAAGCAGTCAACTTTTTTTAAAAAAATAAAGACGGATTAATTCGGTCATTTTTATCTTATCCTTGTGTCATATGTATTGAATCATTTTGGGCTCCTTGGGATATAGATGAAAGAGCGCTAGTATAGGACCACAAGCTATTTTTCCTCTTGGATGAACGCTTGAGTTTAAAATATTGCTATTTGATAAAGTGTGCTAGGCACATAATATATTGTAGAGATATATACTTAGTGTTTCTACAAAATTTTTGGGGTACAGCTGTACCCCATGCACCTATATACTAGATCCGCCACTAGTGCATACTCCCTCCGTTCCTAAATAGATGTCATTCTCGCTTCCCAATAAGTCAACGTTTTAAATCGCCGGCAATTATATATTAAAATATATAAATATTTATCTTAAGTAATTAGTATCATTGAAAAGATCTTTTAAGTCTAGTTTTTAATAAATTTATCTAGAGATATAAATGTTGCACATATTTTTTACAAACCTAGTCAAAGTTTAGAAAGTTTAATGAGGGCACACACCCCATAGCGACATCTAAAAAGGGACAGAGGGAGTAGTCATTTTGGCGTTTGGAAAACAGGTCATCAGGGTCTTGAGTGTTGTTCATTGGTGTTGTTACATTAATTAATTTATGTTTTTCCTCTCTGGCCAGTGGCCACCGACTTCCACTCAGCAAGGTCCATATGCTCGATCGCTCAGGTGAGGGCTCTCCAGCTAGCTTGTGGGCTTCACCTTTACCTGGGTCTGGTCTAATTATAGGGTTTTTTTTAGGCGATGGTCTAATTACAGGTGGAGGCGTAATCCTTAGGGGCCCGGCCCATTCCATCCCGAGACGATTCCGTTGCCATCCCGGTCAGCGAGAGGAATGAGTGGGACCCACGCAGGAGACAAATGAGGTGCGAGTACACGGATTGGCCTGGGTGGGACGGACCAATGAGAGCGCAGCACACGGATCGGTGCGCTGGCAGCCTAGCACCCCAGCCCAGGAACCGCCTCCCCAGGAGGGCCTCTATACATGTGCATGCAGCCCGCGGCCGCCGCCCGGCCCGTGGCCGGCATTTTGGCCCCGCCCGAGCGCGGCACGGCCCGGTGGCCACCGGGCCCGACACGGCACGGCCCGATGCACCGGGCCGTGCTGGGGCCGCCACTCGGCCGTGTGGCACGCCCGCACGCCCGTTCCACATGAGGCCTGTAATTCATTTTTATGTTTTGAGTATGAATCGGCCCAGCCCAACTAACTTTCTAATCCTAGCTGCTTGAGGTCTTCTTTCCAGCCCAACTAACGAGTAGTAGTTATGTGTCAAAAAAAACGAGTAGAGTAGTCTCGAAGCTCCGTCGTCATCGATTCATCGCACAGACGGGAGGACCGCCGCCGCCTCCCCTCTCCACATCGTGGCCGTCTCCCTCAAGACTTACGGCCGGCTACAGACATGGCGCCGCTCCGCTCGCTCCCTCCCGCGCGGGCGCCGACCCCCGGGCCTCGGGGCGAAGCACGTGCTGCCGGTGGCAGGGCCGCCACCTCGGGGCGAGCACGGCGGCGCCTCCGCCTCCTCCGGCTCTCCCGTGGCAGCGGCGTCCCGGCCGGCCGGGCTCGCCTCCCTCTCGGCTCTCCGGCGGCGCGGCGCCGTCTCGTCTCACCTCGGTCGTCTCCATTAGCTCCGGCGGCGGTGCCGCTTTCGGGCGGCGCGACGCAGGCACGCCAGTGCTGGCCCGCCCGATGCCCGCGTGCCGTGCCGTGGGCCAACGGGCGCCAAGACGGCGGGCGGCGGCTGCAAGACGGCCCGACGTGCCCACCGGGCGGCCGGCACGGCCCGATGAACATATATAAGGGCCTCCCTCCCCTCCCGTCCCGTGCTCGCTATATAATGGGACGTGGCGTTTCCCATTCAGGCCTTGTTTAGTTGGGCAAGAAACTTGACAAAAGCACTGTTAGAACTCCTGTAGCACTCTTGTAGCATTTTCGTTTGTATTTGGTAAACATTGTCCAATCATGGACTAACTAGACTTAAAAAATTCGTCTTGTGATGTACAACAGAACTGTGTAATTAATTATTTTTTTACCTACATTTACTGCTCCGAACATATGTCTTTTAGTGTATTTAATGTGATGTGATGGAGAGAGAGTCTAAAAACTTGGAATTTGGGTTAAAAAAAACTTGCCAACTAAACGAAGCCTCCGTTTCGTTCCACAAAATTCAAAATCGCCGCGGAGAGAGAGAACGGGGAGGGGCAAGGAGGCCGGCGGAGGAAGAGCGAGACCCACCCGCGGGCATGACGACGGTCGCCGAGGTGAAGGAGATCCGCGACCTCCACGAGGCGGTGCAGCACGCGGACAGCGACGGCCGAGGGCAATCGGGAGCGGTGGTGGTGGTGCGCGTGGAGGTGCGGCATGCAATCACGCCCAGCTTCCCTCAAAGACCAAGCGAAGAAGACCCGTCGTGGACCGCCGCTTGGCAGCTCCCCGCATGACCGGAAGGCGCATCATCCGCTCGCCTCACCGTGAGGCGGACGTCCTCCTAGACGTGGTGCTTCCGCTCCTGAAGGTGGAACCCCGGAACGCCGTCGGGGAGCGGCTGGTCTCCCGCTACGCATGGTCTATATGTCGCCTGGGCAAGAAGGTGGACGGCGCCCGGGGGGGGACTTCTTCGCCGCCGCCAGAAAACAAAGAACGCCCTTCGCCGCCACGTCAACAACATCCACAAGCACAACCCCCGTCGACGCTCTCCGGCTCGCCCACAACGTCACTAAGTTGGAGGAGAACATCCTTGAGCTCAAGCACACGACGGTGAACATCCCGAAGGTCCAAAAGATCCGGGGCAGGGCCGGAGAGAGCTCCGGGAGGAGGACGGCGAGAGCTCCGACGAGGACGATGAGGTCTCCGACGAAGACGCCGACAAGGAGGGCAAAGGTGTGATCGCAACACCGCCCGCAAGTTTCTTTTTCTCAATCCCTTGGAGCAGAACGGATGGGAAGTGGTGTCCCTGGTCAATCGTATAGTCATAGTAATCGTTATTATAGAAGTATATAATCGTCATTACTAGTATATATATGTATAGTTATCAAAAGAGGGGGATATGGATTTTTTTGAAGGGGCTGCGATGGGGGTGTCAAATGTGTGTCGGTTGTAAGACGTGCCTCCCTGTTTTGATGAGATAGTAATGCAACAATGGTTGTTTGGTGAAATGCTGGTGGGGTAATGCCTGCCTTCTCTCATTGCCGAGTTCCACTTAGAATAAATAAATAATGCAGGTTCACTCATGATCAAGGGTTCCATATTCACCTATTATTATTTTGGTGCTTCCAGAGCACAAGCGTGCTTTTCTTCATTGATTTTGCATCGATTTGGAACACAAACCGCCAGTTCTATTTGTTGATATTGCACGTAATCCCCTGCAGCTTCTCTCGATGAAAAAGTTTTTGTTCCGATGTAATGGCACTAGCAATTTTGCCGACTTGTCTTGTACAGTTTTCATTTTCCTCTTGGCAGCTGCGTTCCTAATTCTGGTTGGCATTTGATACGGCCTTGAGAGAAAGTGTTTCACTATCTCCTACTAGTCATTATCACTAGAAATCTTTTAGGCCAGTCTTCATCTTCAACATTGCCCGTGGGAAACCAACCATCAAACAATGAACCCGCTGACCCATCGTGGTCGCACTCAATCGACCATGCAAAGGCACACCATCATCACGGCGTGCGCTTGTGCTTCAGCACTTGCAACACTGAAACAGCGGTAAACAGCCCAATTGGAACAAAATCGAAGCAAAAAAAGGTGTTCCGTATTTACTTCAAAACAACTCCATTCATCGTGTTACTTTTGGGTCAAAAGCGATGAATAATCTGGTATAAATGAGAATTTTACATTGTCCGTCATGGTACATGGAAGGGGGAAACATCCGATTACGTTACAGGTATACATGATTTGTTATCTTCCAATCTCAACAATTTCTTCGAACAAAAAAACCATATCCTGCACTAAATTCCCGATATGCAAACAACGGCGTTCTTTGTTACCCACGAGTTTCATGTTTCCCGACGAGGAGAGTCGACAAGAAAACATGAGATACTAGCATGCTACAAAATCGCTCTAAAGTCCAATTGTAGTGTATAAGCCTTAGGTGCCTCAATTTCCTACAGTCTACGCGCGTTCTGCGAGTGTGCTTTTTCCACCTGAACATATGAATGCAACCACCAGCTGCTAATAGGCCATAGGACGCAAGAAACTGGATGGTTGAATTTGTGAAGGATCGATGATGTGCGCCCTGTAGACGAAAGAAATGACCTCAGCATTGTGCAAACCTTTGCACAAAAATGTACATTCATTCACAAGAGGACTTCAGATGGATACTGTAACAAGAAAATGAAGATGGCGAAGATTTGCCGAGACGGTGAAAAACTCATCACGCCTCCCACATTTCGGTTGGTAGGTACCTCAAGTAATGCAAGCATTTCAAACAGAAAAGTATTAGATTGTAATTTAAGCTTGATCATGGTATCATACTTGCACCAATAACTTACATAAACTCTTTTCTATCTGAATTAAGAGGCGAGAGATCCCGCCATATGTTCAAAGAAAACAAAACTAACTAGCAAGAAATGCATAGACCAACAGAGTATCAACGCATTAGCTAACGTAATCTTCAGGATCTTTATGTTGTACCTGGACACAGTTTTAGGTGCTCATAGTTGTCATGGAGATTGGAGGCACAAGGGTCATATGACATGAAAGATTAATGGCTACTAAATTAGGTGATAAGTGGTAAAGAACCAAAAATTTACACACTCACAAGTCAAAAAACACAAAAGACATCGATTCGCAATCTCTCCCCATCACAAAACCACAAAATGACAATGATAAGCCTACTCCAAGTACAAGACCGTGAAGAGATCTCTAAGCTTGGTCAATCAGTTGGCATCCCATTAGTTCAAACAAACATTGGTAAATTGGAAAAGGTAACATGTACCAAGTACTACTATCCATGAAGTGGCTCCAACCAGACAACTGAGGCTCATTAACAGAGCCTTGTTAGTCAGTTACTCCGTTTAAACACCAAATCAGATCTCAGATCAAAGACTAATTTGAAATGCACTGATATGACACCAAAGAATAAAGGGTGGTTTTAACGGGCAAAATGTTACACCGCCTAGAATGAACTCATACTCACATAACTTACAAACGGAGCAAAAGAATTCATCACGAAAGAAATGATCTCAAAGCATTGTGCAAGCATTTGCATAAAAATGTACATTCACTCACAATAGGACTTCAGATGGATTCCTGTAACAAGAAAATGAAGATGGCAGCATTTGCCAGAGACAGTGAAAAACACATCATGCCCCCGCCCCCCACGCGGCTCGGTTGGTAGGTACCTAAGAGAATGCAAGCATTGCAAACGAAAAGTATTATATTGTAATTTAAGCTTGATTGTGGTATCATACTTGCACCAGTAACTTACATTGTTCTCAATCTTGCTAATGAAGGCAAAATAAAGCAAAAATCTAGACATGTGATCAACAATCTATCTAATCTATCTAATGACACTTTTCTATTTGGATGGGCCATGCTTTGTATATGAATCTATCAAGACTTAGTCTAGACATGTGATCACAGACTTGTGAAGCCAAAATCTGTCAGATTTTAAGCAAATCAAATAATGGCACGTCTGCCGAGGAACACTTGACAGATGATAAAAGCAAAAATCTGCCAGATTTGTACAAAACAAAGTTGATAACAAACAAGACCCAAAACCCATTAACAATTTATGGGTTTGTTCTTTTCTCACTATGTTAGCCAAAAACAGCAGCCGACAGTATACACATCAACACACATGTAGCTTGAGTTCTTTGGTGCCGCGTATGCACAAACAGTGAATGGGATCACAGTTTTGCAGAAGTCTAATACATATGCACAATATGGTACCTAGCTTGCTTGATCCATAAGACCATACACTACATTACAACTGCCTAGAATAGAACACCTTTGATTCTTTTGAACTTGTGCCTGCCTAGAGAAACGTCAGGGTTGGCTCACTCTAGCCGCGATGGCAGAAGCATACTCGGATATGGTTGGATCATGACTGCTAGAGGTGAAGGATGACTGGGAACATCTCCGAAGATTGGAGGAAGTTCCTGCAGATGGCGTGGTCGCACATCTTGCGCAGGGCGAAGAGCATGATTCTTAGCAGTGATTCAGTTAGAGCATCTCGTCTGCAGGGGCTCAGGGCAACAGTAGAGTAACTGCTGGCCATCTTCTGCAGCGCCTGCACAACAAAGGATTTGGGATATATAAGAGTTACGTAACGAAGCCTTGAAAAAGTTATCATTTGGCATTAATCTAATCCATCCAATCTTCATAGAACAAAAGACAAGCATCTTTCAAAAGTTTTTTTATTGGCCAGCGGTGGGATTAGAAACCACTCAATGCAGACAGGAGAGTATGAAAATGAGTAGTAAGCAGGACTAGACGAACCTGTGTGCCATGCTGACAGCATCATTGGCATAAAGGTCAGCAACAGATGCTAGCTTCTTACAACCCTAGAAATGGCATCAATAAATCACATTGTTACAAAAAATAAAAGGCAGAAATAATTACTATTGCTACATTTGAACCCCAAAAAGATTGACATGTTACAAATAATAACCACAAAGATTGATACATGAAACACATACACATGTTAAGCAACAACAAATAATCAGTTAGAACTTAGAAGCAATCTCACCACCTGGAAACCAGTCACAATCAAATGCAAATCTCATCTATCTTCATGAGGATACTCATTGGCTTGTTCATGAACATACAGGTAATCTCAAGGGCCTCAACCTGAATCTTGGCTAGGAGAAGCTAGAAGATATCGAACATCTGCATTTCAGCAGGCATAAATCAATCGGACAAAGACGCACATTAAAAATCAGCTATCACCTACAAAAAAAAAAAACAACTACAAATGCATAAATCAATCGACAAACCCACACATAGACACATTCGAAGGCAAAAGGACAAAAAGAACTACAAAGAACCACCTACAAAAAAAAAGACAGTCGACACGCAGACACACTAAAATTTCAACAAATATCACATGCAGCACTATAAATTGCAAATCCAGGTGATGATTGGACTAGCAGCAGCTCACCAATTTAGTAAATT
Source organism: Hyparrhenia diplandra (assembly GCA_015847255.1). Taxonomy (NCBI): domain Eukaryota; kingdom Viridiplantae; phylum Streptophyta; class Magnoliopsida; order Poales; family Poaceae; genus Hyparrhenia; species Hyparrhenia diplandra. The sequence goes on from JADLZK010008765.1 coordinate 83,237, forward strand.
GGAGAGTAGAAGTAAATTCAAGTAGCAACAGCTCACAAATTGGAGAGCAAAAAAGTAAATTCAACTATTGGCTCACCAATTTAGTATTTAAAAGCAGTACAAGACAAATAGAAAATGTTATGGACAGTGTTGGGGCTGTGTGGATTGAGGGAGAGAGGGCAGCAGCGATGGTTGTGCTACAGTACCCGCGGCACTACAGTCCCTGCGATACTTCACAAATGGTGGCGGCGACGGCTAGGGTTGCGAAGGGGGCATAGAACGCCGCCGCGGGGGCTTTGCCCACGGCCGGCAAGAGAGAAGGTATTTCCTTCTAATCTCTTGCTTGATTAGATTGATACATCTCCTGTCATTATATAGAGAGGTCTTACTAATTAGCCCTAACAGGCTAAGGCCCAATAGGCCATTGACTCCTCTAACGAGAAAAATATAAAGTTTTGATACCCAAAAGTAGTGTTAAGAGATGGCATAAAGACTTTAATATATTTGATACATAGTATAGTAGATTTTCAGGGATAGGAACTTGATAGTACACTGCCAAAATTTGACCAGTAAATCTACAAACAATATGCATTAGTGGGCACAACCTTACTGAGAAACAGATGGAGGGCAGACTTGTACTAATCCCCAATTCAGGGAGCCATCTGCTATTTCATCAGGCGGTTTTGAAGATGTAAACTGACCTGGACTGCACTGGATCCTACAAACTGAGTAAATCTCAAGAACACATACACATATATATTTCCAGTTTCCACTCTTCTAAGTTTTAGCTAGCATATACAGATTTTTTTTTTTTCCAAAAAATATGATAGAATTAAAATAACAGGAAACGTCATCTAGCACACATCTGTTTATGCTGCAACAGGAAACAATGTCTAGCACAGATACTTAGATAGGACGACAATAGATTGGTCACTGACAGAACAGGACAGAAGGCAATAAATGCATAGCTCACTTTTCTTTCTGATTCAAGCATTCATAGTGGGACTGCATCGACCAATCTCATGCCATCCACAATATGATTGAATATTTGAAGAAACCAAAACTAGTGCTTCATCATGAGTATATTCAGCTGTAACATAAAAAGAAAATATCAAAATTAGGCTGAATCAGGAGTACATTCAGCAACAATATAGACAATAACAAATTCATTTTAGGGAAAAACTAAACATTCATTAATTTCTTACTACTGCTAGTGAACTGAATAGGGACAGCAGGTAGCTTACCTGCTTACATTGTCGAAAAGCTGCTGCTGCTATCTGAAAAAATAACATAACATTGCCAAAGGGTTCGCTCTATTTCCCAGAACCATATGCTGTGCTATTTTATCCCTACAAAAAATAGTTGGCAGATAATTAACACGCAATAAGAAGGATGGGGCTAGTGCGGCAACATCCGAAAACCCACATACTGTGACATCCAAAATCACTTAATATACAACACCTCAAACCACCTACTACAACATCAACAATTCAAAAATGAAATATGAAAAAAAATCTTCTAATGGAACACCACGAACTACTCACTGCAACATTTAGAGATAATGTACTGCAACATCACAAGCATCTTAAGTTAGATAACCTTGTTCAACATTAAAGGAGATCATGTACTACAAGTAGCATCTAGAATGGTCCTATAACATTGCAAAAGCAACCATGCGACATAAAAATGAAGAAAAACACTTTTTGCTGCGGCAACATTTGCAAAATATAATTGCAGCAGCTAAATTCACTTGCCCACAAGCATAGGATATATGCACAGCACAGCAGAGGGGCCCCAAACCTTTCATCACAAAAAAATACAACAGGAATGAACAAAAAAAACAGTAAGACTTGGACAACAGCCTACAGACAATGAAGGCATCCGAAAAAATGACTGAAATAATGGATTAGCATCATCGACCAAAAAGTGTCTCCTCACTGTCCTCAGGCGACCGACCGACGGAGGCAGACCGAGCGAGGGAGCTTGATGCCACGTCGCTGCCCGGGGCCGTGGTCGGCTGGACACCCCGGTGCCCTCACCCCGACCGCACTGCCGTCCCTCGTCGGCGCATCGCCGCGCCCACCGCGGCTGCGGGGGGGCGGCGAGGGGACTCCGTCCCTGCGGAGCCGACGAGATGTGAGAGAGAGTGGATTGGGGAAAAACGGGATGTCGGAAAAAAGGGGGTGTTGGCGGCCGACCACCCAAGTTGGGGGAAGGCGCCGACCACCCTCGCTTTGGGCGGCCCAAAGCTGCCGCGGGCCCAAGGCGACGACTGGCCCTGTTCATCTTCCTCGCAGACACGGCTCCTCCGCGGCGACGACGACGCCGCCGCCGCTCTGCACGACCGCCGCCCGCCGTCCCAGCCCCGCCGCGGGGCGCGCTAGGGCTCGCCGGAGCTCCGGCGAGCTAGGGGCCCCTTCTTCCCCCCCCCCGCCCCTTCCGCCGCCGCCTTCTCCTCCAACTCCGGCAACCTCGGCGCCCCGCCATGGCTGACCTTGAAGCCCCGCGCCGCCTACCCATACCTCTAGGTGGAAGTTGAATGTCTATGGATGTCCAATGGATACCCTCTAGTTCAAAAAATGAACTAGGAAGAGATGGTCCCCACCAAAATTTGAATTTCTAGATCATTTGTCAAAATCTATGGATGTCCAAATTAGATTGGTCTTCCACCTATGCCCATACCCACCGGATGGGTCCGCCCCCGCCCGGCTCGGCGGCGCCGCCGAAGCTCACCGTCCGCCACCGCCGTGTCGACGGCCGCGGCCAGCCGGCCGCTAATGGATTCTAGAGCCGGGGAGGAATGGAGGGGAGGGGAGCTCGCGGAATCACGACCTTGTCGGAACCCTAAATCCACGGCCCTCGCCGGAACCCTAAAGCTACGGGCCTGCGGAACCCTAAAGCCACGGTGGGGGCGGGGGGAGGAGGAGGAAGAGGGAGGAGCACCGCGGAGGAGCACGACCGCGCGGGTGGCGTCGCCGCCGCGTCGACTTCGCGTCGGGAGAAGGAGGGAGGAGAGGACGGGCCAGCCGGGCTTCCATGGGACAAAAGGCCAAAAGGGCCGAAATATAGGAGTGGTCGGCGCCCAGATTGGCGCCGACCGGTCGGCGCCTAACATTGGCGGGCAAAAAAAGATAAAGATGGCGCGGAGTTTATTTGGTTTGCGCTTTGTCGACCCGTTAGCGGCCCAAAGACGTGTACAACCAATAGACCGCACGTATCTAAAGTAAATCAAACGCTTCAAAATTCAACAGATCCGTAGAGAGTCGATTTGTGTGTATCGGCTTCAATTATGGTAGGGAGAAAACCAATCTTAACAGAACTCTGTGTTTTGAGAAAATCTTAACAGAACTCGGAAGCCAATCGCTTCTGTTCCTTTCTAAAATCTGGGCCGCTCAAATAAACTAGTACCAAGCCCAGTTAGCCTAAACGACACCAGCGTGGTGGACTGGGCCGACATGCATGATGCATCAGATCGGCCTAACTTTGCGCTCAGTTTGTGGTGGACGTGATTTTAATACACGATTTATAATTAACCACCATTACAATTGGTATATGACAGCAGGCTAATAACTCCATTGCAGTAATTGTTGTCAAAAAAAAAAATTCCATTGCAGTAACTTATTGTCAAAAAAAAAAAAACCACTGCAGTAACTGTGCTTCCAAAGTTGAGTAGTGGGCCCCTGTTCGTGAGTACGACTCCATTTGGCCAAGATACACATGGATTCAGGTGAACGTCTCGTCTCGTCTCGTCTCCAACAAGAGCGTGCGTGCATATTATATGTTGGGAGAACTATGAATATGGACCTCAAAAAAAAAGTTTGCTTTAGGAATCTATTTTTTTTTAATTAGGAAATATGCCCGTGTGTTGCTACGGTTGCACAGGTGAAAAAAATATTTTTTGTTCAAGTATAATAAAAAAAGAAAAATAGTTTTTGTTCATCCCTGTCATTTTCTCTAACGAAAAGGACGAATTTTACTATTTATTGATTTTCGGGCATACGTGCACGATACTCATTATAATAACAAATGTCTTCAATACTCATGCTAATACCAAACGTGTCTATCTATGCAACGGGACATATTATTGTGCGGTCACTTAAACCTAACTATTTTATTGGATTTTATCTAAGCTAACACTCTCTGTAACAACCACTGCGATAGAAAAAAACACAGATCATTCTATCTCGTGTCACCCTTGTGTACATCTTCGCAACTTTCGTTGTTCATGACCTGCTTTCCCACTAAAATATTAACAAATATTAATATTTATTGTACACAATTAATATGATTAGATAGGTCATTGATCTATTTTATTTTTATCATACGTATAGATTCGTTTTTCACTAAAAGTAGAAAAAACAGTAAAGAGGAAGCAACACACGCACGCAAGGGAGAACAAAGGACGGCCACCGACGCCCGATTGGCTCCGTGGGTCTCTCTCAGTTCCACTTCGTTAGGGCCACCGAAACTCCCCCCAACGGCCACCGCTTCGTGCGCGGCGGCTCCGCAATGTCCGCATGAATGCCCCGCGCGCCAGGGGCAACCGCCGTATGGGGCGGCCCCTTCTCCGCCTTCGACCGCGCCATGGTCTACGACGCGCAGGAGGACCCCTAAAACTCCATCGTCGCCAATGCCGCGACCAGGGGACCTCCTCGCCCTGCGGCGCCCTAGCTGTCGGAAGGGCGTGCTTTAGCGCTCATCGAGGGGGCCGGGATGTCCGGTTGGCGTCCGATCTCAGTTAATTGGTGATTTTATAAGCTGATTTTTTAAATTTAGGTTTAGATTTGGATTGATAGTGGATTTTGATTCAATCTCGGTTTACTTCCGTAGATAGGTTGCTCAATTTGCCTTTATTTTTTTTTTTTGATCTTCAATGTTGCCTCGGCATCTAGGCCTCGATTTGTTTTTTTTTTTTTGAAGGAAATCCTCGGTTTGTATTTGAATTTGGTTTCCCTTCTCTCAATAAAACGGGTGAATGACTTGATCGAAAAAAAAAAAGCTGGAAAATACGAATTATATATGGCATCACCGTTGAGTAGGAGAGGCCGACTGAATTGGTGGATTGCAGATCATGCTGCCAAGTCCAAAAACACAGACAAAATGTGTGCCGACATATCTGCTATGACATCAACTAAACACACCCGGGCCCGGCACACAATAACTGAACAACTACTCAGCTAGGATCGATTATTAGGAACCTTGAAAAACATTTCTTCGTTTCGCTACAAAAACATGGATGCATGACCACGCATTTGCTCCTCTCTCGTGATCGAGCGGACGGAGGTTACCCGCGATACTCCTAGGGGTGTTTAGTTGGTGAAATATTTTGGATTGGCCATCAGAAGACTTTTTTCGTTTGTATTTGGTAATTAATATCTAACCATGGACTAACTAGGCTTAAAATATTTGTCTCGCACTTTTCAGCCAAACTGTGTAATTAGTTTTTTATTTACCTACATTTAAAACTCTAAAAATACATTGAGAGATTCGATATAACGAGGGAATCAGAAGCACTTTTTTTTTGGTTACTGTTGTAAAGCAACTGAACACCCCTTGACGATACCCTCTCAGCGGAGGAAATGCTGAGAAACGCAGTGACCAGTGAATGACTGACTGGGAGTGGGAGCTGAGCCATGGGTGTGTTTGGAGCCCCGAATTTGGGGCTGAAATTTGGATGGATGTGACAGGTATGTCACATCGTATTAATAGAAGACATTTCGTTTGTTAGTGGTAAATATTATCCTACCATGGCGTAATCCAGCTCAAAAGAATCGCCTCGCAATGTACATCTAAACTGTGCAATTATTTTAATTTTTTACCTATATTTCGTCATCCATACGTATTCTTGGCCAGACGGATGTGATGGGGAATCTTCTTTTGCGTAGTGGAATTTGGGAGGAATTTGGGGTGCTAAACACACCCCATGCAGCAGAACAGAGCAGGTGCAGCGACGCAGACAGCGCGCGCGATGTCGACGATGCGATGCTACGCGCGGTGGAGGCATGCGACGACTCGTGTACTGGACGACGCACAGTGGCACCGTCACATCAAGCTGCCGCATGTCATGCCATTGCCAACACGGACGCAGTCACTGCACTGTGGAGCAACAAACATGTGCAGAGCAGACGCGCGCGCAGTGTAGTGGCAGTAGCCAGGCACGGTCGCGGACCTCGCGGTCACGGTCACGGTCACCGCACGCTTGGCGGGCATCGCAGTCGCACCGGACACCGCGCTCGCCGGCCAATTGGCTGGCGGCGGGAACAAACGGCCGGCGAACCTGCACTGCACACTGCTCACGCTTGGTACGAGCAATGCAGGCTTCATGGGCCCTTTTTAGTACCTGTAGTAGTACATTGAAGGGAATTGACTGTTTGTCGTTACTGGATCTTTGCTGTCCTGGGCTATAATAATTGAATATCGTACACTGCCTGCCCTAAGTTGTCACGCTGTCCACCAGCATGGGCAGCCCAGAAGCAAAGATGAGCAATCGGTTCGAATGCCCAACAGTAAATACGGCGGCCCAGATTGGAGCGATCGAAGAGAAGCCCATTCACCGGCCGCGTCCGGTTGGCTTGCTGTCCAATACAGCTGTAACGGTTTTCATTTAAGGGGTGTTTAGTTGGAGCCACAGAACCCAAAAGTCTTCAGTTTCCCGTCACATCAAATCTCTTAACGTATTTTTGGAAGATTAAATGTACTCCCTCCATCCCTAAATTACGTCGGCTGGGGAGGTGGGCACAAAAACTAAGGTGAGTGGTCAAGACGGAAACACCCCTACAATGATAATCATTGCATTCGATAGGCTTTGAAGTCTTTGAAATCTTTGGGTCAAGGATGAAGCCGATGCTGCTGGGAATAAAATGAGTTTTTATTTCTTTATTAGGCCGCAGTTTTGGGAGGCCGTGAAGGGTGGGGCTTGGTCCAAGCGCATGCGGTGCTCTGTTACGTGGTGGCGTAGGCTCGGCACGCCTAGCGACTAGCGAACGACCGGTATTTTGAGACAAGTTACCGTCGCCCAAACGCCGGTAATTTAGGGATGGAGGGAGTAGGTAAATAAAAAACCGATTGCACGGTTTGGTTGAAAAGTGCGAGACGAATGTTTTAAGCCTAGTTAGTCTATGATTGGACAACAATTATCAAATACAAACGAAAAGTACTACTGATACCCCAACCCAAAATATTTCAATTAACTAAACACCCTAAAGGGGGAGAGAACGAGAGAAACAGAACTTGTCTTGGTTGTCGACGGTGTTGATGGCGGCGAGCTGATGCTCGAGGTTCTCGTCAAGAACGATCTTGATCATCGGAGTTGTAGTAACTCACATACCCCGTTCTGAGCTCTATCGTGATATCGTAATCGTAGCATACACCTCGTATCGTTACATAAGTGGCATCTTTTTGCTAATTAGTATTCTCTTCGAAGTTAGTGAACAACGGCCTAGTTGAAGTAGGGGTTTTTTTGATCTAGGCCACCGATCGCCTCGCCACATGCACGGCCGCCCACGGTTGTGGCGATCAAAAGCCCGCCTCCGCCCGCCACACTCGCCATCAACGGTACATGCTAAACGGCGCCCATGTAAACGGTGGCGGCAAAAAATAGAATGTCAACCAAACATCCGCTTTGGGCTGTGGCCGCCACATTTAGGCGAGGCGGACCGCGGCGTCATCAAACACGCCCAAAACTTTGTAAAGCCACTTTACAATGAGCCTGTCCGGTCGTGAGGCGGTTTTTTTGGTTCCCGTATCTCGTGATCGAGACGCAACAGTGAGCTGACGAAACGCATCACAGCCACAGCGAGAAACACGCAGCTGGCCACCACCCCACGGAGAGCCCGTGAACGACGACGCCTGCGCAGAGCAGAGCAGATACAGCGACGCGGACAGCGGGCGCGATGTCGATGTCGATGCGATGCGATACGCGGTGGAGGCATGCGACGACACGTACTGGGACGACGCACAGTGGCACCGTCACATCAACCTGCTGCTGCTGCATGTCATGCCATTGCCAACACGGACGCAGTCACTGCACTGTTTAACTAACATGTGCAGAGCAGACGTCGCGGGCAGTGTAGTGGCAGTAGCCAGTATAGCCAGGCACGGTCACGCTCACGCACGCTTGGCGGGCATCGCAGTCGCACCGGACACCGCGGCTTGCCTACGCGGCGCCAGGTGTATGCCTGGGTATTCCTTGGAATACCCAAGATTTTGATAAAACAATAAATACATGTATCTTATGCATATATATATTCTATTTTCTAATAAACCAAAAACCCACAAACGAAGTAGTAGCAGCGAGCAGGCAAGGCAGAACTCCTCCCATCGACATCCTATTCAGAAAGTTGCAACTACCGTTCTTCGCAACAATTCTCGTCCCCCAAGCGGCGGTGGCGCATCTTGATCCGCTAACTCCTGCAGCAGCGGGCGACCCGCAACACTTGCACACATCTCGACTGCTTCCTCTGCCCGGCGGTGGTCGGCCGATGATGCGGAAAAAGGTGACCAGCAGCAGCAGGCTGCAGTGCACCGTTAGTTCGTCACCGAATTGCAGCGGGCGGTCGGGGACTTGGTGAGGAGGTGACCAGCAGCACGTCGTCACCGCAATGCAACAGGCAGCTAGGAAATGATTTCATTTTTTTCCCTCTAATTTATTTGTTCTTGCTACTGCTATGCTGAGCGCTAGATTGTTTAGTGATTTTTTAACATTCAGTTCTTTGTAAATTGTAGTCAAGATGAAGAAGGGTAGCAGCAGCATAGGAGAAAGTTGCAAAGGCAAAAAAAAAAAAAAAAGTACCACATCTACACCAAATCCTCCTCTTGTTCAGAGGCCAATCTGCAGGCAGCACTTGTACAAGCACAGGACGATGATGAATGCCGTGATTATCGTCCATTGTATTGCATATTTGCTTCGAAATTGTATTCATTTGGCATACCCAAACGTAAATTCCTGGCTCCGCCATAAGTTGGCGGGCATCGCAGTCGCACCGGACACCGCGCTCGCCGCAGGCGGCCGCCAATCGGGTGGCGGCGGGAACAAACGGCCGGCGAACCTGCACACTGCTCAGCAATCAGCAGAAAAGTGAGAGGTGGGAAACAGAAAGGTACTGTGCGCTACATGGGAGGTCGAGAAAAAGTGGAAATTAGGTTTGACTGTGGATTTGACCGGATTGTTAATCGAAATGGCAGCACTGGTACACAGCATGGGACGTCGAGAAAACAAATGGGCGTGCCTGCCGGCCGGTGCCGGCGGCCCGGGATGGTGTGCACGATCGATGCATCGGAATCCCAACGCAACACCAAGCAGTGCCTGCGTGCCTGCGTGGTACCATGAGTGCGTGCACGGGGGACGCGATGCAAACCGGAGTAGTATGTCCTGCCGCCCCGCCGGAGCTAGCCTCGCGGTCGTGCACTTGCCCCGACGCCACGAGCCACATGCAGTTTGCCGGCCGGCCGTCTCGTTCGATCTCTGTTCCAGTAGCTAGTTGTAGCTTGGCCAGGGCAGGCAAAATAAGGCCAAAAGCCATCTGAAATTTTCCTGTTTTTCATTGCAATCAACTCTGAATTTTCTGTATCCAACGACGAATTCAGGCAGTTGGCTCGTCGGTAGCATTACTAGCATGATGAAGCAGTTGGTGGCTGCATGCACTGCTGGTGTGGGTGTGGCGCCGGGTGCTGGTGCGATGCCGATGCCGTTGCGGCGTTGCCCGCAGGAGCACTCCCCGACGGACCGCAGGCAGTCAGGCGGTCGGTCCGGTGCCGGCCTTGCGGTGGGCGTCGGTCCCCTCCCCGAGCATGGCCTCGCAGCGGGCGGTGCGCGCGCGAGTTGCTTTGATTTTGAGCGCCCCGCCAACGGCTCAGTGAGCAGCCACAAATAAGTAAAATGAATCCATGGACCATGGGTGGTGGACTGTCCTGGCCTGGCTCGCCCTACTAAACAATGACGACGCCTTTTGGGAGACGGTGTGGTACTCCACTAATTAATCCAAGTTCTCGTCACCCCAGGGATGGAATCAGTGAAGCAAGCACTAGCACTCAAGGTGGTCTGGTGAGTGGTCACGGCGTCACGAGGGGCGGGGTCCAGGGCCAGTCAACTGTATGCATAGCCTTTTTCACATGCATGCATGGCATGCCGACGCAACACGATCCAGCAGCGACTCTCCTCAGCGAGCGAGCCCAACGGGGTTCTCGGCGGCCAGCAGCGGCAGCACATGCCGACGCGGGCCGCGGGCATGCGCGACGCCCACAAGCAGCAGCAGTACTGTACGTACAACGCCGCCGGGCCGCGAGCTTTGACGCGACGCGCGTCCTGCTTTTTTGGTTTGTTTACGTACTCCTACGTATTAGGAGGAGGATATTGTATGTACAGTACCGGTACATACGCACGGGAGGCACGGCCAGGGCCAAAGTTTTTGCATCACCAGGCCGGCAGGTGAGGAGGTCGGCACTAGTCCTGCAGTTGTAGCGCCCAACAAACCGAGAGCCAGCCAACCAACAAACCAACCCATAAAGCCAGCACGTAGGAGAGCCCCTACTACCCAGCAGTGGGGAGCACGTGCGAGTCAGGATCATGGGCGATGCAGGAGATGCCGCGAATCGTATCGTATCCACTGCCTACTGCAGTATACTAGCTTTCACTTTCGCAATCGACCGCGGCCGCTGCCGGGCTTTGATGGACGTACGCCGCCGTCCCAGTCACTGGGGAGCCGCTAGTTCCGCTGTTGCGTTGCGTTGCGTGCGAGCACATGCACATATCAGTCGACGGAGAGAGACTGCCTGGATTAGACTAGATTCCCTCCCTCCCTCTGAATCCCTGTGCCGCTTGCTTGCCCGGCCGGCCTCTCGTGGCACATGCCTTAGGACCATGGAGGTAGGCACCACGTATATCGATCGTATATTTATATTTGTATGCAACATGCATGCACGGGACCACGTATACGATACGATCTTTGATTGGATTACTATCTCCGTTGAATTATACGAACTCTCTCGGATACCATACGGTACGGTACTGTACCGTACGCTACGATCTGATCCGTCCTCGCGGACAAGGGCAGGAAAGTGAGTATTGACCGGTCCGGGGATCGGCGACGCACCGCGGACCACACCAGCAAATGATCGATCGGCCCGCTTCCGGTTTGCCGAGACACACCTACACACACCTCGTTGAACCCCACGCGCGACCGAGGACCGACCATCCGTCACGTCTCGTCTCGCCCTCGCTCCATCTCTCATCGATCGGCTGCGTACGTACGATACGAATGATATGCGTCCGTACGTGTGGTCTCGTCGTACCGTACGTGGCCCAATGCAGCGATACCATGCCGATCGATGATGGCGCGTACCGAGTACCAACGCACAGTCGTCATTATCACTGCAGTACAGCCAATCCCTCTGTGGAGAGTGGTAGTACTACTGCTACCAACAAGGCCGGCCGGGGTCGCGCCGTCGGCAACGGAACGGCGTGCACGAGGGGCCGGAGGCCACGCAGGAGGCACGGAAAACCGAGCGAATCATTCACGCTGCTGCTCCATCCACCATGCCGCTCACTGTGGCTCACTGTGGTCCGTGGTCACCCACCAAGCACGGGCACGGGCACGGCACCACCACGCCCGTCCAGCCGCGGCCGCTCCGGCGGAGACTGAATGGATTGGACCAACGGCTGAAAAGCCATGACACGCTGCCTCCCCTCCCCGGCCACCAAACACCGCACGGGCACGGCCCACTGCAGGCCTGCAAACTGGCTGGGCTGTGACGAACGCATCCATCCACTCCCGGGGCCACCTGCCAGTGCCGATGGGACCCACCGCACACTCTCCTCATCACTCTCGCTCGCTCGCTCGCTCACCACCACAAGCTCAGCTCAGTCTCTCGCTCGCTTCCCAACGTCCTCCGTCCGTCCGTCCTTCACTGACACGGCCACGGCCCCGTGCCCGTGCTGTGCTTGCATAAAAGCCACGGCGCAGGGCAGTGAAGGCGGAGCGCGTGAGGAGAGAGAAGCAGCCAGCCAGCCATGGTGGAGGTGGACCTCTGCCCCCGCGGCTGCAATAATACCACCCCCACCCACAACGCCAGTTGCCGTTGGTCGTGCTGCCACCAGGCACCGCTCCGTTCTCGCATCCCAGCCACCTCGTCGATGCCCCTCGCCGCCGCCGCCACCAGCCATCATGGGCAAGAAAGGCGGCACGTCATGGCTCACCGCCGTCAAGCGCGCCTTCCGCTCGCCCTCTAAGGACGACAGCAGCAGCCCCACTAGGAAAGCGTCGCGCCTCCGCGAGCAAGACGCCGACGCCGACGACGACAAGGTAGTCCGCCTTCTCCGTCCCGTGTCTCTCTCTCCCTCTCTCTTTGTTCCTCCGCTCCTTCCGTCCTCACGTTTCCGGTTCTCCCTCCCTCGCCGTGCAGGGGAAGCGAGAGCAGCGGCGAAGATGGCTGTTCCGTCGTTCCTCATCCCCATCTCCATCCCCGGCACCAGCACCGGCCCCACGGCGCCAGCAGACCACGCTTACCCGCACGCACGGCCGGCGTCGTCGTCAGCGGCAGCGGTGACGGAGGAGCAGCGGCACGCCATCGCGCTGGCCGTAGCAACCGCGGCAACAGCCGAGGCAGCGGTGGCCACAGCACAGGCGGCGGCGGAGGTGGTCCGTCTGACGCGTCCGGGCACGGCGTCGTCCACCAGCTTCGTGCGGCGGGAGCACTACGCCGCCGTCGTCATCCAGACCGCGTTCCGGGGGTACCTTGCCCGCCGCGCGCTGCGGGCGCTCAAGGGCCTCGTCAAGCTGCAGGCGTTGGTGCGTGGCCACAACGTCCGGAAACAGGCCAATATGACGCTCCGGTGTATGCAGGCGTTGGTCCGTGTTCAGGCTCGCGTTCGTGACCAGAGGATGCGGCTCTCGCAGGACTCCATGCTCTCCATGTCTGGTGGTGGTGGTGGTGCCGGTGGTGGTGGTGGTGCGCCGTGTGGTGGGAGCAGCAAGTCGTCGTATAGTGTTGATACGTCCACGTTCTGGGACTCCAAGTACGCCCATGACTTCGCCGACCGCCGCTCCGTTGTAAGCAGCCATACCACTAGCTCGTGACGTTTTGCTGTCGATGTTCGCCGGAATGGATGTTCGATCTTGCAATGTGGATGATTGGTTGGTCGGATTTGGTTGCAGGAGCGGTCGCGCGACGGGAGCAGCTTCGCCGCCGATGACTGGGATGACCGGCCACGGACGATTGAGGAGATCCAGGCCATGTTACAGACGAGGAAGGACGCCGCGCTCAAGCGCGAGAGAGCGCTCTCCTACGCCTTCTCGCACCAAGTGAGTGACACGAGATTTGATTCTCTCTGACCCTTTTTGAACTCCTACATTTGTTGGCAGATAGTGATACTGATAGCTAGCATCATCATCCATTGTTCATTTTGCTTGCAAACAAAGATTTGGAGGAATCCCGCGTCGGCATCGGCGGAGGAGATGGACGTGGACGACGGAAGCCTCGGTGGGCGGAACGTTGGATGGCGTCACGCGCGTCATTCGACACCACACGAAGCACCAGCAGCATACGCGGCGCGGCGGCGGCGGCGGCGCCGGGGCGCGCGTCCATGGACCACCGCGAGCCAGTGAAGACGCTGGAGATGGACACGGCGCGACCCTTCTCGTACTCGACGCCACGTCGTGGTTCGTCGTCGCCAATGCACCGCGCGCAGCAGAATCATCAGCAGTCACACCCAGCGGTGGCGACGCCGTCGCCCGTGAAGGCGCGGCCACCGATCCAGGTACGGTCAGCGAGCCCGCGCGTGGACCACCACCACCACCGCGGGTCCGGCGGTGGCGGCGGCGGGAGCTACACGCCGAGTCTGCTCCACTCGCAGCGTCACGCATCAGTGGTGCCGAACTACATGGCGGCGACGGAGTCAGCGAAAGCGCGCGTACGGTCACAGAGCGCGCCGAGACAGCGTCCCGCGACGCCGGAACGCGACCACCACCGTGGAAGCATCGGTGGTGGTGGTGGTGGTGGCGGGGTCGTCGTTCCCGGCGGGGTGGGGAGCGGCGGCGGCGCGAAGAAGCGGCTGTCGTTCCCTGCGCAGGTGATGAACGTGGAGTACGCGCAGAGCCTGAGGAGCCCGAGAGCTTCAAGAGCGCCGCGGGAAGGTTCTCGGCGGAGCAGAGGTCGACCGTGTCGTCGTCGTGCGCGGAGAGCGTTAATGGCGGGGATGTCGTCGTGTCGCCGTCGTCTACCACGGACCTCCGGCGATGGCTCCGCTGAGGATGGAGGGAGTGTGGCCGGATGGACGGACGGGTAACGGCTCGCCGGCGCGTGGCGAGGCGGGTACGTCAGACATGGCCACGTGCTTGATGTACGATTTTTTTTTTTCTCTCTAGGTGTAATTCATGGCAGCCTTTTTTGTTTTTTGAGCAATGGATTGGAACTAGAGCGTGCGCGTGGCGTGGTGTGTGTCCGAATCGTGAGTGGTGGCAAGGTCCCAGGCGCAGGCAGCCGGTAGGGGCAGCCAGGCTGGACTGCAACTGGAAAGGGCGGGGAGCGCAGGGCAGTATGGGAGAGCGGGAAAGGGTAAAGGCTGGCCGGGCGAATCCTTTTGGGCTGCATTGCATTGCATCTGGATGCGGGAGCGGTGGTGGCTATGGCGCCTTTTGCCTTTCGCCGTCTTCTAGGTGGGTTTCTCTAGGGCGCGGCATGCGAGTTTGGGCCAGCGCCGTACGGGGCGGCCACCGCTCCCCTCGTGCCCCTCGGCGTCGTCTCCGTGCAGTGATGATGCATGCCATCCAGCAGCAGACCGGCACCTGCGACGAGACATCCAACCACTGCATCCTTGAACACACGACACGAGTAGAGATACTTTTTGGTGTATACGACGAGTAGAGGTGGACGGATGGGATGTGGCAATGGCGATGGCGATGGTGGGCAGCTGCAGCTCGCTCGGTCGTCGCATTTGCCACGCTCGCTGTGGATCGGACGACGACGTCGCGCACTCGATCGCGCGTGGGCGGGGTGCAACCGGCCGGGAACGGGCGCGCATGTGCCGCTCGCACGGAGCTGGACGTGGTCACCATGAGCGATCTGGTTCCACCAGTAGTGTGTGACTTTAATGGCGATGTGGCATGGGTCTGACTGGGGTTGACGCGGTCGCGGTCGAGGTCGCGTGCCGCGTCACGTGGCGGCGGCAGGCAGGCAGGCGGCAGGCAAAGCGGAAGGGCCGGCAGGCCGGCGTGGCGGGACCGCCTCCGCTTGCAGTGCATGCAGACGCATCAGCTGGTGGTGGGCGGGCAGCAGCGCGCCGATGGTGATGCCGATGCGCGCGCCGCCGAGGCCGGGTGTGGGGTGGGGTGCCCCTACTGCAGATGCATGCCTGTTGTCCACCAGCACTCGAGCCTCCTCAGGCTGTGGAATCGGTTAGCTCGACGTCGTCGTTCGTCCACGCCTACAGTTTTCTAACTATCCATCCATCACGCATTCCACCTCTCTCCGAGTAGTGGCGCCAAATATGTACAGTCCGTACTGTAAGGATATCCGACCGGACGTCCGGCCGGGCCTACTACTAGAGCGTGTTCAGTTCGCATGCAGGATGAAAAATTTCGGCCTACTGGGCCGGCCTGCAAAACTGCATGCCATCGGGTGTGTTTAGTTGTGAAATATTTTGGGTTGGGATCTCAGAAGACTTTTCGCTTTTGTATTTGGTAGAATTATTATCGAAACATGGACTAACTAGGCTTAAAAGATTCGTCTCGCACTTTTCAACCAAACTGTGCAATTAGTTTTTTTATTTATCTATATTTAACTTTCCAAAAATACGTTAAGAGATTCGATGTTTTGAAGAATCGTAGACTTTCCTGTAACTGCAACTAAACATGGCCTACCCCGAATTATTTCGGCCTGTTAAGAGCCTGCAACTCTCACTGTTCCGGCCCAGAAAAAAATTATCTGCCTAGGCCTCGTTTAGATGTTAGGAATTTTAGCAAAAGTAACTCCCCGAAACTCCCCGTAAAGACTCCCTCGGTAAAGATTTTCGTTTGTTTGTGGTAAATATTATCCTATCATGGGGTAACTAGGCTCAAAAGAATCGCCTCAAGAATGTACATCTAAACTGTGTAATTAGTTACTTTTTGTTACCTACATTTCATCTTTCGAACATACGTCTTTTGGTGTATTTAATGTGATGTGATGGGAGAGAGTGAAAAAGAGTTAGAAACTTTAGCCAACTAAACGAGGCCCTAGTGTTCAGTTGCCATGCAAGTTAGCAGGCACAGGAACCCGTTTTCTTTTGGCATGCATGCCAACTGAACACGCCCCTAGTTGTAGCTCCAGTATGGAGATCAAGCACTTGCAGCGGCAGTAGGGGTGTTGCTGCTACGAGTACTAGCATTCGTATTCTACGCTTTGTAGTAGTACAGTAGGAGTACTAGGACTAGAGTACTCCTACTGTACTAGGGGCTACGGTCTCACTGCGCGGTGCCTGCTGGGCCTTGGATACACTGGGTGTGTTTAGCACCCTAAATTCCTCCCAAAATTCCACTATGCAAAAGAAGATTCCCCATCACATCCCGCCGGCGGCAAAATATATGAAAGACGAAATATAGGTAAAAAAATTAAACTAATTATACAGTTTAGATGTACATTGCGAGACGATTCTTTTGAGTCTAGTTACGCCTATAGTAGGATAATATTTACCACTAACAAAACGAAACGTCTTCTACAAATTAATACGATGTGACATTTGCACCAAATTTTGGGTGCTAAACACACCCACTGCCCTACCACTAGTATCAATCATTTTGACAAGATCGTGCGACGTCACTCCCGAGGACCTGTCATCTCAAACAACTTTTTACTGCTACCACGACGTCATGATGTCCCATCCTAGCCTCGTGTGCAGGGTGCAGCTTTGAACGCAACGGTAAAGAAAAATAGCGTGACGGCGTGGCTATTTAACCCTCTCCGTATCACTACACTTTCCCGTTGACACTCTCATCCAAAGCTCCATCGAGCATCCATTATAAAAACGTTTGGCTATCTGGCAGGAGATATTTTTCTAGTTGATAATTAGTACAGTAACATTTAGCGGACAGCCTGAGGAGGTTTGAAAAAGGCTGCCTCGTGGACAGCGGCAAAGTGAGGAGCTCTTCGACCAACCTCCCTCCAACGATCCACCTTCTAAATTAATCACGAATCACCCAATGCTTCTTGTTTAAATCCTCAGTCCATCTAGCTTCTACAAAAATCCCCGTCAATTCACCTTCTTCCCTCACGCTCACTCTCTACCAAGATCCTACGTACCACCGATCATCCAACCACCAGCAACAAGCAGATTATGTTCACCACTCTGGTGATTGATGAACAAAGGTTTACACGTGCATAGGAGTACTGGATTTGATGGTTGTTGACCGACCGGAAAGGGACCGACCCGACCGTTGCTCGGCGGACGCGCGCTGCGACTCCGCCCGCCGGCGCCGGCGGCCACCACGCCCCCGGCGCCCGCCACAACCTCCCTCGCCACCTCCCCTCCCCACCCCCCGCCTCCACGTAAAAACCCATCCGCATCCCCTTCCCAAGCGGCGGCGAGTTTGCCGCGCCTCTCCCACCGCGCGGGGCACGCCGCCCGCCGGCCCTTCCCGGCGCTGGGCGACCGGATCCGGCAGGCCGGGCCCGATCCGGCGGATCCGCCCTCTTCCTTGCTCAGGACTCCTCCTCGTGCCGCGCCTGCCATGCCGGCGGCGCCCATCTGATGCCGCCGCCACATACGGTGGAGAACGTCGCTCGAGCGCCGCTTTGCGGCTGATGACGAACGCCAAGACGGGTGGAAGGCATGCGAAGCGAGAGGAGGAAGTCGAGCGCGAGGTGGATGTCCCAGCGCCGTTGGTCTCACGGGGCGGCGCGCGCCACCGCCGGGCCCTTCCTTCGCCGCCGTGTGCACGCCCAATCGCAAACGTAACCTCCTACCATCGGGCCCATCCGCTTTTTGTCTTTGTCCCAAAGACCTTCGGCGTACCGCGAGATGCACCCAATAACTTAAGAAGCTTTGTCGTGTCATCTGAACCCCGATTACACCACTCTCATACCGGGATCAACAAAGGAGTAGCTACAATATTACAACATTTGTTACAAAAATATAAATCGAGTGCGGAAGAATATTACATTAATTTTACAAAAGTATGAGTAAGTTACTTTTTTGAGTAGACTTAACTTAATTTATGGAAGCTGAGGGAAACTAGAAGAAACCGGATCATGTCGAGCCCACCGACATAACCTTGGTTAACATCACGAGTCAAGACTGCAACAAGGGTTAACAAACCCCCGAGTACACAATGTACTCCGCAAGACTTACCCGACAAAAAGAAAAGACTCCAAGGATATTTGGCTTAAGGGAAGTAGAGCTAGAAAAGGAGAGTTTGCGAGTAAAAGCTTACTACAAGTGGATCCTTACTTTCAATCTTTTTAGCATCAATTTTGTTGAAGCTTAATTAAGCTAGATTTGCACCTGTTCTATCTCAAACACTTTTAAGCAACACATCTCAACTTATCTCTCGCATCTCTTTTCTTTAAAAACATCATCCATCATTTACTACGATGAATGGGCAAGGGAATCGGTCTCCTTCTCTCAGAAGCAACGGCGATCCGCGAATCGATTCAAAACCCAAATTGGGATCCCTAACCACACGACATATGTAGCACTTAAGCTTGCATATATCAACCTTCTTTTGATTTGTCCAAAACGGGAACGAGGCCTGCGCCACCCGAGAATACCGTACACCTCCAATCCGGGACTTTAACCCACGAGGGTAACATGTACCCCGCCATCTCTCCACTCCCGCGTGGTTGCCATTCCCCGATTTGGCTCCACCGAGATCCGGCCACCGGAGTATGTGGCTAGTTAGGGTCGACCGACCGGGGTGATTGCCGGTCGACGATGCCATTGACCAACAAGGTCTCAGGGCGCAACATGCGTTCAACACGCCCCGATTTCACTCGGGCCAAACAACGGACGGTCCTTAAACGACCAACACGGGACAAGCACGCCTAGGTATCCCGCCGGCTTTCAACCCCACGCCCCGTCGATCTCAAGTTCATCACTACCATATGTATTCTTCTCGAACCACCATCGTGGTGTTCTCTTTTTCCATAGCCGGGAGGAACAAAGATAAAACTTATATCTCGCGAACGATGAAGCCATCATTCGACTTCTACCAAGTCTAGGCATTACTAAGCATAAGATATCGATCTACTCATACTAGTGGGTTATAAATGGAATAATTGTAGATCAAGGTAATCATGCAAAAGAACGGTATCAACCAACTCCTACTAACTTAATGCACATTGCACTAGACTTAAGGTGAATAAAACATTTATAAACAGAGAAGGGTTTATGCTCAGGGGCTTGCCCATATTGCGAGGAAAGTTAGATTCCAGAAGTTGGATTGCCAACGCCAACCGACACCGATACCTCGGTTGAAAGAATCTTCCTCGAAGCTCGACCATCATGAACCATCTCACTCTCGTATATTCTACACGTAGATGATGATGCATGCTTTAGCATGATGGAATGATAAACATGATGCTCTATGAATGCATGAAAAGATAAACAACTTGAGTACAACTTTCCTTCACGATAAAGTTGCAACCCAACAAAACCAACTTGTTGAACTACTCTAAAGATATCATCACCATTGCCTAAAGAGTTCTCAAGGACCATCTTATTATACTACAATCTAAGATTCACAAAACAACCCAAAAGTCACACAAAAACCTAATTTATTTGACACTAAACAAAACATGAATCACATAAAAAAAAAAAATAATAGGGCATGAAATAATAAATATTTTAATTTTCTCAAAACAAGCTCAAAATTTTTGTACAGGTAGGTCATGTCATAAAAACAGTACCAAAATAATTTTCATGATTTTTAGATAAATAAAATAATTATTAAAAATCAAGGAAGATGCACTTTTCAATTAAAATTTGTATTTTTAAATCATGCAAAAACTACTCAAATTCAAAGTTTCAAATTTTTCATAGATTCATATACTCATAAGAAGCTTCTACAAAAATTTTCAGAATTTTAGAAGCATTATATGATTTTATATGAAAATAACAAAATCGATACTATTCATAACAAAGGAAATTGCATAAACAATTTTTAAAAGAAAAACAGGACCTCGGGCCGAAAGTCGGCCCAAGAGACGGTCTTTCGGCCCGGCACTGTACATGGCCCGCCCATCGCAACAAAAAGAATAGGCCGCCTAAAAAAGAACAAGAAGAAAGTCGGCCCGCCTCGGCTTGCCACAGCCCGCCTTGGCACTTTTTGCATAAAAGGACTCATTCTTTTATAAAATAACAAACAAGTCCAACCACTATTCAGCTCTATTCATATGAGTCATGGACTTTGCAAAAGGCCCCTGGACTTTCTTCTATTCTTGTTTTCCTGTGTCCCCGCCACACCCGAGTAGAGCACCGCCACGGCGGCGGCGGCGAAGCATGGAGCAAGTCACCGGAGCCATCCCCGGCGAGGACGAAAGCGCACCAAAAGAACCAAAGCACCCTCGGGCGACCTTTTCCCCTAACTTAATCAAACTCGAACGGGCTCCTATCGAAAGCACGGCGGCCACATGCGGCGGCGGCACAAAACGAACTTGTTTGGCGACGGCGTTCCGCGACAACAATGCTATGGGCAAACAAATGGATGATTCACCGACGTAACCTCACCGCGAACCGATCGCGCCACGCTTATTCAGCGAGAACGGGCGGAGCTAGGCCGACCCACGGTGGTCGCGGAAACGACGACGGACTCCGACGGTGCCGTGGACGGCGATTCCTGTGTCCCGGTGATGCGGCCGCGCCAAACCAACGAGCGACCATGATAACAAAGAACAAGGCGAAGCTAAAGAGCGATCGAATGACTCGAGACTCACCATACAAGAAGGACGACGGTGAGCGGCTCACGGCGGCGCCGGACAGCCGGGGAAGATGACGGCACGCCGGCCACCCGATTGAGGCGGCCAAACGCAATGCAAGAAAATGCAAAAGACGTGCAAGAATGTTGCGCGGGCTCATGGCATGCTCATTGCGGCGATTCAAGCTCTGGGCGGAGGAAGCACCGCTTGGGCGGGCGATTGTCGGCGGATGGCGCGTAAAAGAAGAAGAAAAAGATGATGACCCGTCGGTGTTAAAGAAAAAGGAAGGGACGAGGGAGGTAGTCGGGCGACTTTCGGCGACGACGTCCGTGGCCGGTGACGCCGACGAAGAGCGACCCAAAACGTCGAGGCGGCCACGGCGACGCCGGCCGGCAGCCCGGCATGGGCGTGGAGCGTGGGATTCCCCGTGTGGTTATCGTAGCCCCAAACCCTAACATTTTCGAATTTGATCAATTTCTCCCAAAATTTGAACTGATCTTCAAAAACTCCAAAAAGTGACTTAGCCTAATTTTTCAAGACCTACAATTTTCACAATTGGAAGATTTTCAAATTCGGCCTCTAAATATGACTTTTGAAAAGCAGTTCAAAAATTTTGAAATTTGAATTCAAAATTACTTTTAAAATCATGTAACAACTTGAAAAACTTTGTACATGACTTTTGTTCATCTCAACAAGATCTACAAACTAGCTTTTGAAAGTTTTTGCAAATTTTGCTTATATTTTGAAATATAGTTTTTAAATCAAAAGGGGACAAAACCCTAGTTTTGGTATTTTCAAAATTACTCTAAACTTTTGAACTAAACTTTGAAAACTCAAAATACCAACTTTGTTCAACTTGGAAAACTCTACAAATTTGCTTTAATAACCATACCCAAATTCTTTATAAATTTTGAATAAAAGAAAAGGGGGTAAAAGAAAGAAAGGAAATTAGGGTTTTCGGAGTTCAATTCAAACTTGAATTTGATTCAAAAATCCAGATTCCCAACCTATACTATCCAACCCTCATCCAACAACACACTTAGGATCAAAAACATAAAATAAACTTAATTTTATCCAAACCACGACTTAAGCGGTAAGTAACACGGGGTGTTACGGCCTTTCCCCTATCGAGAATCTCGCCCCGAGATTGAACGAGAATGAGAAGGGAAGAGAACGATTAACATACATAGATCTAAAAGTACACTCGGGGAGAATACATGACTTTGAAAACTAAACCACTCGGATCTAGAACAACACGACTAAGAGCGAGGGACGAACAACTAAACGCCTAATCAAAAAACCCTCGATAAGCGAGGGCAATGAAGGAACAACAGGATAATGATTATCCGTAACATGGCAAAAGACCAACAGATCCAGAAACAGGACTGTGAACACTCGATCATTGCAAGCGCTAAGATGAAAAGCATCCCGAGAACAAAAACTTCAACGAACGCCATATCGGGTAGCTCTATGTCCATCCGCTCCTTCCTTCCGGCTTGGTGGCTTTCCAATCTTCCTCACGACGAGATCTGGTGGAATGAAACAACTCACAAGCTCTACTCTGATCTGGAGATGGGAAGGAAAAGGGCGTGTAGAAGATTTTATAGCTTGGTGGGCAGAGATAGGGCACAACACGTCGGGAAGTAGGCCGAGTGGAAGAGCATCACCGGCGGTGTTGGACAAGATTGGCCATGGCACGCTTTACCGCGCGAACCAAGGTGGGGAGAGGTAGAGGATAAGAGGAGTGGATTCGCCAAAAGGGAGGCGCGAGATCTGCGTCAAAAGATGAGAAGAAGAAGAAGGGGGTCGAGACGGGGGACGAGCGAAGCGCCGAGAGCCGACATGAGTGCAAAGATAAAGGAGGGGCGACGCTGCGCGAGGGGCCGAAAGTGCGGCACAACACCGGCAGCCACGAGCGAGGCGGGGCACGGTGAGATCGCACACGGACGCAGCGGGGAGAGGGCCGGGATGCTCACGACGCCGAGAAGACACGTGGCGGCAATAGCATGCCACAAGTGATCCCGTCATGAGCGGGACCTAAAATAATTATAGCTCGGTAGATCCCCAAAGAATTGTAATTAGCAAGAAACAAAAAATTGCCGTAAACAGGACAACTTTTCCGATCCTTTACGCCCTTTTGATTCTACAAAGATGGCATAAGTTGCTTGACACTAGTCAAAGTTACCTTCAGAGATCGTTTAGCGAGTCCCTTATCTACCACTTCTTGTAGTCCGTTAATGTTGATGTCGGTGACTTGCTCTTCAAGGGTCACCTTTTCTTGTAACTTCCGAAGGAACTCACAAAACAAGCGATCCGATATACGAGTCCCCAGGATAGAGTATAGATAAAGAGCCAAGGAATTTCACGGTAAGGGAATGCTTTAACGTAGTTTTGTAATGGATTATGATTAGAAATTAATCATAATACCACGGCTAAAACCACAACCAAAGGAGATTCCAAGGTGTGTAGTCAATATGAAGGTGATTTCAAGATCAAAGCCAAGGAGGTTTTAAAGATCAAAGAGAAATTGGGTGGCATCGGGCTCCTCTCTTGAAGAAATGTCTAGGAGGCCCAACAGAGACTTGACATGGTGGTTCCACGGCACAACATAAGCTGTGGCAAAGATTTACGCATAACATCCTAGTTGAACTAGGGTTCAAACAAAGTACACACAAAGGCTTACAAAGTGAAACACAAACAACAACCAACATTAACATCATTTTAGATAACATGTGAAACATCATATATGCATTACATGAATGCTATAAGCAACATATGCAATGCGATGATGCTTGCTAATGATGTAGCAAGATGAGCATGAATAACGGGATATGCGCATCTTTCCCCTTAATGTAAAATCAAATTCCGTAATTTCAAGGTGACAAATCCCGTGGGACAAGTAATGGGGAAAGAAAATACGGCAAGCATAGGGACTTGCAAGTTTTTTTTGAAACAAAACAAATTAATGTCTTGATTGCGGTCGGAATCAAAAGATGGTTGCAATCAAGATGGCTTTGTAAATTTCAAAGAATTATGGATATAAATTTCGTTTTTTCAAGGAAGGAGAAAGTACATTAATTGTGGACTATAGTGAATCATGACCATAGACCCCGACATCACAGCGCCCGCGATAATTCCTTATGGTCGCGATCCATAGGAGACCCCTGTGTTTTCGACGCTATTTCCGATCACGGGTCATGGTTCCACTATAGGACACAACTATTGTAGCTCTCAACCAACACATGTTGACTATCTAAAAGGAAGGATTGAAATGTGTCGAGGCTGAAAGAATCAAAACTCGACACATGCATGAATTGAAAGATCAAGGAATAATCTTATGCTTTTACATAGAGTTAACATGGCAAGGTACAAGCTCCCAAAGATTAGAAACTTATGAAGCAAAGATTATCAAATAGAAGTCCATTAACCCAAAAAAACACGGTATAGGACAAAATTTAGGACAAACAACTATAAAGAAGAATAGTTGTCCGAATGAAAAAGAGGAAGAATCAACATTATATGGATGATATGATGCATGCTTGTCCTATACGTCTTCACAATGTTAGGTGTACTCTGTCTTCATCATGTTAGCAAGATATAGGGCTTTACTTTATATACTATCTTCTCTCGCACCAACGAAATGTTGAAAAGCACTTAGCGTAACATTGTCGGTGAAGTTGACTCCCCGATTGTTCTTCAAAAAAGATGACATGAAACTTCTTGAAATCTTTAACTTGACTCGTCGGAAAAATCTTCATGAAAGCTTCCAAAGAAGCATAAGGAAAGAAAGAAGATCATTTTTAAATTGTTACTTTCAAAAACTTTTAGATTACAAAATCATTTTGAAGTTTTCAAAAGTAATATTATAGCCGGTCCTAAGTATGAGCTCGGGATACCATTCCATGAATGTAGGAACCTCCTAATTCATCGGGCCCACTCGCACTTTTGTCTTTGTCCCAAAGACCTCGGCAACCGTGCGGATGCACCCAATAACTTAAGAAGCTGTCGGGTGTCATCGGAAACCCCGATTACACCACTCTCATACCGGGATCAACAAAGGAGTAGCTACAATATTACAACATTTGTTACAAAAATATAAATCGAGTGCGGAAGAATATTACATTAATTTTACAAAAGTATGAGTAAGTTACTTTTGAGTAGACTTAACTTAATTTTGCGGAAGGCGAGGGAAACTAGAAGAAACCGGATCATGTCGAGCCCCACCGACATAACCTTGGTTAACATCACGAGTCGGCAAGACTGCAACAAGGGTTAACAAACCCCGAGTACACAATGTACTCCGCAAGACTTACCCGACAAAAGAAAAGACTCCAAGGATATCTTTGGCTTAAGGGAAGTAGAGCTAGAAAAGGAGAGTTTGCGAGAAAAGCTTACTACAAGTGGATCCTTACTTTCAATCTTTTTAGCATCAATTTTGTTGAAGCTTAATTAAGCTAGATTTGCACCTGTTCTATCTCAAACACTTTTTAAGCAACACATCTCAACTTATCTACGCATCTCTTTTCTTTAAAAACATCATCCATCATTTACTACGATGAATGGAATCGGGTCTCCTTCTCGAGAAGCAAGCGGCGATCCGCGAATCGATTCAAAACCCAAATTGGGATCCCTAACCACACGACATATGTAGCACTTAAGCTTGCATATATCAACCTTCTTCTTTGATTTGTCCAAAACGGAACGAGGGCTGCGCCACCCGAGAATACCCGTACACCTCCAATCCGGGACTTTAACCCACGAGGGTAACATGTACTCCCGCCATCTCTCCACCCCCGGTCGCGTGGTTGCCATTCCGATTTGGCTCCACCGAGATCCGGCCACGGAGTATGTGGCTAGTTAGGGTCGACCGACCGGGGTATTTCGCCACCGACGGGCGTGCCATTGACCAACAAGGTCTCGGGCGCAACATGCGTTCAACACGCCCCGATTTCACTCGGGCCAAACAGCGGACGGTCCTTAAACGACCAACACGGGACAAGCACGCCTAGGTATCCCCCAGGCTTTCAACCCACGCCCCGCGTCGATCTCAAGTTCATCACTACCATATGTATTCTTCCGAACCACCATCGTGGTGTTCTCTTTTTCCATAGCCGGGAGGAACAAAGATAAAACTTATATCTCGCGAACGATGAAGCCATCATTCACTTCTACCGAAGTCTAGGCATTACTAAGCATAAGATATCGATCTACTCATACTAGTGGGTTATAAATGGAATAATTGTAGATCAAGGTAATCATAAAAGAACGGTATCAACCAACTCCTACTAACTTAATGCACATTGCACTAGACTTAAGGTGAATAAAACATTTATAAACAGAGAAGGGTTTATGCTCGGGGGGCTTGCTCAGTATTGCGTGGAAAGTTAGATTCGAAGTTGGATTGCCAACGTCAAACCGGACACCGATACCTCGGTTGAAAGAATCTTCCTCGGCTCGACCATCATGAACCATCTCACTCTCGTATATTCTACACGTAGATGATGATGCATGCTTTAGCATGATGGAATGATAAACATGATGCTCTATGAATGCATGAAAAGATAAACAACTTGAGTACAACTTTCCTTCACGATAAAGTTGCAACCCAACAAAACCAACTTGTTGAACTACTCTAAAGATATCATCACCATTGCCTAAAGAGTTCTCAAGGACCATCTTATTATACTACAATCTAAGATTCACAAAACAACCCAAAAGTCACACAAAAACCTAATTTATTTGACACTAAACAAAACATGAATCACATAAAAAAAAAATAATAGGGCATGAAATAATAAATATTTTAATTTTCTCAAAACAAGCTCAAAATTTTTTTGTACAGGTAGGTCATGTCATAAAACAGTACCAAAATAATTTTCATGATTTTTAGATAAATAAAATAATTATTAAAAATCAAGGAAGATGCACTTTTCAATTAAAATTTGTATTTTTAAATCATGCAAAAAACTACTCAAATTCAAAGTTTCAAATTTTTCATAGATTCATATACTCATAAGAAGCTTCTACAAAATTTTCAGAATTTTAGAAGCATTATATGATTTTATATGAAAATAACAAAATCGATACTATTCATAACAAAGGAAATTGCATAAACAATTTTTAAAAGAAAAAAACAGACCTCGGGCCGAAAAGTCGGCCCAAACCACGGTCTTTCGGCTGGCAGACCGTACATGGCCCCGCCCATCGCAACAAGAATCAGTGGCCCAAAAGAATACGATAACAGCCGGCCCACCAGCCTCTGGCTTGCCGAACTTTGCCTTGGCACTTTTGCATAAAAAAGGACTCATTCTTTTATAAAATAACAAACAAGTCCAACCACTATTCAGCTCTATTCATATGAGTCATGGACTTTGCAAAGGCCCCCGGACTTTCTTCTATTCTTGTTTTCCTGTGTCCCCGGCCACACCCAGTAGAGAGCGGCCACGCGGCGCGGCGGCGGCGGCGGAGCAAGTCACCTGAGCCATCCCCTGGGCGAGGACGAGCGCACCAAAAGAACCGGCACCCTCGGGCGACCTTTTCCCCTAACTTAATCAAACTCGAGCGGGCCCTATCGAGCACGCGACCCGGCGCAGCGGCGGCACAAACCGAACTTGCCGGCGACGGCGTCGGCCGACGCAACAACAATGCTATACCGGGCAAACAAATGGATGATTCACGACCAGAACCTCACCACGCTGACGATCGCGCACGCTTATTCAAGCGAGAACGGGCGAGCTAGGCCGACCACGGTGAAGCGCGGAAACGACGACGGACTGAAGCCGGTGTGGATGATAAGGTGTCCCTATGATGATCCGGCGCAAAACCAACGAGCCGACCATGATAATAAAGAACAAGGCTAAGCTAAAGAGCGCATCGAATGACTCGAGACTCACCATACAAGAAGGACGACGGTGAGAGCGACTCGCGGGCGGCGCGGCCGATGCCGCGGGGAAGATGACGAAGACGCCGGCCGATGAGGGTTGGCCAAACGCAAATGCAAGAAAAATGCAAAAGACGTGCAAGAATGTTGCGAAGCTCATGGCATGCTCAATTGGCGGCGATTCAAGTCGGCAGAGGAAGACCGCACAGGGCTGGGCGTAGATTGTCGGCGGTGTGGTAAAAGAAGAAAAAAAGATGATGACCGATCGTGTTAAAGAAAAAGGAAGGGGAGGAGGTAGTCGGGCGACTTATGACGACGTCCGTGTGGCCGGTGACGCTAAGACGGCCCGGAAACGTCGAGGCGGCGGCGGCGCCGCCGGCAGCGGCCGGCATGGGCGGAGCGGGGATTCCCGTGTGGTTGCGAGCCCCAAACCCTAACATTTTCTGAATTTGATCAATTTCTCCCAAAATTTGAACTGATCTTCAAAACTCCAAAAAAGTGACTTAGCCTAATTTTTCAAGACCTACAATTTTCACAATTGGAAGATTTTCAAATTCGGCCTCTAAATATGACTTTTTGAAAAGCAGTTCAAAATTTTGAAATTTGAATTCAAAATTACTTTTTAAAATCATGTAACAACTTGAAAAACTTTGTACATGACTTTTGTTCATCTCAACAAGATCTACAAACTAGCTTTTGAAAGTTTTTGCAAATTTTGCTTATATTTTGAAATATAGTTTTTAAATCAAAAGGGGACAAAACCCTAGTTTTGGTATTTTCAAAATTACTCTAAACTTTTGAACTAAACTTTGAAAACTCAAAATACCAACTTTGTTCAACTTGGAAAACTCTACAAATTTGCTTTAATAACCATACCCAAATTCTTTATAAATTTTGAATAAAAGAAAAGGGGGTAAAAAGAAAGAAAGGAAATTAGGGTTTTCGGAGTTCAATTCAAACTTGAATTTGATTCAAAAATCCGATTCCCAACCTATACTATCCAACCCTCATCCAACAACACACTTAGGATCAAAAACATAAAATAAACTTAATTTTATCCAAACCACGACTTAAGCGGTAAGTAACACTGGGTGTTACATCCACCGTCGCCGTCGTGCCTCGAGGCCGCCACGGTCCGAAGGTTGGAGGATGAGTTCGGATGGTCGTCGAGGGACGTCCGGAGGTTGAAATCGAGGGACGGCGAGGTTGTGGCATGCTCGACGAGCTCCCGGTGCCTCCCTCTCCGCGCTTGCCCCTCCATTCTTCCCCTCCCACCGGTCGGTGGGGGGGAGCAAGTTCCCCGGCCCGGGTGGAGGACACCGGCGCTTACGGCTCCGGCGGCGACCGCGCCTCTCCCGCTACGCCGCTCCGGCCGCTTCGCGCTTGAGGGAGGTCGCTCCGCCGGGCCACGCCGCACTGACGCAGCCCGCCGGCTCTCCTCGGTCCTCTGATCGCGACTCTCCGGCGAAATACGCTGCAAGACCCACTTTGGGGCGCCAGCGGCGCAAAGGGCGAGGCGGCGCCCGCCGACGAGAGGTCGCCGTAAAACCCATCGGGTCGTGCGGATTCCTACGCCGCCGCCTTGGGTCGCAGACATCGGCAAGACTCGCAGACGGGCCGTCTTGGGCCTCGGGAGGCATCGCCCGACGCCGCTCACCGTCGACTCGGCTGATGCCGATGGTTTCAGGTGGTTCGGCGTCGCCGTCCCACTGCTTGTCGTTCGGGGGCGCAATGGCCAAACGTCACCGCCCCGTCCCCGCAGAGCTCCAAGGACTCTCGCTTCAAGCGCCTTGACCCGCCACGTTGCGCGGCGCGGTGTCATTCCCCTACCCGCCGCCTCCGCTCGGCCGGGGTGTCGATCATCGAGCAAGGCGTGCCGAGGGCAAGGTTGTCCACCGCCGCTCTCGGAGGCTTGGCGCCGGTTTCACCCACTGAGCTTTGTCTTTGCCATGTCGGGCGGTGCACGCGACGTCGGCGAGCGCTTTTGCTTTGGATCGTCGCCGGCTCCATCGTCACCTCCTTGCGCCCGGTATCCAGCCATGCGGTTGGTTGACCCTCGTTGGGCGCAACACGTTGGCTCGTCCGAGGCTCGGATGCGGGGAGGGCGCCCGCCGTCGCAATAGGGCCACCACGCCGTCGGCGCCCGACGGCGTCGGGCACGCGACCTCATAACACTGTCCCATCCCCGGCTTCACCACCGCCTCGACCCATTGTTAGAGCTCTGAGGTGGTGTGGGGCCTCAAGATTGGTTTGACCCGATGCTTGGCGAACTCGCCGCCTCCTCGTGGGCGGCGTCGCGTTAGCCGAACCGGGCTGGTCACCGCCCGGATGACGGCTCGCCGCGGATGGTGAGGCGTCGGGGAGGTTGGCGATGTTATGCCCGGCTGCTCTCCGCGGCGGGCGTCCCCGTTTGCCGTGTCTTGGGGCCAATGCGAGGGCGGTGGCACAGCGGCGATGGATGGTGTGTGTGCGGAGCAACATCTCCCGTTGTCAGTGCGCCCCGCAGTTGCCTCACCTCCAACCAACCACGTGGGACGCCCTTCGCCGACAACTCTAAGGGGCGGCCGCCATGACTCGGAGGAATGCCCTCGCATCCCTATGCGGACACCGATCATTCCGGGCCTCCCAAGCACCGTAAGCGAACGCCGGCTCAGCATCTCTTCGACCAGTGTGCGCATTGCGTCAAGACCGCTGGAAGCGGTGCGACCAAGCGTGCTCGCCGGGTCCTGTTGCGCGAAGCGGTCGCTCGCCCCTCACCCTCCATTGGGCTGACACGGTGAAGCTATACAAAGCCACGTTCACGACCATTGTCGAGGCGGCCCCCGACAACCTGCGAAACTCTTGGGAGACCCGTTTCACCCAATTGCCCTCAACCTAAACATGCTGGAGCTTGGGGAGGATGAGTCCTTGATCTGATGGCCGCAGGACTCTTGTCGCACAAATTGTTGTTGCGTATTTACTTTTCTTGTTTTTCCTGTGTGTTGCGTGAGTGGGGTGGTAATCCTTGGATTACTCTTTTACGTAACCTGTAAACCTGCTTTCCTGCTTAATGATATACGTGCTATTGCACGCTCTCAAAAAAACGTGCATAGGAGTACTTTCATTTGGAAAAAATGAGGGGCGCGGATAAACTTTGGTGGGCCAAAAATTCCATCTGGTGGTACTCGTCCTGCTGTTGCCAAGTTGGGTAATAGAAAAAGAGGCCTTTAGTGCAGCAGTCGCGGCGATGACGGCCCAAGAGTTTAGCATAACGAACAGGCTTCTTTCTTGTGAGGCCCATGCGACGCCGTGCGTTCCAACAGCAGGGGCGAGTCGACCTTTGCTGGCTGCATGAAGCAGAGGCAAAAAAAAAAAAAAAAAAAAAGTGTGCGTTGACCGATGTGTGCTCTTGTAGTCGATCGTGGACGCTGTGCGTTGCTCTCTACCTGCCGAGGCATATTCGGTACAAATGTTTCTCACCAGCAAAACATCATGCATACAGTTAAAACAATACAGTAGTCTACGTGTTAACCAAACAATCCGCACTGGTTCCTTATAGCGATGTTCCTTACCTAACATTTTCTCACTACCTACACGTCGTTGGTTGGGAACGTGATTATCGGAGTTTATCACGTGGTTCTGTCTCAACTTGTTAAGGTTTTTGTGACGAGGGAAACAAACATTCTTGTTTGTTTGAGCTTGGGTTTTTGTGTTGGATGATTAGATTAGTTCTATTTTCAATTCAGAAAGATCACCCAATCCTTAGCTTCTGCCTTTCGGCCACGTTTTCTCTGAAAAGGATACACGTAATTTTTTTCCCCACGTGTGGCCTCGTGTTACCTTGTCCCTGAAAAGGCTACATGTCTTTTTCACGAGGGGAAAAGGAAAAGCAAAATGTTCAATGTATCTACTAGTACATTGACGGCTTGTCATCACGAATTCAAAAGCCTTGATGATGATCCATGGGGACACGGGAGATGCATGAACTAGCACGATTATCACACTTGTCGTGCTCCCGAGCTTGCGCCAGCACATGTAACATGTTTTTTCTTTAGAATACATGTAAAATGTTATTAGGCAACAGGTGATGGCTGATCGATGACGCATCAAAGTGTACTGTACAACCGTCGGTTTTCCTTTTCCATGCATGACCATATATAGTCACAAAAGGTTTCTGGTACCGAGGAACGTCGCAAAAGGCCAATGAGAGTTTTATTATTTATATGTAGATCTGTTGAACTTCTTCACATCTTGGCTTTTGTTGTGTCTATAAGAGGAAGCAGTTGATTAGCATGAGTTTCTTGGAGGATTCTTTCGGTCGATGTTCTTTCGGTGGATACTAGTTCTCGTTGTCCGTAGCAAGTGTCTTCAAAGCCATGCGTTGGCGAGCATGTTTGTCGGTGTCCCTTTTTATTTGTTGTCTGTGCAGTGCAATATTCAAGCTCTAGCAAGCAATGGACGTTCGAAGGAAAAAGAGGACCGATCTGGACGTTCAAAGGATTGTACTTTTATAAATATATTTCTACGCGCTTAGCTTGCATAATCTTCGTCTCATCAAACAAATAAAATATTCAAACATCAAAACGTGCCATACCCATTCTCATTTATGTCAAACTCCAACCCTGTCTTTCCACGTCAATATATATGTATATATGGCACTCAACATCGAAGAAGAAGAGTTGATGATTTATACTTTAAATTATACTTCAATTAAACCAAAATAGGTTATCAGTGCTTAGAATTTGAATTTTTGAAGTTCTCTTTGTTTTTTCAAACTCAGAATGATATTTTTCGTCATATATTTTCATTGGTTCTGGTTACGGGTAGTTGGATCGACTTGTCATTTAGGTTACGCGTAGTTTAGGTGCTTCATGTGTAGTCCACATGGAAATGTAAAAAAGAAGTCTGTCTCGTGCAACACACATCTCGATTGCACAAAACTTTTAGTGGCGGGACAACTAACCTGTACTGAAGTTGCACTATCTTTATATGCAAAACTATACCAAATACAAACAGGACAAAGAGTAGTTAAGATAGGGACCTAGCTAACCCACATGTGGGAGATATATAAAAAAAAAAAAAAAAAAACAAATAATGCAAACAGGGCAAAGTTTTGAGTAGTAGTTCTCAACTGTCCACGCGCATATATATATTTGTGCGTGTTTGGGTCTTAATCATGTTGCTCTAATAACTAATTAAGCTGGCAAGGTGCCAACATGCCTTAGCAAAATGACATAGGAAGCTGAGAAGAAACTGACACTATCCTCGGCTTATGAACAATAACGTGCAGTACGTGTGAACTGTGTACGCCAGCCTGTTTCTTGTGAGTCGTCACGTGTTACCTAGGCGCCACAACTTTTGACATCTTTGTCGATGTCCTTTTTTACAAATCTAATTTCTTCCGGGAGTCTAAGGACATGTTTGATACAAGGACTAATTGTTAACAAGCTAAAAATATCTGAAATTAGTCCTACTCTATCCAAACATATAGTTCATAACCAACTAGCTAGCAAGCCAACCGCTAATTTTTAGTCTCAACTAGTAACCGGTCATGTGTATCAAATAGGCCCTAAATGTGAAATTCTTCTAATAAAAGAGCTAAAAAGCAAAGTTTAGACACAAGAACTTAACAGTTGGGCCACTCATTTGTCTTTTGATGATACACATATATGATTGTTACCAAATGAGTGAATGACACATAAAAAAATAAAGTAATAACAGAACTTCATATATCGATTGTTGGGACTTTGATCAATTTGTTATGTTGATGCTTTATTTGGATGAAAAAGGGTAAAAAAAAAAAAGGAAAATCCACAATGTGCAATACACGAGGAGTGCATGCTGTTTTAGGTCCATCACTTATAAGCAGGCTTTACTCAATAGTGAATGGTGATAGGAACAAGACCAAGGAATTTTGGTATAGTATTTTCCATCCAAGTTTATTTGAAAAAAAAAAAAAAAATAAATTTCAAAATTTGACAACTTAAACCATGTATTTCTTTGATCCTAAATGACTTCAAATGAAAAGGATGTCCACTACAACTTTGATATAAAGTTTATCTACATCTAACTTCATTTGAAGATTCTTTTTTTTTTTATGTGTCATGCCTATTTCAGAGGTATATCCAAATAAAAGTTGCTTTATAAAGTGCGGTTTGTGCTTCCAACTACATCTAAAAATGCCCTCCATTGGCCAATCACCTCTAGAAATGTTATTTTTAGGGCTGTTCGATTGATATTACCGGCCTTAAAAATAGAGAGCATTTCTTTTGGGTGGCTGGAACACTAACCACCTCTATTTCTAGAGATGGTCTATTCTATCTCTAGTACTACCATTTTAAGAGGTAGTCCTTTTTTTATTCTACCCACTGTTAGAAAAAAAAAAGCAGGGCACCTCTAGACTACAGAATCATATGGTAGTTGGATCAACTTTGAGTTTGGGTGGATCAATGTTGTACTTAGTTTATATGGCTTTTATTTATGTCTGGTCTGCAACACCCAGGGCGAAGACAAGGAGGGACTCCCAAATACATTATGAGCAATTGCTCAAATTGCTTTCTGAGAAGTCTGGTCATTAACTGTCCACATAGTACCCCCAAATATAGAACAATGGTAATCGTGTTAAATATAATTAAAGGTGCGATCCATTGATCTTTCACCATCTTTCTGTAAACCAGATCGAGTATAGTGGCCAGTTAACCACACGCCTTAGCAAAATGACATAGGAAGATGAGATGAAACTGCCTGCTAATCCTCCCCATCTTGCCATGCATGGACAATGTGTAGGCCACTGTACTCCGATCCATTACGTTTAATAAAGCAGTGTTGTATTGTATCCAATTTAAGATTACATAGAGTTTAGCAAGAAGAAAAGGCATGTGTGATCGATCTATAGTCGCACGTTATCAAAAAAAAAAAGATCTATAGTCGCACCCATCGACCAAACATGCATGATTGGATTGGTGAAAGTCGTAGTGTCCCGTGTAACGCATCTCCAAAGCATATTTAAGGTTTAATGTGACTTATCGTTCATGGTTTCTTGTTACCTATCAGTTGTCACAAGATGTTAAATTTACCTCGTCCATAAAGATGACAAAAAGTATCCTAGCTATATATATATATCACAAATGAACAAGGTGCCGGGTCTTCTATGTGACTTTGATATCGATGGTCGATTGGATCGATCCATGGATTATTATGCCTAGCTAGGTGAAAAAAGAAACCCATGCATACAAATAAGAACTCTCCACATGCAGGCATCTTTCAGTCGATACGAATATGACTCAAATATATAAAACCCCACACTTGACTTGGTCCATTTGACCATTCATTGTTTGATTTGAAGTTGCAAACTGATCAACAAGCTAGAGGTAGCCCTTAATTCGTCCCCTGATGCTTATGCATTGAAACTGATGGAACAAATAGAAAAAGTTGAATTCACTATATATGGATAGATCATCACGAAAAAGCAAATTAGTGGCCTAAATCTTGAATAGGATGGCAATGAGCGGTGGTGACACAGATCGATGTGAGTGTGTAGGATATCATATATATGCCCCAGTTGATCGAACAGTGTGAAACCATCTGCATGTGACTTAGTATAGTAGTATTAACAAAACACAAGTTCGTACACAACAAATCTGCACTGGGACACATATATAAAAACAAACAAATGATGGATGAGAGGCAGTTGCACTTGCACAGTTGCACGACGCCGTGTGGTCCTCTACCATCCATCTCGTCGCCGGCCGGCCGTCGTGTATTTAAAGACCCTCCAGCTCTGCCTTGCTGCAACGCAAGCAGCTAGCACACCAATTCTACACGAGCAGCCGCAGCAGCACGGTAGCAAGCTAGCTAGAGCCTCTCGCTCATGGTCGTGGTCATAGCAACCATGCAAGGGCCAAGAGCAACGCGAGTCTCCGTCTCCCTCCTCCTCGTCCCCGTCCTCCTGGCAAGCCTCGTCGGCGGGAGCCCCCCGCCGGAGCCGGTGTCCTGCACGCGCGGCACGTCCGACTGCACGGTGACGAGCACGTACGGGTCGTTCCCGGACCGCACAATCTGCCGCGCGGCGAACGCGACGTTCCCGCGGACCGAGGAGGAGCTGGTGGCGGCTGTGGCGGCGGCGTCGGCGGCGAAGCGCAAGGTGAAGGTGGCCACCAGCCACTCGCACAGCTTCCCGAAGCTGGCGTGCCCGGGTGGCCGCGACGGCACCATCATCAGCACGGAGCGGCTGAACGCGACGGTGCGCGTGGACGCGGCGAGGCGGCTCCTGACAGTGGAGAGCGGCATGCTGCTGCGCGACTTCGTCAAGGTCGCCGCCGACAACGGCCTGGCGCTGCCGCACTCTCCCTACTGGTACGGACTCACCGTCGGCGGCATGCTCGCCACCGGTGCCCACGGCAGCTCGCTCTGGGGAAAGGGCAGCGCCGTGCACGAGTACGTGGTCGGGATCAGGATCGTCACGCCTGCCCCGGCATCCCAGGGCTTCGCCGTCGTCAGGGGAGCTGGTTGCCGGTGATCCTGACCTCGACGCCGTCAAGGTCTCGCTCGGCGTCCTCGGCGTCATCTCTCAGGTTGGTCGGTGGTGTACGTACTGTGAAGATTAACTGCAGCATATATGCCGTAAAAGACAAGTTAATTTGATTCACAATTATAGAGTAATTATCATGCTTATATTTATGGTTATATGGATCGAGTACAATTGTACATTTCATTCCATGTGGTGATAGATGTGCATGCATGCATGCAGGTGACTTTTTGAGCTGCAGCCGCAGTTCAAGCGGTCGGTGACGTTCGTGACCCGGGACGACAAGGACATGGCGGAGAAGCTGGCCGTGTGGGGCGACCTCCACGAGTTCGGCGACGTGGCATGGCTGCCGCGACGGGGAAGGCGATCTACCGGGAGGACGACCGCGTCGACGTCTCCACCCCGGCAACGGCCTGAACAACTACATCGGCTTCCGCGCGCAGCCGACGCTGGGGCTCCTCGCCGCTCGCGTAGCCGAGGAGCGGCTGGAGGAGAACGGCACGGACATCGCGCGGTGCCTGGCGGCGCGTCTCCCGGCGGCGACGTTCGAGCTGCAGGCGTACGGGTTCACCAACGACGGCGTGTTCTTCACGGGGTACCCGGTGGTGGGGTTCCAGCACCGGATCCAGGCGTCGGGGACCTGCATCAACGGCGGCGACGACGGGCTCCTCTCCTCCTGCACGTGGGACTCCCGCATCCGTGGACCCTTCTTCTACCAGTCCGGCTTCAGCGTCGCCATGTCCAAGGTGCCGGCGTTCGTCGCCGACATGCAGCGGCTGCGCGACCTCAACCCGCGCGCCTTCTGTGGGATGGACGCCAAGATGGGCGTGCTGATGCGCTACGTGAAGCGCTCGTCGGCGTACCTCGGCAAGGCGGAGGACTCGCTGGACTTCGACGTCACATACTACCGGAGCTACGACGAGGGCGTCCCGCGCGCGCACGCCGACGTCTACGACGAGCTCGAGCAGATGGCGCTGAAAAAGTACGGCGCGCTCCCGCACTGGGGCAAGAACCGCAACTTCGCCTTCGACGGCGCCATTGACAAGTACCCTAACGCGGCGAAGTTCATGGAGGTCAAGGACAGGTACGACCCAGATGGCATCTTCTCCAGTGAGTGGAGCGACCAGGTGCTCGGCATCAGAGGCAGCCCCAACGTCGTTGGGTCGCGGTGCGCCATTGAGGGACTCTGCGTCTGCTCCGACGACGAGCACTGCGCGCCGGAGGAGGGGTACTTCTGCCGCCCAGGGAAGGTGTACACGGACGCCAAGGTCTGCGTGTTTGAACGACGCACACGACTCGTCGACGAGCTCTGACGGATGATATTAGATCCCACATCTTTTTGCCTTTGTCTTTCTTTGTCTTGTTCTTGTATTTGAATTGAATTGGTGTACGTCTCGCAGAGCAAGCATCATTTTGCCTCTGTGATGTGAAGAATTTGATTGGTGCATTGAAATGAAGTGCAGGGTGGCACACACGGTATGTGTGTTGACCAATAGATGTGGTTTGTTGAAATATATCAGTTTGGAATTATGTATATTTTTTGATTGGAAGCATTTGATCGAACTGCATCTCTTATCAGACTAAAGGTAGAATGTTGGCTGTCTTTTGTCGTTGTTAACTTGTTATGTTGTTACTCTGAAGCTTCTTGCATTGGTTACTACTACGTTTAGGGCACGAGGGTTGCTAGTCGAATGGGGCCACAATTCTAAAGAGTGGTTAGTCTGTATTTTAACTTTATTATAGGCAGAAGGTGGGACAACATTAGAGTTAGCTAATTAGTAATAACTTCTTGTGTTGTGTTTGGTGTTGAATTGGACTTTCTTTTTCCATAAAATGTAATTAATTAATTGACACTTGATTGAATGATCGTGATATGATTACGAGAAATCTTGATCTGCGTCTCTTGTCTTGTGTTGTTAGCTTTATTTTTCAGTGACAGGTAGCAAGATGCATAACACACAGCTTTTCCTAGTAGGGAAGGCTTTATATATGCTCAGGTTATAATTGCCAATAGGCCATGCAAAAGTTGCAATGGACAAAGTTTTTTTTTTTTTTTTTTTTTTTTTTTGCGATAAGGAAAATTCTATTGATACTAAAGCAGTTTACATCCTCTCATTACAAAAGTAAACCACACTACTACACCTCCATTGATGGGAGACAAGAAACCTTGAAAAAGCCATAAATTCCACCATCTAGGATCATCATCCCAAACGGATATGCCACGGACGCAAGCTCGATCCGAACGAAACGGGGCCATCTCACCATCCACCGCCCGACATCCTCATACCCATCACTTTTGTAAAAAGAAGTAAACCGCTAAAACTCCACATGCGAACATAATGAAATTGGCGCGCCCGATTACGTCGTCGAACTCATCGCCGTTGCCTTCACCCGATTCGTCATGAGAGAACACAAGTCCAACCGACATCCGGATAGATATCGTTGGAAAACTAAATCTCACTAGCCCATCGCCATGGCTGCATAGAACCACAGCGAGACAAAGGAAGGGCGGAGTACCTTATTCTCCAACAATGGTGATGCTTTCGTCTTGCCATCACCGCCGAGGAACGACATGCTCCATTGTTCCATCGATGATCTTGACGACGCCACGCCGTGGCCAATCTCTTCGATTGGATCTCCGGAGAAACCTTGAACATAGAAGACTTCGATCTAGTAGGAAAAACTTATTAAAACGATGGATCCCCACTCCCTTCAACCACCGGCGTGATGCCGGAGGAGAAGGAGGGGGCCAGCGTGGGAAGCGGGAGCCGGGCGACGCATCCCTAGGGTTTGAGGGTGGCGGCGCAACTCCCAGCCCCAAAAATAACTTATCTGCAATGGACAAAGTTAGCAAAGGAAGATGACGTCTCCATCCCATGTGTGAATGTGGATCGTAAAAGCGACTCTTCCAGCGAGACGTTGACATCAAAAAATTCATTAATTTGGGAGCAGTTGGAAACATGTGCTTACATGCATTGTGTATGCCATAAGCTTTTGTGTACTTTTTCTTGAAAGTTTTTTTTTTAAGAAATTCACAAAAGTTTTTGGTAGAAAGAACTTCATAAGTTTTAAAATATATATATATTATAAAACGTAGACGTACACAACATGCACATTACGCGAGAAGCCAAAAGGCCAAATGTTCTTGCCTGTGGTGCAAATTGTCCATGGTGTCGTGCACTTGTCAACCAGAAAAGTTATCTCATGTTGGGCTGCGATGCTAATAAGCCAGATGAACCCAAGAGCCCAGTATGAATGACCTAGTCCTTGGGCCAATAGAATAAACATAAGCATTGCATCCTTGTTCCATTTGGCGGCTCATATCTAGGTGCAATTGGAAACAAGCACCCAAGCCCATTTGGTGGAATTGGTAAGTGTATGCAGTCGCCGTGGCGAAAAAGGTCGGAATTCAACTACGTTGACCAGTTGGGAATTGCGTGAAAGAGCAAGTCTGTCAAGTTGGGAAATGATTTGTTTCTCTCCGTTTCTCAAACTTGTCGGTCGGCCAAGAAAACACAAGACAAATTCGTGACCTACTGCTAGTAGTGTGCTGATTTTTTGGTGAGTGAGTGCTCCACTAGTCCACTCTAGTGTTTGTGTCCCCTAGTGTTTCAATCCCCCAATGTTTCAATTTTTTGTTGCAGTTGTTTCATATGTTTCAGAGGGATGTTTCAACTGAACCATTTGTATGTTGCAAAAGTACATCGAGTATTTCACATGTTTTAGATATATGTTTCATCGATATTTTAGATGGGGGATGTTTCATGTTTCATCGATGTTTTAGAAGAGGATGTTTCAAGTGTTTCAACTAGTTTCAGTCGTATGTTTCAACTATTGTTTTTCGGGTGTTTCAAAAGTTGATCGGGGTATGTTTTCTAGCGTTTTAGATTGTAGTTTTCAAGTGTTTCAACTACCTTCATGTCTATGTTTCATCTGTTGGTCCCTACTTTGTTTCAAAAAAAGTAGATCAGGTGTTGCTCCTTCTTCAAGCTTTTTTTTACTAAATGTTGCTGCCATGGTAGAGCCCTAGGTCGAGCTCGAGCGCCCCTCATGGTTGCGCCCGTCGCCGGGGTCGGCGGGCAAGCGGGGCAAGTAGGCATACGTGCAAACAGGAATGCAGGCGGGGGGCAGGTATGGCGGGCCTAGTGGGCCGGGAAGGAACGGCTAGGGCGGGCGCCCGGTCCCTTGGGCATCGTCGGGACATCCGGGCGGCAGTGCTCAAGTTTTCATTTTAGACATGTACATCATTGATTTTCCTCCCCTCAATAGGAATAGTAACAAACACAATCCACCAGCTAGGGTGCGGTACAAGTTCTCTTTAGAGTAAAGTGCATGTGGGAAAGCTCTCTAATATTGTTTTAGGGTTTAATATCAAAAAAGAACTTAAGGGAATCCCTGGAAATTGAATGTGGAGCTTGAGAGCCTTCATTGGAGCGAGAGGCTTGTGTGAACGTTGGTGGTGAGTTCTAGTCAATGGTGACCCATGGAGAATTTGGTAAGTCATGGCACTAGCACGAGGTGCATGGTAGTGTCGCGCCAACCAGCAGAGAGGAAAAGATAGGAATTAGGCTTAGCTAGCAAAGCTAGGTTTGAAGATGTATGAATTTAGAGTTGTGAGCATTTGGTTGCACATCTAAGCTTGCGCATTGTATCCCCTTTAAAGTATGACTTTTCTTAAACTCAATTTCAACAAACAAAAATCCATAAAGCTCCTTTTGAGTCTAACTCTATAGCTATTGTTATAATATGAGCTATGCTTGTATACATTATCCGCCATCTTTATTAACTTGCTTGTCATCTTGATAATTCTAATTAGTTCACTAATTATGTGGTCATCATCACCAAAACCAATAATTAGGGTTTGATTGTACTTATAGCCTTCGCACCAAGAATACACTAAGGCGAAGGCCTTGGAGATGAAGATCTATACGATGAGAAGATACCAAAGTCAAAGGCCGGAAAGACAAAGACCTTTTTACAGCAAGGAAGTCCTAGAGTGAAGACCTGCACATCGAACGAAGACAATGAACTGCGTCATGGAAATGGTAAAAGGAGCCAAAGTTTAAAGATTAAGTCATCCAAGAGAAGAATATCAAACTATTTATCGCTAGAAGCCTCTAGAGTCAAAGCATTTGTATAGAATAAAGTCACGTGGTTTCTCCACGCCATTTTTCTGGGGTTTTGGGATGGAGTTTTTCATGGCACATGCATGTGTAGGTTATGAAGGGCAATCCTCACATTAAAGTCTTGAGTTGTAAACATATACTAGGTCATGTAGTATCAATGAAAATCTAGTAGCCGAAAGTGGATATTGTTGGGGAAAGCCTATATGGCGTATAAGCCAACCCCCCCTAAGGTGGACTAATAAGGGTTAGTTTAGTGTCTTATAAAACTCATCTCATTGAGGGGATGCATGTAAAATGCCCTTGTCCTTGCCTATATATAGTGATAAGGTTATGAGAGAAAAGGGCTCTCCCTCTCACTTAAAAAACCATAGCCACTAATACGCTCTCTCCTCTCTCCCTCTCTCTCAAATAGTAGTTTCAACACTTAATGTTTCGATCTAGATTTTAAGAATACCCAACTTGAAAATGCTACGTGATCTAGTATATTTTTCACTGTGGATATGGACCCACATCACTCATCTCATCGTTCACGATGAAGCCTGCCCCCGCTCGACGTGGCGTGCAGTGGGCCTACCCACTCTTGACATGCATCCCATGAAAGACTAACTAGGCCCCTCCCTCCCATTCGAAGCGCATTGGCGAGGGTCGCTGCCCCAGCCCCTGCCCTACTGTAAAACACATGTAGTCATATCCGCCCAGAGTAGATTTAAAATCGAAATTAGTTTGTGCCTTTGAAATTAGTTTGTAAGACAACTTTGCGAGAGGGGAAGGAGAGGGGAGGGAAGGAATGGAGTGGGAGGATATGACCGAGGAGCCGTGGAAGGCCATGGCGAGGCCGCCAGGTGGGGAGGCCGAGAAGGACCGGGAAGCGCTCGTGAAGGAGGCAGCAGGCGAGGTGGTGGTGGACGTGGAGATGGAGGAGACTCGGCACATGACGCGTCATTGAGCGCAGACGCCAGTTGTACTTCGACTCCCCCTTGCGGAGCAGGTGGAGGAGACTCGGCGCATGACGCGTCTCCACGGCGTCGACCTTCACGCTGATGCCCCTCGGGACGGGCTTTCGGAGAGGTGGAGGAGACCCTCGTGAAGGCGCCGATGGCTCTCTCCGCCCGGGGCCGCCGGTCTTTTTCAACTCTCTCCCTTTCGACGATGAATGTGGGGTCGGGTGGGGCTCTCGCTGTCTTTCGGAGACGACGCAATTATAGACGGGTTTGCGTGCGTTGCACGAAAAGAGCTTTGGGTCCGACCGAGCCCGAGCCGAAGCGGGTTCGGTCCGACCCAATGAATCGCGTCCGACCCGATGAATCGCAGAAGCTTCTAGAAGCCGACCGAGGAGGAGCTGGAGCGTGTCGCGTGTTGCGTGTTGGTCGAGTCCAGCGCACAGAAGCGTGCGTCCGTGGACGGCGCTGCGCGGCGGAGCTGGTGCGGCCGGCTACAGGGCGCTGGCTTGCTAGTCGACCGGAGCACCTGCGCGCTGGGCATTGCACGGGCGCTGCATCCAGGCGCAAATGCACGAGCAAGCCCATCCGCTGCACGTGGATGCATCGGATTTCCGACTACGAGACCATTCTAAAAACAAAAATACCTAAATACGTCTCGCTCAAAGAAAAATACCAAGGTATGCCTTTCTTTATAAAATGTATGTTTCCTTTCTTCGTCTTTTCTTAAATACTATATATAATTTTTTCTCTTATATGTTTTTTTTTTTGCTTCGGTTACAGCATTGGGGAATAACATATATATGGACATACGATGAATCAGAGCATTGTGCTTTCTTAACGAAGTTAGTCAATGCAGAATTCAAATGATGGCATGCTTAACCGTACGTGAAAATATGATCGCCCAACTGCCGTCTTCGACACTAAAACCCAATATCCCCAGTCTTTGGGGCCGGCTACAAGTATCATGGAAGTAAATTTGGCAATTCATCAGTACAATTCAAGAAATGATGCAGACAAGCACACGTTGATTAGAAAATATCGACAATTAATTTGTGTCAGACTAATATGCATAGACCTTAAGCCTCTTTCGAGGTCTATGGTCACAACGGCTAAGTAGAGGATAACTAAGCAGTTACCTTGCCAAGATACCTTGGACACGAATAATGAGATGGTACTACAGTCTTTGCTTGTTTTTGGATGTATGCATCACCGCATAGGAAACAATACTTTCCTGGATACTGGATGGAAGAACAATTTATGTTTAGAAGGAACGGATATCAATGCTAAGTGCTCTCTCCATTACAAATTCTAAGGGCCTCTTTGGTTTACCGCCGCGGCCCCGCCACGCCACGCTTCAGGCCGCCATGCTACGCCGGCCGGTGTTTGGTTGGCGCCGCGCTGCTCGCCACGCCACGATTGTCGTTTGCTGTTATGCTGTGGCAGTCTAGATACTCGTACAACATGCAGGGACAACATGCAGGGACAGCAGTAGAGAGAGAACGTGGGCACAGAGAGAGCGTGGGCACAAAACAAAGCTGCAGCAGGCTACTGTCATTCATGTCGCTTGCTGGAGTGTGGTGAGGCCGTGGCGAGTGTGGCCGCCACAGCGGCGTCGCAGGTTAAGGCAGCAACCAAACATCCCGTAAGTCATTCCATGAATCTGGTCAAAGCATCTCAAGGTTTCCCAAAATTATAGAGAGAATTGCAAAGATTTATGACATCAAATCAAATGGATGTATTGTGAAAAATAATTAATTAACAAAGAATCCAATGATACTTAGTTGTCGCCCTAAATGTCGTATCTCATCATATGAACTTAATCAAACTTAAGACATCTTGATTCTCCAAGATTCTTAGAATGACTTACAATTTGAGATGGTGAGATTAGTTATTATTATAACACTAAAAATTTCCAATGTGTCTTCAAGGAATTTTAAAAGGAGTTGTTCACCATGTTAGGGGCAATATTAATATAATGTCTTAGTCACACGTACACTTGGCTGTCTCTGGTCGTAAGAACCGTTTGAAGTGGAAGTTGGTGTATTTTGGACGAGGCATAATGCTCAAAAGGTTGTAACGTTGCATGTAACAACTTGATAAAAAAAAAAAAGCATCGAACCATGACCGGATAAAAGCACCGAACCATGAACAAGAACGGACGACAATTTGTTGGGACAGGTTGATCGATCCGGGAGGGATTATTAATGGCCATTCCGTCAGTAACGACGTTCATGTTTGTTTTGTTGCGGCGTCACAGCGTTCAACATGGATCGGCTGCTCGAGCACCGTCACGGCAGCGATGCGATGGTGCAGCAGCCAGCCAGCAGGCTTGGACACCGTCACGGCAGCGATGCGATGGTGCAGCAGCCAGCCAGCAGGCTTGGACAGTTGG
This sequence comes from Hyparrhenia diplandra, assembly GCA_015847255.1. Taxonomy (NCBI): domain Eukaryota; kingdom Viridiplantae; phylum Streptophyta; class Magnoliopsida; order Poales; family Poaceae; genus Hyparrhenia; species Hyparrhenia diplandra. Next base: position 127,944 of record JADLZK010008765.1, read on the forward strand.
ACCCTGTCCCGGTGCATGCATGGATCAATGGAGTGGAGGACAACCAGGCTGCGGCACACGGTACGGTGGAGCAGAAGCGGGAAGTGGCCCGGCCGCGTCGATGTCCGACCGACCGCTACTTCCGGGGTGGTCACCCGTCGATCGACATAGGAGTAGCACTTCCCGTTCGTTCTACAGTACGACCTGGACGGCGAGCCGGCGGTGTGGTCCAGCCGTCCAGTGCTCAAAACTAGTCTCGCTCGATTCGCATATCCAATTATCCATTCTGCCTAACTAAGTACCATCTATTTTGTGTGAGACACAAAATCATTGTTGCTTGCTAGGAGTAGCACGTACACGTACTAGTGTTTTGCCGTGCTGTGCTGCCGTGTGAGGATCTTCTCTGCCTCTGCGAGGTGCCGCTCGCGCCGATTCATGCGGTGGGACCGACGGTGATAGTACAGTACTCCACGCTACAGTACACTGCGTGCAGTGCAGGGCAGTACAGTACACTGCGTGCAGGGCAGTGCAGGGCTTCATGCGCCTGGTTTTCTTCCCTGCCAGCCTCATTGACATGCCCATCCGGTCCGGTGTGAACCTTGACCAGCGGCAATACAAAGGAGTATTTCGCTTCCCAAAAAAAAAAAAAATGTAGGAGTATTTCGTAGTAAGCCTAATGTTTTGTTTGGTACTCCGTCCGTACGTACTATGAGAGATGATAGGAATGAAAAGAGTAGATTTCGTACTAATAATAATAATGAGTATTTAATTTGAAAGAGTAGATTTTGTAATGACAAATGTTCAATGTCAATGTCAGGTAGTGTACGTACTACTCCTACTGGCCGGATTTTAGAGCTCTGGTAACCAGTGGCGGATCTAGTAGGTGGTCAGGGTGGTCCACCGACCACCCTGTGTGCGACATGTCATACACCCAAAATAGACATTGTGAAAAAATTGTGAATGTAAAACAAACGATTCAAGTTGATTGTTGATCAGTGTGTCGTCCGATCGTTGGTTTTACTAATTGCTGAAGTATTTTTTTCAGTCATCTTGATTTTTGAACAAAACATATTAAGATTTGATGTCGTTTTACCGGATTGTATAAGAATTTTTTGCCGTGCACACCCTATGCTAAAATCCTAGGTCCGCCACTGCTGGTAACAGAGTTGACATGCGTAGTACTACACATGAGCTCTGGTAACAGAGTTGACAAATGCTCAATGTTTCGTATAGTCCCGTCGTATTACGTGGCCGTTGACCAGGGCGTGCGAAGGGGCATGTCTATGTCTTATCTGGTTCTGAAACGAAGACTGGATCCTACTCACGCGTTCAAGTTCGAATTCGATACAAATCATATCCTTTATTTGGAGCTGACGTGTCTATGTCTTATCGAGGTTTCGAAACAAAGATAGCATCAGTTCCAAAAAAAAAAGGGGTTTTAGTGTTTTTGCCCCTATTCTAGACTCTAAATGTGATTTTGCCCCTATTTTTTTAACTTTGTGATTTTGCCCTCACTTTTTTGATGTGAAGCTCCCGTTTGCCCCTACTCTGTAACACCGTTCGGACTTGTGACTTATTAAAGTGCTAAAAAAATACAAAAGAAAAAAAGGGCAAGCCAGAAGACCAAAATACCCCAGGCCAAAAATAGCCACATGCGGAGCCTCCTCCCGTGCGGACCAAAAAAAAACTTGTGGTCGTAGTCTCCCGTGCGTCCTGTGGCGGAGTCTCTGGCGACGACGACAGCGGCCGGCGCTACTCCTCCTCCACCTCCCCATCGTCCCTCTAACTCCGGCGTCGAGCTCCTCCTCCTCCCCATCGTCGTTCCCCTCCCCATCTCCCTCCTCCAACCTACTCCTCGCGATACAACATGAGGGACTAGGGTTAGGGTTTGAGGTGACGGCGGCGGGGCTTCAAGCGGTCGGCAGCGGCGCTCCGGTGGCGCTCCGGCGGGGCTCCCGTGGGCCGAGGCGGAGCTACCAGGGCGGGCGGCACTCATCCCACGCCCCAACCCTCGGCGGCGTGCGCGCGGGGCCACGGCCCCAAGCTCGGCCACGACAACCACCATGGAGGAGGCAACCAGCTCTCAATATGCTGTCAAAATTTTGTAAAATTGTAGTACAAAAATTGCTAGATTGATGTCCAAAAGTAGGGGTAAAAACACATGAATCACAAAAAAACAGGGGCAAAAAAAACGTATGGGCAAAGTTGTCCATTTGGCTAAAAGTTAACACCGTTATGTGGTCTTAACGGACCAGAGGTAAAAGTCTGTCTTCGTTTTTAAAAAAGTAGGGTAAAATCACAAACTTAAAAAAAATGGGGTAAAATCACATATGGTCATGAAAAACAGGGGTATAAACGCTCAGCTCGGAAAAAAAAAAAAAAGACCGGACCCTCCGTGAAGTCCTCAGACCACTGCCCCACTCGTAGGTCCATGTCACCCGATGACGCATCGTTCGTGCCGGTTCCGAAACCAGGACCGAATCCCATACTTAATTAAGTCCTTGGACCACCGCCGCACGGGTTCTTATAAATAACTAAACAAAAAATGAAAAAATCTACATAAAATCCAAAATAGTTTAAGGTTGTCACTGCAAAATCATTAACTTCATTTTATTATTTTATAGAATACTCAAAACCATCAGACATAAAGCATTCATGACCCCATGCGAGCACGGGCATACATCTAATTCTAATCTAATAGAAAATAAAAATTCTGGAATGACAAAAAAAAAAAAAGGAACACCAAGGCACCGCACCGTGTTGCTCTCGATCATGTCGAGACCCAGCTATGGCGCCATCGAACCTGGTTGTTGGCCTTAAAGTTAGGGCTTCGCACCAACACATCGAGAGGGCCTTGGGACGCCCACGAAGGTTGCTAAACAACCTAGTAGCAGCGAGCACCGCATGGCGTGATCACCCAAACCGATCTAGAGTTCGGTAAAGGGCAACGTAGAGCTCGGTGACGGTCGGAAGACCAACCGACGCACACCTCCGGAAGACCCGTCGGGAGACGCGCACGCAAGGGTTGTCCTAGGGGCAGCGGATGCGCCTAGAACGCCCGGCGGAGAACGCGGAGTTCGTCGTCGAACAGCAAGTTTAGGGTTTGGAAGAGATAAAAAGTTGAGAGATATGTTGTATATGACGATTGGATGTAGATGGGATCAAATCGGCCATGAACCCCCTTCATTATATAGGGGAGGGTGGTCTTATCCTTTTAGGAAGGCGTCCTAGGACGTTTCCAATCACCAAAAATCGCACCAAACAAGTTTGGAAACAAACCGATTTGGATACGATTCGGATCAGCCCAAATCGGGTTGGCCGGTTATTTACGCTGATAGCAGCCGGGACGCACCGGTCAGTGCGTCCGCGCGAGGTTCTGCGGGCGCGACCCGACCCGAGCGCTGCCGGACCGGACGGGCCGGACGCGCACGGGCGCGTCCGTCGGTGTCCGGCCGCCCCGCTCCTCGGCAGACGCGACCCGGCCGGGACGCGACCGACGGACGCTGGACGGGACGCGCCCGATGAGTCCGGTCACCTTCCGTAAATTTGTTTTCGATCCTCCTCGAGAATTTGGCTAAGTCCGGAAATTTGCGGTGACTTGGACCTCCAAAATATGGCTAAGTCTAGAATTTTGCGGTGGTTTAGCCTATGCCATTTTTGGGTGTCAACATATGCCCCCCCGTTTTCAGGTGAGAGGTGCACGAACCTGAAAACAAAACAAGAAAAACCAAACAACACGAATGCCCATCGTATCGGTTGTCCAGTGACTAAGGGCGATACTATGTATCGGCCATTTTTGTTCTAAGGGCGATGCATGCATCGGCCATTGCTTGGAGAGCACTTAGGCCTCTTGCCAAACACTAGGGAAATATTTTTTCAAGTATCTCCCGTTTACCGCATTGCCTTTGCGTTTTCCATCTTGTATATACTCAAGCTCATAGGAATTTCCGGATGTCACTTTGATCACTTTGAATGGACCTTCCCAATTTGGTGACCACTTGCCAAACTCATTGCTCTTCGAACCTATCGGTAATATAGTTTGCCACACTAAGTCACCGATTTGGAACGATTTGCTCTTAACCTTCTTGTTGTAAGCTCTTGCAACCCGGGCTTTATCCTTCTCAATCTCCTTTAATGCTAGTAGTCTTTTTGTCGGTTACCTCATCAATGTTGTCCATCATCATATCATGATACATAACAGGAGATAGATCATTCTCGCTTAGCAAATCTATATGCATCCAAATTTACTTCAACAGTAATACCGACTCTTGACCATAAACCGGCTCATAAGGAGTGACCTTTGTAGCACCATGCCTAGATATGCGGTGAGCCCATAAAGCTTCCGACAAGACCTCATGCCACTTCCTTGGATTATCTTCTATCTTCTTTTGAATAAGCTTGATTAAAGTCTTATTAGTGGATTCAAACTTGTCCATTGGCTTGAGCATAATATGGAGATGATTTGAGCATCTTGATCTTATATGATTCGGCAAACGCTTTTACTTCTTTCGCCATAAATGACGTACCTTGATCCGTAGTTAAAGTTTGTGGTATGCCGAATCTATGAATAATATGCTCGATGATGAACTCAATTACCTCCTTGTGTGTCATGTTCTTCAATGGGCGCTTCCGACCATTTAGTAAAGTAGTCGGTAGCAACCAAGACGAACTTATGCCCCTTCGAAGATGGTGGATGAATCTGCCCAATGAAATCCAATCCCCAACCACGGAAAGGCCACGGCTTGATAATAGGATGAAGCATAGCAGCCGGCACTAGCTGAATATTCCCAAACCGTTGACACTCTTCACATCCTTTGTAGTAGCGAAAAACAATCAGCCATCATAGTAGGCCAATAGAAACCAGCCCTTCTTAGCAACCACTTCATCTTTGGAGCCGATTGATGCGTACCACAAATGCCTTCATGTACTTCTCCCATTGCCACTCTTGCTTGATCGGTTCCTAGACACTTTAGCAACAAATCTTCGGCAGATCCTCCTATAAAGCTCTCCATTATGCAATGTGTACTTAAAAAAAAGCCGAACATTCTTGTCAACCTTAGTGCTAGGCTCCTGCAAGAATTTTATGAGAGGAGTTCTCCAATCTTCTAAATCGGTACTACCATTGTCCAAAACAGTAAATAGACCGATTTAAAAGAACTTTACTTTGCTGTCCAAAATTGTAAGTGACATCGGTTTGTCCAATTGGCTTTGGTTGAACCGAATTTTCACTAGAATTTGAGACAAGCAAACTTTCATGCATCGGTAAATGTTGCAAATGAAAATATTTATCTTTTACATCAAAACCGATTGCATTTTGAGCAAGCAAATTTGCTCTAAGCACATACCTCTTATGCACATGATCTCCTTCTTTTATGTAGCCCGAAGCTCGTTGAGCTAGCAAATTTCTTTGTATGATTTTCTTCTCTTGGAATATGCCGAATCTTGAATTCGAAAATTTACCAATTAAATCAATACAAGCATTAAAGGAAAGCACGTAGTGATCCATCTAAACATTGACATTCACGGATACTTGCTGGATTACAAGTAATGAATCACCAAATGCTTCAACATGATCAACCCCCAAAGCATCTAACATGATCAACCCGAATAAGAGAGCTTCATATTCGGGTTTGGTTGTTAGTACATTTAAACTCCAATCGGCTTGATATAGGAATTTCAGCACCAAAAGGATTAACAAGAACAATACCAAGACCGGCACCATCTTTGCAAACCGATCCATCAAAATACAAACGCCATGGGGTAATAGTAATATATTCTACTTCATGATCAAGATTTATGCTATGCTCAACAATAAAATCAGCAAGAACTTGACCTTTTAATATTCTCAATGGCTCAAAAGTCAAGTCATATTCAATTAAAGAGTATGCCCATTTGCCCACCCTTCCAGAAAGGATTGGCCGAAACAACATATGTTTGATTACATCGGCCTGGCAAGCTACCACACATGTGCTTGACAAAAGATAATGTCTCATTTTGGAACAAGCAAAATAGAGTGATAGACACAACTTCTCAATATGGGCATACCTTGTCTCGGGATCAAGAAGACGGCGACTAAGATAGGCAACAACACACTCCTTTCCTTCGTCTTCTTGAGTAACAAATGACTCCAATCACCTTATCTTCGGCGGCGATGTACAATCGGAAAGGTACTCCCCTTCTAGGTGCGCGAAGAACAGGTGGTGAAGATAGATATTCCTTCAATTTGTCAAATGCATCTTGTTGGCTTGCCCCCCAGGTAAAATCAGCTTCGTACTTTAATTTGAGGATGGGGGTGAAAGGAATAATCTTTCGGACAAGTTGGCAATGAATCTTCTCAAGTAGTTCACTTTGCCTAAGAACTTTTGCAAATCCTTCTTGCATTGAGGTGCTTGAACTGCCTTGATCTTTTCTATCCTTTTAGGATCAATCTCTATGCCTTTCTCATGAATAATAAACCGAGAAACTTCCCGGTGATACTCCAAAAAGCACACTTGAGTGGATTCATCTTCAAACCATAATAGCGCATCCTCTCAAAAGCAAGACGCAAATCGGCTAAATGAGGATCATGAGAAGCCGATTTAATCACCACATCATCAATATATACTTCCATGATTACACCAATGAGATCATGAAAGATGAGGTTCATAGCTCTTTGATAGGTGGCGCTTTTTTGCATTCTTGAGGCCAAAAGTCATGACAATCCACTCAAACAAACCGACAAATCCGGGACAAATAAAAGCGGTCTTGGAGGTATCCTCTTGACCATAAAGATTTGATTATACCCAAAGATACCATCAAGAAAGCTAATAACCTTATGTCCTGAAGCATCATTGATCAACATGTCGGCGATAGGCATAGGATATTCATCTTTGGGAGTGGCTCTATTTAAATCTACGAAGTCAATGCAAATTCTGATCTTCGGTGTCTTTTTCTCAACCGAACAATATTAGAAACCCACTCCGCATACCCGCATGGGCTTAATGAAATTTGCCCGAGCAACCGATTGATCTCCTCCTTGATTCGGTCATTAATGGCCGAATTGAAGTTTCTTCACGGTTGCTTGAATGGTCCAAAACCCTCGTTTAATAGGAAGCCGATGCTCAACAAGATCTCGGCTTAACCTGCATCTCCGTGTAATCCCATGCAAAGCAATCAGCATATTCCTTGAGAAGCGCGATTAATCTAGCTTTATAATCGGCATCCAAGTTAGCATTCACATAAGTCGGCCGTGGTACGTAACCATCTCAATATCAACTTGTTCTAAAGGATCGGCCGACGTGAAACCTTGGCCCAACTTATTGAGCTCATCAAAGTCATCAATTGCCTCACAAGAATCGGTCTTTTCGGCCCGATAATGCTCTAGCCTCTTCTTCAACCATTGTAGCTTGTCTTCCATTGGGAAACTATATAATAATATTGAGCCGATTATTAACCGGCTTCAATGACACGGTATAAATCCACGCTCATCATAGCCGACATACCGATAGCTGGATAAGTCTCTCCCGGAAAGACAAGCAAATCCAGATCCCTCGACGTAAAACATCGGTTGTAGCAACTTCAACCGAATTATCCGCATGAAGCAGTCTCTATGGCATCTCCCACCCATTGGATGAGGAACGGGTGCAAGCTCGAAGGAACACAGGGGTTGGCATGTATCCAATCTCGACCGAGTATGAGATCATAGCTACCTTCCACATCGGCAATGAAGAATGCAAAGTAGGCAACGTCTTGCTCCCCAACGGTCAACTCAAGTTGGCAATCCCCTTTAGCAGGAATAGGCGCGGGTGCCCCCACACTAGTGATGCCGGTCATGTTGGTCTGAATTAGTTCCTCGTCCTTGCCACCAAGCTTCTTATATAGTGAATAGGGCATAAGATTGACAATCGCACCACTATCCACTAGCATGTTTGATTTGGTTTTCCATTAATGTGTCCACTCACATGCAATGGCTTGAGATGCCTCACAGGCACCACGGGTTTCTTGAATATAGCATCTTGAACCCCAAAAGCCATCTCTGCTGGCTGCTATTTCATCATCTCCTCCTTGCTCGATTACATAATAATCGGGAAGAAAGGAATATAGTGTTGATTTCTCCATGCTCATGCTTTGGTGAAGGCTCATAGTCCACCATCTCCTCATCATCTTCAGTAGGAGGTTTAATGCCAACCAAGGCAGCAACATCAGTAGCAAAATCCTCATTGTCACCTAAAGGACCGCCGAACGCGCTTCGGTTCGACCGATTCAAAGAATCGGTAAATCCGATGGTTGGACATTAGCGATCCCATCAACTATCATAGCTGAATTAGCATCTTGCTTAATGGGCTGGCCTGCTAGGAGTGCAAGAAGGTCAACATTCGGCTTAGGTGCCTCCTCCCAGGCTTTGCGCATTTTGCTTTTGAACTATAATTGACTTGACCGATTTATCAACCGGTTTTGTCATCTTTTTAGCAGCTAAAGAACCAGCTCAGCTTCTTTCTTCTTGATCTCTTGGACAAGTTCGGTAAGATAGGTCCTTGCCCTTGAACAAGAGCCATGCGCTTTGAGCATCTTTTTGTCTTGCCCGTTGAAGCTTCCTCTTTTGAGTCTTGTCAAGATTCACGAGGACACCACTTGGGCTGCTTGGTAGCGAGGATCAACGGGCTTCTTCCTCTTGTCTTGAGATTCAGCAACTTCCTCCATGACTTGATCTTCTTTAGGAGACTCTTGCCCCCAATCACAATCGGCTCATTGTCATTAGTGATAGGAGCCGACATTGATCCGATAATGATGGAAGGTGGAGGAGTAGCAAGCGGGGGGGCCGCCGCACAATCATTTCGGCTTCTTCTTCGGGATATACACTTGTTGCATTGGTGCTTTCCCCGAAGTTAGTAAGCTCCCTGGAAGTGAGTAACTCCTTCTTTTTTTGTACCGCTAGAGCTCGATTGCGCACTGCAATCGGTTAAAGACGGTAGGCTTGGCCATACTTGTAGCATCTTCCCTTTTCATAGGAGCCGAAGGATAAGGAATGAACACTCCCTTCGCCGGTCCCCATTGAGGGACAATTGGCGCAGAGGGTAGAGGCGCCACCGGTGGTCCCCAACGAGAGAATCTTGGTTGAGTGACTTGCGATGAAGATGCGCCATTTGAAGATATAGCCATTTGCTTGTTTCTTGCTTCATCACGCTTAGGAGGCGTAGACCCTCTCTTTTTATCGGCCGATTTCTTGAATCGGCCTTGTCTTTCTTGTACTTTGCTATGAGCCTATCAAATGTGCTTTGGGGCTTGATGTGCTTCTTCTCCTTAGGCTCATTGGTCTTCCACACTCCCACTTCGGTTTTTCGTGGAATGAATGACCTTAGTACCTGCACATCAGAAGTAAGGGAATTAGTTCCCACATCACCGGTCGACCCGATTTGATTAGTCGGTTCAACCGGTTTAGTAGTTACCATGTCTTGATCTTCCAGGCCGATTGGGCTAACCGGCCTAGCTGGTCTTCCCTGTGCAGCATGACCATCCAACCAAGCTTGACGCCTTTAGAGCTTGCGCCGAAGCTTGCCACAATAGTGATCTTGGTCTTGCCTTCCTCATTCTTGTTAGCCAATACTTGCCGGCCCCAATTATTAGGAATAATCGGTACGGGGCGTGGCTCACCAATGATCACGTTCTTCCCTTTTGTAGTAGCAGCTTGCTCAGGACGGATCAAGATAGCGGGAGCCTTGGCTTCAAGCTTTTCAACTTCAGATGTCTTGTCTTCGGGCTTGCCTGCTTCAACCACTTTCACATGAGTGGGAAGGGATTCTTGTCCCACCGCATATCGGTAAGAGTTAATCGGCCCTCGTTAAGCGCCCGATTGTACCTGCACGACGGAAGTAATTGCAATCATTAGTGGCATGAGAGAAAGAATTATGATGTTTGCAAAAAGCCCTTTGTCTCAAGACATCTGCGAGAAGGCATAGTATAATTGATCTTAATGATACCGATTTTTAACAATTCATCAAAAAATACGGTCACATTTAGACACATCAAAAGTAAACTTAATCTCCTCACCCCGATTCTTACTAATCGGTTTGAGAGAGGGCAAGTTACTTGTTTATTCACATCCGGCCACTTAATTTCAGCAGCCAAAACCTCTTTGCTCTCATCATCCGATGTAGAATAACCATCGAAAGTGTGTGTGCACATTAGCACGATGAGAACGATAGTTGCTATCACGAGAATCTTTAAGGCGCGATTCAACGTAAACGGCCCTCTCAATTAAGCGATTCAAAGTATTAAATTGCTGGAACTCAAGTTTCTCTCTAATATTAGAGCGCAAACCAAAGAAAAGCGAAATCAACTAGATCCCTTTCAGATATTTGAACATTAAAACAACGACTTCTAGTTTCCCTATATCTCTTAAAGAAATCTAGGACTAACTCATCACGCCCTTGTTTAATGCATGCAAGATGGGACAATCTAGTTTCTTGGACTCCACAATAAAAGTGAGCATGAAATTTTTCTTCTAAATCAGCCCAAGACATAATGGAACAAGCGGTAAAGATGAAAACCATGAAAAAGCAATTACCGAAGAAGAGATAAAGGAAAATTGCGTGAATTTTCATATGTTCTAAGGTACTAGCTGTTCCTAGTTGAGCAAGATACATGCTAACATGTTCCATAGTAGTTTTACTATCATTACCACTAAATTTTGAAAATCGGTACCTTCCAACCAACCTGGGTGCATTCATATAATCAAATACTTGAAGGGTACGCTTTTCGATAAGAGGTATTGATAGAATCAAGACGAATTTCGGATTTTTTTTTCCATTGATTTAGAGAGATCCTCTCTAATTTTAGCTAACATAGCATCTATATTGTCGGGAACTCAGTATTTCTGCATTTATATTTTGACTATGCACATTATTCGGTGTTGATTGCGATATTGATTGCCCCCCGGTAGAGGAACATTCATCCCAATTGTGTGCGGGGATTGGGGTTGCGATTCGGTAATGGAAGTTGCCCCCCTGCCGAATTGAGCATAGTATTATGCACCCCTGAATTTCTGGATGCCTCATGATCGGTTCTCAATTGAGCCGATCCTTTATTGCCTGCGGATGTGCTAGCTCCACCAGTATCGGTTCTAACGGCAGAAGCCATAAGAGCCGATTGTGGTTGAGGAATATGTGGAACCATATCCAAAGGCATACCATATTGATACTGAGTTGTTGTTTGGGGCGCAACAACTGATGGTGACACTAAATCAGATTGAGGTACGTCTCCCGATTGTGTGTTATCGGTTGAAGTCCCTTCTATAATTTGCAAGCGCTTTTCTAATTTACTAACAAGACCAGCTAAACCAGAATTTTGGTCTACTATCATCTTAGCAATACCATCATGCGTAATAGGAAGATCATCATAAATAGGTCGTTGTTCAGCAGGGATTACCTCTTGCGGTGCAGGTGCAAAGGTTGGGAGGTTCACCCGTAGACGGGATCCGTGTATTGGGTTACACGGTCTTGCCTATCCACGCAGCAACTCTTGAAGAAGGCCTCGTGCACGGAATTCACCTTGTCCATGAGCTTCTTCTTTAGATCTTCGAGGAAGATCATCAATGGACTTGGGACGCCGTATGTTATCGGTGGAAATTTCCGCCCATTTGTGTTCTTATCCTTATTCTTGCTAGCTTCATCACTGGAGCCATGACGCTTAGCTTCAAACTGGAGTTGACGTCTAGTCTTCTTTTCCGAGTCGCCAAAAAGTATGTTGACTTAAAGTTGGGGCTTCGCACCAACACACCGAGAGGGCCTTGGACGCCCACGAAGGTTGCTAAACAACCTAGTAGCAGCGAGCACGCGGCGTGATCACCCAAACCGATCTAGAGTTCGGTAAGGGCAACGTAGAGCTCGGTGGACGTTTGGAAGACCTTCGAACGCACCTCGGGAAGACCCGTCGGGAGACGCGCACCAAGGGTTGTCCTAGGGGGCGCGGATGCGCCCTAGAACGCCCGGCGGAGAACGCGGAGTTCGTCGTCGAACAAACAAGTTTAGGGTTTGGAAGAGATAAAAAGTTGAGAGATATGTTGTATATGACGATTGGATGTAGATGGGATCAAATCGGCCATGAACCCCCTTCATTATATAGGGAGGGTGGTCTTATCCTTTTAGGAAGGCGTCCTAGGGCGTTTCCAATCACCAAAAATCGCACCAAACAAGTTTGGAAACAAACCGATTTGGATACGATTCGGATCGGCCGAAATCGGGTTGACCGGACGTATTTCTGATAAGTAGCCGGACGCACCCGGTCGGTGCGCGTCCCGCGAGAGGTTCGCAGGCGCGCGACCCGTGACGGTAGCCGACCGGACGGCCGACCGGACCGGGACGCGCGGCGCGTCCGGTCGGTGTCCAGCCGCCTGCTCTCCCGCAGCGACCCGGCCCGACGCGCCTTGGCCCGGATTTGGACCGGACGCGCCCGATGAGTCCGGTCGGTGAGTCCGGTCACCTTCAGCCGTTTTTCGATCCTCCTCGAGAATTTGGCTAAGTCCGGAAATTTGCGGTGACTTGGACCTCCAAAATATGGCTAAGTCTAGAATTTTGCGGTGTGGTTTAGCCTATGCCATTTTTGGGTGTCAACACCGGTGCTTGACGGGTGGTGGAGATCATGTTCATTTCATACCGACCTCTACAAAACAATCACATACTTTTTTTTAATAATGGAATTAGCATTCGCCCTGCGGATAACGCATACCGTGACCTAAAGCCTCCCCGTGACCCCACACAACCAAACTTATTACAAGAAGTAGGAATAAAAACAATCACATACAACACGACCAAATCACGGAAACGAAAAAAAACATAAATCTTACTCAACATCTAAACCACACAAAATTGGAATATAAAGAAATCCGGCAACATTTAGAAATTCCGATTTTTTTATATGATTTTTTTCAAGATGCCACGCCGGCACGTGCGTGCGACACGGGGAGCAGGAGCACATTGCCCAGTCGGTAGTACGTATGGGCCGCCCGTGTTTCCATATGGCCCGCTGGCTTTCGAGCGAGGACGAGGGGAGCTGTTGGGCCTGCGTGGAACTGGGCTTGGGTGGCCCGTGGAGTTTTCCTCGGAGGTTGCCTGACTGAAAAGGCCTGCGACTGAAAACAAAAAAAAACACACACTGATTTTTCAGGCGAGGAAATTGATTCCATATAGGCTGATATAACGGTAATGCTCTCATTAGAGCGTCCAACTGTCTTGGGACGCTGGCTTAATGGGCCTGCAGGTCCACGCGGTACGCATCCAGTGGACCGACGCGCCACCCGCCGTCCACACTAATTTAATTATTCCGCTCCACTGGTCATTGCTGCCTCGCTCCGCGTATATATGGGCATGCAGCCGGAGCCCGCCGGCCCGCCCGCGGCCCGGTGATTTGGCCCAAAGACGAGCCCGTGCACGGCCCGGCTGTACCGTGCCGTGCGGCCCGCCCGGTAGGGCGTGTCGGGCCTGGGCGCTCCCTCCCGGCCGTGGCGACGGCGCGGGCGGCCCGTGTCTAGTAGCCCAACAATCCAACATTGAATTTCCGGCCCGGCATTGAATTTCCAAGCCCAACAGTTGAAGGCAGCCCAACGGGTGCTTAACCTAACAAAACTACAGCCCAGCCCAACGGACTTCGTCGGTCGGTCGTCTCCCTCCGGCTCTCCGTTCGCGACTTCGCCGCCTCGCTTTCATGGCCGTCTCCCACGCCGGCGCCGCGCCGGCGGCGGCGGCGAGCTCCGCGGCCGGGGCGCGGCGAGCCGCCTCTCCCTCCTCCACGGACGGCGCGGGTGGCGCGCCATCTCCCCGCCTCTTGCTTCGCATCGCGGCGGCCGCGGCCGGGCGGCGGCGGCCTCCGCATGAGGCGCGGGGCGACTCCCTCGCCGCCCGGCCGGCTCTCACCAGCGCGCCGCGGGCGGCACGGCGGCGGCGCGACTTCTCCCCTCCCGCCTCCGCTCTCCCGCCTCTCCGGGCCCCTCCCGCATCGTGCAGCGCCCGCGCCCTCACGGCCCGGCTCTCGGCCGCGGCGTCTTTGCCCGACGGCCGGCGGCGGCGTGGGCGTGCCGTGAATATTGCTCGCCGACCGCGGTGGCGCGCCGGGCCGCACGCCGCGGCCGACACGCGGCGACGCGGCGGCCGCCGCGACACCGTGTCGGCCGCGGCGCGGCCGGCGCGTTTGGCGTCTTGGGCACGGGCGCGATGCACATGTATAGCTCAGCGTCATGTCTCCAGAATCCATCGCCGAATCTGCTTCCTCCGGTTTTTACGCTGCGCCACTCCTCCCACCCCCAACGCACCTCCAACCATGGCGGCTTCTACTACGGCGGCGCATCCGGCCAGGCTTGGTACGCCATGCCGTCGTCGCGCCTCCTCCCTTCGATGCAAGCATCCGTTCCCCATCCCGCCGCGCGCGATCGGCCATGGCGACCATTCACCCGGCAACCGGTGACGCTTAGGCGGCCATGGCGGCGCGGCCTCCCACCCGGCGTTGCGGGGCTCCCTCCTCTTCCCAAATCGGGCGGCGCGAGGGCTCCGTCCCTCTCCCCAAATTCGGCGGCGCGGCGGCTCTTCTGCTCCTCCTCCACTTAGGCGGCGTCCATGGAGGCGGCCGGCCTCCACCCTCGTCATGCCTCCTCCACCCCACTCAGGTCTTCCACCCGGCCCGGCGCTCCACCTCGAGGTCGTCCATGGAGGCGAGCTCCACCCCGAAAGCGAGCGAACATCGGTGGAGCCGGCGGCCGAGGCGGGTCCACTCCTCTACAACACCTCGTTCACCACGGCCGCGACGACTCTGTTCATTTCGAGGACTTCATCGGCAAGCGTGTTTATGGGGATGTTGCAACATGTGTTTATGGGATGTTGCGTTGTCGTTGTGAGATGTTGCAACATGTGATCTCTCGAATGTTTGAAACATTTGATTTTTGAGGTGTTGCAACATGTTTTTCCCAATGTTTCAATTGTTGATTTTGATATGTTCGGTGTCGGTTTATGGATGTTTGCAATAGTCGTTTGAGATGTTGCAACAACTATTTTATGTTGCTATTGTCGCTTTTTGTGATGTTGCAACATATTTTTTTTGAATGTTGCAGTAGATTATTTTTTTCATGTTGCACTTCGTATGTTTGTTTGTTTCATTAGATGTTTTTCCAATGTTGCAATAGCTTTGTTTCGTTGTTTCATGTTGCACTTCATATGTTTCGTTGTTTCGATCAGGTTGAAAACATCCTTGTTGTTGTATGAACCGAGAGATGCCATGATCTGTGATGGGAAGCCTCCCGGAACTGGCAGGTGGTGATCTGCTGCTCGGCACCCTCTCCATTAGCCTGCTGGTAATCGTTTGAAACAATTTGGATGTGGGGGCGGGGCGGATTGGCCGCCCGTGCTGCCGCTGGAGGCTGCGGCCGGGCGAGGCCCGGCATTTGTGGGAACAAGTTTCACAAAAATGCAATAAAAGCGACCTTACGCCCAATAGCCCCCACGAGAAGAACCTGTTGACTCGACTTTTCCCTAGCCCGGCTCATGTCGTTGCTTCCTGTTAGCCCAAAGATGGCTTAGATTAAAAATGGAATTGGACTCCTGGACTTCAGAGTGGAACAAGTTTTCCCCGTCCTTTTTTCTTTGACGAGTAGAATTGGACTCGTGTCTCCGGACTCCCGACGTCTCGGCTTCTCACGCGGCGTCTCCGCTTCTCCCACGCGAGTCACGCGGCGGCCGCGATCTTGGCGTCGGCGGCGAGCCTTGCCGTCTAGCGAGGACCACGTCGGCGGGGACTGCCGGTCTAGCGAGTCGGCGGCAACGCGCGTCGGCGCCGTCTCTTTCAACTCGTGGCGACCACGTCGGCGGAATTTGCCGTCTAGCGGCGAGGGCGTCGACGCCCGGCCTTGCCTCGCCTGCTGGAGAGAGAGGTGAAATTCTGAATTCATATCGCTGATCGGGACTGTCGCTGATGAATGATGATCTCCTCATTCGAGTTTCAAATCCTTAATTCCCCGCTTAGTACTTTAGGTATGAAATTATGATTTAATTAATGTTACTCGGTCCCCCGATGTTCTTGTTCTATTTATTTATTTTTGTTAGGAATTAGGATGGAAAGATACTTTTCTAAGAAAGATGCATCAAATAGTAATGCCGTGGTTGAGAGCGCGAAAAGACCACGGATTGAACTTGATTTGAGAGATATAGTTGAGGATCCGGGGAATAGAAAGCCAATTGATGAGTTTCATCATGATATTAGAGATGAGGCTGGGAGAGCATTTCTACAAAAAGGGCCACATAGGCCAGCTGGTCATAAGTTTCCAAAAACAAAAATCTATGGGCAGGCAAGAGGATTTGTTGAATCATGGTATGATGAATTTGATTGGTTAGAGTACAGTGTAGCTAAGGATGCAGCCTATTGTTTTTATTGCTATCTCTTTAAGCCACAACTAACTGGGTTCAATCGTGTAATGATGCATTCAGTAGAGTTGGTTTTAGAAATTGGAAGAATGCAAAGGCTTCTTTCAAGGAGCATTGTCAATCAGTTGATGGCTTTCATACTAATGCAAGAAAGCGTGCACTTGATTTCAAAAATCAAAGACAAAGTGTACAACATAAGTGGACTGTGAAAAAACACATCAGACGAGGAGGCATATAAAACTCCTCTAACTATTATGGTAGGCATTGCTAGATTTCTCCTTTTACAAGCTCTAGCCTTTTCGTGGACATGATGAGTCTAAAACATCTAGCAACAAAGGGAATTTTCTTGAGATGGCTGAATGGTACGAAAAGAAGGACTCGAAGGCTGCACTTGTGCTCGGTGAAAATGCTCCAGGGGAAACAATCAAATGAGTTGCCCAATGGTTCAAAAAGATTTGGTTAGGGCTTGTGCAGAGGAGACAAGTCAGTTAATAAAAAATGAAATAGGAGATCGCTGCTTTGTGCTGTGCTTGTTGATGAGGCTCGTGATGCATCTATTAAGGAACAAATGGCTGTGGTTGTGAGGTATATATCAACACTTTATTGGTGTATTTCATTGATTGTCTTGTTGTTTTCAAGTAACTATATTTTTTTCTTTTCTCATGTAGGTTTGTCAATGATAAAGGACACGTCGTTGAGAGGTTTCTTGGCATTGAACATGTTTCTCGACACCACATTACAATCACTAAAAGAAGCTTTGGATACAATGCTTGAAGGTATGGTCTATCTATTTCCAGGATTAGAGGACAAGGATATGATGGAGCTTCAAACATGAGAGGACAATTTCATGGATTACAAAGATTGGTATTGAATGAAAACCCATTTGCCTTTTACATCCACTGTTTTGCTCATCAATTATGGATTTTTTTTTATTATTATTATGAAAGGCTCTTTGTATTCGGTACTTTTCTATCCTCATCATAGTACTATGTATCTTAAGCACTTTAAATGAACATCAATATTTGCTAAATATCTATTAGAGTTCTATGTGCAACGAGCAAAAATTTTTGCGCCCTTTTATTTAGCACCCCCGCGGTCCGTTTCTGGATCCGCCACTGGATGTGGGCGACGGGAATAGGGATGATTCTCTGGGGAAACTCGATTCCAAGTAGAAGAAGAGGGTGAGACATTGGGATCCGAGGTCGGCGGAAGCCGAAGCTCGAGCGGCGCCTGGCGCGTGGGAGCTGCTGGTGCGGTGCTGCTGCCGGCGATGCGGCTGGTGGCGCGGAGTTGGTCGACCGTACGAGCAGATGCTGGCGGGGAGCTAGTGGCTGGGCAGCACGCCGATGTGCGACGGGGGCGGGCGTAGCGACGGGGAAGCGCGATGGGGAAAAACGCATCGGCGCCGCGCGATGGGGAAGCTGGGTTGTGCGTTGGTTTGCTCCGTATCCCTCTGCGCGATGGGGAAGCAACGAAGCTAGGCCACGAGGCCCACGAAGGCGTCCGACGGATGATGGTTTGCGTAGGACGTCCTAGCGCCAGCAGTCCCCATACATATACATACATACATTAGTGATTTCCCACACTTTACAAACCACAGATTCGCTCCACTTCGTTCGATCAATAGGCCAAGATTGCAACACAGATTAGTTGCGCTGGCGTTTGCGGTATAAACAAACAAACCACCACACTTTTTTTCTTGTTCTAGTTAAACACAAGTAAAAGAACGAAATTCAAACAATCGGCCTAAATCTGCGTAGGATGATGCCAGCTTAATTGTCACCACAAACACAAACCCTGCTCACCTCCACCCACAAACAAAAATCCACGCATGTAACAGATACTGTATATACCAAAGAAAAGCGACGCTGATCTGAATTAATTAAAGGGACGGTGTCCAATCCAATAAGACAAGTGTGGCCTACAAATATTACGCGTGCTCTGATTATGAGATTGACATTGAACAGGCCTTGCAATCCAATTCATTCCAAGAAAGAAAGCTTGATCTAAATCTAAATCCTATTTATTCGGATAAGTTATCAGCATGGCACCGAGTACAGTGCTCCACCACCGTCAGCCTAACAGTACATGGAACCTTATCTTCAATGTACGTTCTAATTGCCGAAACCCCTCTACGTGCTTCCATGAGAAAATCTGTACTCATGGGAGTGCACCTGCCACTGGACATTGCGCTATCACACTTAGGATCACCATAAGTGGTATCCAGTGTGAGCTGGTCAAGTGACCTTGCATTCCTGAGAATATAACACGTTAGCTCAACTAAGCTCTTGGCTGAGTTGAAGCCTTTGAACCTCACAGTCTTAAGGCGACCATGGTGCTGCTCAGGCATCTCCCTCAGCTGCAAGGAGCCGCCTCCAAAAATGGATTCCTGCTGCATGCTTTCCCCAGCTACCTGTGTGGGGTGGAAAAGACGTCATAAAATAGAGCGAAAATGGATCCAGCAGTTACTAAATATTTTGCAGGATGGAATGAACAGCATCTTACATCCAACAACCAAGTCTCCAAGGAGGGAGAAGCGTCAAGGAAAGAAACCAGCGAAAAATAGTCATATGATGGGCAAGAGGACAATCTCAGACAAATAGACAGCCACTTGAGGAATAGGAATTTGGTACGAACCATTGGTGTATTAACCATCTGCAAGGTAAAGATGTTTCAGATTAGATATACGGGAGAAAAAGTACTACAGTAACATTCATACATGGCCTAGTCTACAAAAACTAATATTTTAGAAAATGTGTACCTCATAATGTGAGATGATGGAAAGAGTCTTCAGGTTTGGCATACTGGATGACAATTTAACACGGGCGTAACAAACGAGAGTGGGACGGCCCATGCACAGGTTCTTC
Source organism: Hyparrhenia diplandra (assembly GCA_015847255.1). Lineage (NCBI taxonomy): Eukaryota > Viridiplantae > Streptophyta > Magnoliopsida > Poales > Poaceae > Hyparrhenia > Hyparrhenia diplandra. The sequence continues at coordinate 147,169 of JADLZK010008765.1, forward strand.
ATTTGCAGTGTTTCTCCAAGTGAGACTTTTACACTACTCCCTCCTATGAGGATAAAACAGGAGAGATTTCGAGCTTTGCTCTCTATCACTCGCAGCTTCGGCAAACCAGAAATCTTCAGGCTATGGAGCTGCAGCAGGATGCTAGGTATCTTCAGGCACGTTATCTTCTCGCAACCACTGAGGTCTAACTTCCCCAGAGCATGGGAGTTGGAAAGAAAGCACTCTAACTCATTATCCGAAATATGCACAGAACGCAGGAGCAGATTTTTTAGGTTTCTAAAGGGACCAAGTTCAGCCGTGGGATGGAAGGCGCAGTAGGAAAGTCGAAGATACTGGAGTGAGTTTTGGACACCCTCAGTTAAAAGTGTGCATGGGACATTATACTTCATGTCAATTCTATAATATGGCTCAATGGTGAGTTCTTCAATCCCGGGTGTAACAGCAACCTGAAGCCAACTGTCAAGATACTGGTAGGAATCTTGAATGCCCTATAGCTGAAGTTTGAGTATCTTAATGTGGCTGCCTGAGTGGTTCTTCAGGATGTTATCAATTATGCAGCTGAAATTCTGTCGAGGCGCATTTTCATTTGAGCCAAGGATATGTCTATTTAAGCTGAGATTGGGATGACATCTCCAGGAACGTAGAAAGGCATGAGACGAGCAAGCAGCACGGGCAGCATCACGCAGTGGCAATAGGAAATGTATATGGTGCAAAATGTCCTGCATGCATACACATGTGATAAAAGTCAAACATTAGGATTGTAAACCCAAATACTTACTTATATAAAGATATTATAAGAGAAAAAAAAACAGTAGAACATGGAAGTAATATTCTAGGTAATCCTCCACATGGGTGCACACAGTATATTGCATTACACATTGCACATATCCCAAGAATCTGCAAAGTGAAAAGCGCAAATGAGGGAGTATTGGGCTGCCTATTGTTGTATAAATTGTAATGAGCCCATGGGCTTAGAGCCCACTATTTATGTCGGTGTGTGCGTGTATCATCAGAGCTGAGCAAAGCCAAGGTACTAATTTAGAAGGGCTGGAAAGAGTGCAGGACTGAACAATTGCATAACTAGGAGCTCTGTTCTCTGTGTATAGATAATATATTAAGATAACACAGTGCAAAGAATGTGTGGCTAGAGTTGGCACAGGGATATTATTTTTTTCGAAAGCGCACCCATTGGCACGTGCTTCATTAAGGGAAAATAGAGTTTTACACGTCGCACACTTTAGCCAAAACAATTGGCCGAGACGCACGAAAACACACATACAAGAATCACCGGCTAAAACGGTGGTGCATTACGGTTGTACTAAAAGTTAAACTAATGTGCGACGAAAAGCTGGAGGGCTAAGCGTCCGCGGCTACGGCTCCAAATCAGAATCTCCCCGGTGGCGGCAAAGCACCGGGCCGCATCAAGGGAAGATCTCACGCATACGCCTTTGCTTGCCGGATGAAGCCGCTTCCACGAAAGTGCTCCCGGAGCTTACCCTTTAGCTCGGGGGCAGGCGCCGCCTCGACCTGGCGTCCCTCAAGCTTGTTGAGCATCTCCAGCAACGTCGTCCGCTCCCGTTGCACCGGAGGAGGGTCATGCTTCGGTTGCTTCGCATGGAGACGAGCACGTCGTGCTCTCCAATCTTCGATAGGAACCTTGGACGAGCGGAGGGTGGGGTGGCCGCTGAGGACGGGCTCGTCGAGCGGGAGGGTGATCGACGCGATGAAGTCCTGGATGGAAGTAGCGGTGGGCGCGACAGCGTGCTCCCGAACCGATCCCCCAGAGGCGACTGGGTCCGGTGGCAGTTGGGTGTCCCCGCGTCGGGCACTCCCGACTCATCCCCGCGGCGGACGCCGAAGTAGGGGGAAGGATTTTGCGCACACTCTCCCCGCCTGGAGGACGGCTCGGCATCCCGAAGGCTGCATGGAACCTCGAAGTGGGCACAGGGATATTATAACTTGTGGTGGAGAAAAACAGTGTCGCAAATTTGGCGACCGTTGGCACAAAAAAGCACAGAGACAGCGCCACAGATTCTTCGACATGCCAGATCCGCGGTTTCAACCAAACAGACCTGCAGCGCATAAAAAACACGGTGTGGCAAGCTGCAGCGGCAACCAAGCAAACACTAAAAGAGTACCTCAGGAAGGGTTGGTACTGAACACATCATTCTTTTGACAGCGTGAGAATCACCATGAGCATCTTGTTGGCAGGGTGAGCCCTTTCTTTTACCCAGTGATGAATCAATCGATCCATCTGCAGACCAACAAGGATGGTTAGCCTATGCCAGAATCGAAAATGAATAAGAATGGAAAAAAGACAATCTTTTGCAAATAACTTTTACTCCGTCCAAAAAAATGAAAGTAGAACTCATTTTGCCATAAGTCAATCAATCAACCTCAAGTTTAGGTAAAAAATATTTACGATGTATAATAAGTATGGTTAGATTAATCATGAAATAATAGAGCTATTTGGAGATACAGATCTTGATACTATTTCCTATAAATCTAGTCAAACCTAAAAAAGTTCTTAGTCTGAACCTAGGAATACATTCATTTTAGTACAGAAATTTCTCAATGCTCGTATAAAAAAATCAGTGCAAAGACAGGGGCCCAAGGAGATAGAGCACTTGCTACTTGCGAGCACACGCCTTTGTTTCTTGAAAGAAAATTAAAGACACGTATCATTCTCTCAAAACAGTACAAGTTTTGTCACCGGCTCATGTGTTTTTAAGAAGATGAATGAATTAGTGGATACAACAAGTAAGAAACATATTTGAAAATGACTCAATTAGCCACACAAGGTAGAGGAGATATGACAATTAACATGCCCGGGAGTGGTAGGAAGGGGGCTTACTCAGGGCTCGGCTTCTCCGTTGACGCTGCCGTCGGTTGTGCTGTAGGAACATGAGCCGCTGCAGCGCCAGCAGCCCCATGGTGGTTCGACTTCGACCAGACGACGATCTCCAGTGGCAGATCCAGAAAGGCAGAATGGCACAAGGGGCGCGCGCGGGGGACGTGGTGGGCGGGCGCAGTGCGGGGTCTGATGCGACGCGGCAAGGAGAGGAGGGCGCGAGGCGGCGAGGTGCGAGGGCCGCGGCTCCGACGAGGAGAGGAGGGCGCGAGGCGACGATGTGCGAGGGCCGCGGCTCCGACGAGGAGAGGAGGGCGCGAGGCGGCGATGTGCGAGGGACGCGGCTCCGGCGTCGGGGACTCACTCGAGCTGCAGCACTGCGCACTGCAGATGGCATGCCTTGTTGCTTGTTGGGATGAAATGAGGCTAGACGTATGAAGATCTGTTCCTTGGGCCGCCCGCTCCCTGGGCCTAAATCAGCCTTATCTACCTCGCCGGCTCGCCGAGAAAAACTCGCAATAGTTACGTTCTCCGTCAGATATTAAGACTTCTCTACGTGGCAGCCCTACCCTTATGTCCTCAGAGACACTATCGGTTTCGTTTCCATCTCAGTTTGGATTCGAATCCTATAAACGCTATAGAACTCTTTTCCTTCTGTTCTTATTAAGAGATTATACTCTCCATCCCTTCTAAAACGAACGGCAATTATAAAACTTGCTTACTTCCCAATATTGATGGCAAATTGCCTTTTTTAGCGACTGATGAAAAATTATATTTCCCACAAAAAAATGAAAAATTATATTATTTTAGGGAAGATGACAAATTGTCTGAAACGTGTTGCTAGCGCTCTAACGTCATTAAATTCCATCAGATGCTCCCTCTCCGGCCACATGGCCCAGCCCACAACCCCCGCACAGTTCCGTCACACACCTCTTGTGTCGCTCGCTAGGGAACCACTCTTGGCTTTCACGCGCACGGATCCTCCCCGTCCCCAACCTTGCTGGAACCCAGCTGTCATGTGCCGTCAAGAGGGGGCCCAAGAGGGCCTGTCAAAGCCCTAAAAGGCCGGCCCAAAGCAGCGGGGGAGGGAGGGAGGCCGGCCGCGCGCCCCGCCCGCCGCCGCCCGTCGCCACCGCCTTCATCGCGTCGTTTGCTTCCTTGTTAAGTAATCTTATTTAGGGATAAGGTAGAAATTTAAAGAAAGTAGAACAGGAGGCCACGCCGCTGGCCTCACGGTGGCCATGGTAGTAAAAAAAAAATGTTGTGCGTTGTGATTTGGATCCACGGTTGTGAAGAGCTGACCTTCGGTGCATGCCCGGATGGTCAGGCAACGTACAGGCCGCACAACGTTGTCGTCCTCTCATTGACCCGGCCCATGCGTTGTCTAGCGTCCATTGGCTGAGCGGCCGGCCGGGCCCCTCCCGGCAACGTTGCTAGGGGGCACACTGCTGCAGCTGGTACGCCTTCGTTTCGTTGTCGTCTGGCTGAGCCTCCGTGGCCCCAATGGTCAGCTGCTCCGCGAAAAGCACCGTCCATGCCGAGTTCCCGGGCGGTGGCGAGGCTGCGTTCGCGACGCATGGTGCGTGCACCCATGTGAGGCTGTGTATGGGCCCATGACATTTGCGCTGCATGCGGGGTCCGCGGACCAACGTCGACTGGTGGCCGCGGCCTGCTGTGCCTCACGGCGTGGGGAGTGGCACAGATAAAAGAGCCCGCGTACGCCCCCTACCTCGTCTTTCGCGCTCTCCTCGAGGTATGCAGCTCCGGCTCTCCCAATCCTTCCTTCGTGTTCCTCTCGCCGTCCCACCCGTCGGGCTCACCTTGCTTCTTGGCAACGGCGCACGTCCGCTGGCGGTTCGTGTGGTTTGCAGGTGCTTGGGTTGGGGGCCAAATCCAGATCTGCTGGCGAGCTGCGGTCTGCGGCTCCTGGCCCTGGAGGAACTTCGCGACGCCTGAATCGGGAGCTGCGCCTGCGTCTCATGCTCGTCCTCTTGCGTTGGTATGGTTCTTGGATAGTACCGTTGTCGCATTGGTCGTTTCATAGACAGTACTGACATTTTGGTGGTTTTTTTCTATTTGTCCTGGGGCCCTGCTCTCCCCTCCGCCCTTGCAGTCCACGCGTGCCCGAGCGTGCCCAACCGAGCATGAAGGGGTGGAGGCGAGCGCGGCGGCGGGGTCCCCGGTGGTAGCCGACCGAGGGCGTGGCAGCGGGTCCTCGGCGGCTTCCTATCCGATGCAGCGACGGGAGCGGAAGGCGGCGACCAGGTCGAGGGCGCGTACTGCAGCGGCGACCTGGTGGCCCGGCAACACCAGCTGGATCCGGCATGCGGTGGTCCGCCGATGTAGCACGATGCATCTGTCTATGCCCTTCTTTGTTCGTTTTCTTTTTCTTCATTTAGATTTCTGTGTTGTTGTGGTTGCTATTGACCAAAATGCTGCGGTGCATGGGCATGGGAAGGAGGACAACAGTTAAACCCGCGCACAGTCACATAGACACATGCCTCTTCTTGGCTCCGTTGCGAGGAGCTGGTGGCCGGCTGGTGGCCGTCTCTGCCAGGCAGCCTTGCCTGGCGCGACGCGGCACCGGAAGTGATTAGAGGAAGGCACCGGCAGGAAAAGGTTGGAGCAGGATTTAAGGAGGGGGACTTAAGGATATCTGCTATACTTTTTTTGTGGTGCTTACCTTTTCATCTATAAGTTGCTTTTTACGTTTCCTTTATTTTTCTCTCCATTTGATTGTGAGCTGGTTTTCAGTAAAAAAAAATGGGATTCTGTTTCATGGGTTCCTTATATGCATTGATGCCTGCTCAATGTTCCTTCAGACTGGCACAACAAGAAGCTTGTTAGAAAATTTAGAGGGCCTTTCTCTAGAATTCTAATTAATGCTATCAAGTCTGTTCCCTCTTGCACTATTGGTTGATAGCGTTTAGACATCTTGGTCAATTGTCATCCTATTAATCTAAGGATACATTAGTTAGCATATCTGTTTGGGTCGATCTTGTTTTCTTTGCACGGATGTGAGGGAGGGCGTTTAGTGATTAGATGAACATCGTGTTTGTACCTACTAATGCCGTGTCCTATGCGTATGCATCGCTACCGCGTGTCAAATAGCTATGCTTCCTGTTTAAATATCTTTATCAGTCTACTGCTCGGCCTACAATATTGTGCTGTTTAGATTCCACTACACGAATGCAGTGAGGAAGCGCAATAAAAGACTAGGTACCGGCCAGGCGTGAGCTTCTCCGCCCGATGCAAAGGCTTCACCCTCAAATGTTGGCTACACGTCGTGTGCCGGGCTTCTTGAACTGGTATGGTATAACACGTTCCATCACTCGCGCATGGGCGCGCGCAAATCACTAGTAGATTAGGAAATAAAGAGAGATCTACTTCTTATGGAAGTCTTCCCTTAACTATAAATAAAGGGAGATGTAATTAGTTGGATCTTAAGAAGAAAAATAAAGGGGTAACAACCAACAGCTTCAGCTCTCTCCCGCCCTAGGCTCTTTCCTCCTCCCCGCGTGACGCGCCAACAACCCGTTGCTACGCCGTCGCCGACGCGCCGCCCAAGGCGGCCGCCGCGTTCCCTCATTGCCGCCCGGAGCTATTGTGCGTCATCATCGTCGGCCCACGTCATACGCTACCCCCGCACACGCCGCCCTCTTCCTCGTCCTCCTCAGCCGCGCCGGCACGTCCTTCCTCGTCACTGGACTCGCGTGGTGCCCGTGCAGTGCTCCGCCTCGCGTGGCTCCCGTGCCGTGTTCCACCTCGCAGTCACGTCTCCCATGGCCGTGGAACAGCGCCTCGTGTGGCCAGGCCCGTACATTACTAGGTGCAATGTGTGCACGCATTGCAGGCCTCCAAATTGTTGGGGCCTCCAAAAATATTACACTAAGTAGAAAGCAGTAGCAAGAGTATGGTCTTGGCCCATGCATCATCTCAATTCCCATGGCAGTGCGCAGCCACCTGAGTTCCGACGGCCCACAACTTGCCCTTGGCTTTCCCATCGTATACTAGTACATACAGATATACCGGTGCCGGCGTCGATTCATTTTCTGCAATCATTGTCGGTGCGCCGCTGCTACAGAAAGACCTAGAGAGTCTAGACGGCAGTTCATCGCGCGGCAATCGCGCCGGCCGCCGGCAGACATCGCCAAGACGCAGCCGTACGTCGTTCAGTCGCGAGCCAACACCAGCACGTCGTTGTCAGCAGCCGGCAAGGCAGCTAGGTACGCACGTCAACTTCCATCCCAAATCCCAATTGCTTACGGTTGTGCACTTGTTTCTAGAAAAAGCATATTATTAGTCTACAAATCTGCATATATAATTAGGGGTTTTGGAATTTCAGAGTTGCATCATACTGTAGAAACTAACAATGAAGGTACTGGACATGTCGATGAAGCACATGTTAGAACAGAAAGTAACACTGACAACAATAGTTCTTTCCAACCCGACATATATGATCCAAGATATTGGGATTCACTTGATTCTAAAATGATTGATATATTGCTGTAGAAGGGTCCTAAAAGAGATTTATCAATTCTTAAAGGTCCTAAAGATAGATTTTCTAGAAGATTTTCAGCAACATTTTACACTAGAGTTCTCCCAAATGGTGAAACGTGTGACAGAGAATGGCTTGTATATTGCAGACCTCTAGATAGAGTATATTGCTTTTGTTGCAAATTATTGAGAAAGGGGCAGTCAAAGGACAATTAGCAAATGAAGGGTTCAGTGATTGGAATCATTTAGGCACTAGACTTAAAGATCATGAAACTACTTCAGAGCATGTTTTCAATATGGCTTCTTGGTATGAGTTGCGCCTCAGGTTGCAAAACGATCAAACAATTGATAGTGTTGCTCAAAGAGAAATCCAAAAGGAAAGGGAGCATTGGAGAAAAGTGTTGTACAGAATTATCTTAATTGTAAAATTCCTTGCAGCACATAATCTAGCATTTCGTGGCAAGAATAGCAAGTTATACCAAGACAACAATGGAAATTTCTTAGGAATGGTTCAATTGCTTTTTGAATTTGACCCTGTTATCCAAGAGCATGTCCGGCGCATCACCAATGATGAAATTCATAAGCACTATCTTGGTCATGGCATCCAGAATGAGTTAATAAGTTTGCTTGCCGATGCAATTAGGAGTGAAATCATTAGAAAGGTAAAACAAGCGAAGTACTTCTCAGTTATTCTTGATTGTACTCTGATGTAAGCCACCGGGAACAAATGTCTTTGATCATAAGATATGTTGATATGTCCTCAGATTCTCGTTTTGTGTTGAAGAATCCTTTTTAGGATTTTTGGAGGTAAATGATACTAGTGGGCAAGGGTTGTTTGATGTCTTACGTAATGAATTGAAGAATCTTGGCCTTGATATAGACAATGTGAGAGGGCGGGGATATGACAATGGGTCAAATATGAAAGGGAAACATTAAGGTGTACAAAGGAAACTTTTGGATATAAATCCCGGGGCTTTTTATTCAGCTTGTGGTTGTCACAGTTTGAATCTAACATTATCTCGATATGGCTATGTCTTGTGGTAAAGCAAAAGATTTTTTGGAGTCATACAAACGCATTTATATGGCATTTGGTAAATCCACTACTTAAATGGCAAATTCTTTTGGATAACATTACAGGATTCACACTCAAGCCATTGTCAACTACTCGTTGGGAGAGTCGTGTCGATAGTGTTAAGGCTATCAGATTCCGGATGCAAGAAATAAGGGAGGCCTTGCCGCAAGTGGCCGAAAGTGATAAAGATCCGGTGTCAAGTAGTGAAGCTAAATCCTTAGCGAGAAAATGAGCTTAGTAGCTTTGAATTTTTACTAGCAATAGTCATCTGTTATGAATTGTTATCATTTGTTAATTTGATCATTAGCGACTACAAGCAAAGGATATGATTATTGATACCGCCATCGAGAAAATACAAGAGCTAATATTCTTTTACAATGAGTACAGAGAAACAGGCTTTTCAAAAGCTTTGCAAGTTGCAAATGAAATTGCACTAGAGATGGATATTGATCCGATTTTTCCGCACCAAACGTAAGATCACAAGGAAGAAGCAATTTGATGAGAACTCGATGATGATGAGTCTTCAGCTTCACAATCTCCACAATATTTATTTCGGCGTGATTATTTTATACCTGTTGTTGATCAAGCCATAGCTTCACTTTCTAGGAGATTTGAACAATATCGGGAATTCCAAAATGTTTTTGGTTTCCTATTTACTTGAGATAAGCTGCGCTCCTTGGATGATAGAAAATTGCTTTCTTCTTGTGTCAATTTGGAAGCTAAACTCAAAAGTGAAGGACATTCAGATATTGATGGAAGAGAATTATATGTGGAGTTAAAGTACATTCAAGATCATATTGACAGATCTATGAGCTCTCTTGATATTACGAAATATTTGAAACAACATGGTTCTTTCCCAAACGCCGTTATTGCATACGAGTTTTGTTAACCATTCTTCTTCATTTGCATCTGTGGAAAGGAGCTTTTCTAAACTCAAGTTATTGAAGTCCTACTTTGCGATGTGCAATGACACAAGAAAGACTTAATGGGTTGGCAACAATAGCACTTGAAAATGATATCTTGGAGATGATCAAGTATGAAGATATAATTGAAGACTTCATTTCAAAAGAATACTAGGCGAATAATGTTGTTTAGTACAATATAAGGTCAGTTTGTTACTTAAGTACTTTTGTATTGTTTAAGCATCATATGTTCCAAGTACTATAAGAACACGTATATTTGATACTTTATAATGGAGTAAAATTATTCTAGTGTTATATATTATTTTTTATAAATTTTAGGGCCTCCAAAGTAAACGTGTTTCGTTTCGGGTCTCCCAAATCGTAGGTACGGGCCTGGTGTGGCCAGTGTTGCATGTCGTTGCAAGTGTTTTTGTTGGGAACAGAGGAAGGTATGGGCCGGCTACACTCGGAGTTTTTGACGGAGGCACGCGCGGAATCGGAAACGGAGGTGGCGCGCACACCAATTCCAACTCCTCTTTTCCGTCTTCCAACTCGTGGTTCCCGCCTTCCCGGGGGTTGGAACGGCTGACGGGTGGCCCCCGCTGAACAGAGAGGGAAGGAGGGACGCGCGGGTGGACTGGCTGGCTTCTCCTCTCCACTCAGCTACCGAGCGGGCCGACGTTGCTGGGCCGGCCTAGGCAAAACAGAGATGGCCCCAAGCGCACGCGAGGGAAAAAGAAATAGAAAAGTAGCTGCAAGTGGCTATATGCATCATTCGACTGATTTCTGTCTGTGCTTCAATCGATCTTTTTCTCAACAAATTAGAATACGATTACATCATACTACATGCAACAATAGATACAAAACATGGATTAACGGGTGACCCTGTGTTAATGCATGCGTCCACACGCGAGCCCGACCATCTATGCTCCTGCTGGATGTGGCTGACGCCATGCATGGCACACAGGAAAAAAGAAAAAGCAACACATTTATTTAAATCTATATATATACCATAAAGAGAGAAAATTTCTGCCGTTTTTTTTTTTTTCACCTACGGTTTCTTTTCGCCACCGCCCGTTCGCATATCTGAGGCGTATTTGTGGTTTGTCTCAATGTCGAACCCGGCTAGATTAGGGCCGGAATCGACACGAACAGATGCTTGAGGGGAGGAGGAGGGAGGCGGTGGCGATGGTGGCGAGGGCGGCGCCGCCGGGCGGCGGCCCGGGCGGCGGCCTTATGCTGCCCGAGGGGCAGGGCGCGGCGTGGCGGCGGCCGGTCGTGGAGGCAGGGGCGCGCGTGGGGAAGAGGGGAGGCGGTGAGATTGGGATAAAATTCTTTATTTGCTTCTTACCCCGAAAGATTATGGACCCCTTACTTATATAGCCCGGCTAGTGGGACTTGTATCTCAAGCAATCTCTCTAAAGGTTTCCTTATAGATTGGAATACCTTTTACAAGCATATCCTATTTATTTATTTCCTAATAAGGGTCTCCCTTATAGATGAGATACCCCCTTGCACACCAAAACGCCTAAAGATAATCCTAGATATTTTCCTCCTTTATTCCCGAATTAATTGCCGAAGAATCCGGAAGGGAGGGAGGCGGCGGCGGGGGCGCGCGTGGCCCGGAGGGCGGGCGGCGCTCCGTGGGCTGTCGGGCCTGTCCTCCTGGCCCTATTTCCTGGGTCATGACATCTCCCCCCCCTTCTCCGACCGGCGCGTCCTCGCGCTGGATGAATGTCCATTCGGTCACCCCGGGATGGAGATCGGTACCCCAGGCGATGAGCTCAACCTGCGGCAAAGACGAGCCGACCCCCGCACCGATTCACGAGGATCATATTCTCCCTTATGCGCTTGGGATCAAATTCCAGGAGATAGTGAAGGTTGCCGATGTAGCCGTGGTAGATGTAGCGATGAACAGCACGTCCCTGCTGTGAAGCTGTCTGACGACGGGCCGCTAGTAGAAGCTCCCTTGGAACACCCACCTCAAGGTGCTGATGCACCATGTCGCGGGGTGGGCTCTCCAGAACAAGAAACGCTCATTTGGGAGGAGCGTGGACGGAGAGCGGAAGGAGACGCTAGATGGTGATGTCGCGGTAGTAGGAGGAGTGGTAGCCAAGTTCAACATCGCATCCGTACATGAAGAGCCAACGTCGAACGAGAGAGGGCGAGAGGCGATAGGCACCCTCTCTCGCATCGTAGCCGATGTGGACGTTGTCGACGGTGAGGAAGAGGCGATCCATGCCGTCGAGGAAGACGCGACCTTGGCCGGGCCGGCGTGGTGGCGCCTCGGCCACATGCCGCCAAAGCGATGGATGGCGGTCGGATGCGACTAAAGTTGGCTCCGTCGTGTATGCTCCCAAGGCGAGGAAGTTCGTCCTGCGAACTCGGGCCCGAAGCAAGGCCTCCGCCAGGTCGGTAGTAGCGCGAGAGGAAGGCGGGAGGTAGAATCGACAGATCAAAGAGTAGGAGGCCGTCCTCAAGCGTCCATCTTTGGAGCGGCGTCGCCGTGGTGACGTCGAGGGCGATGCGGCGTAGATGCGATCCTCCGGCGTAACTGGCGTAGGCGGGCGAAGACTCGGTTGAAGTGTCGTAGAGTCGGCGATCGTCATGCCTCGAGCGTTTCCCAAAGCCGTGTCGTAGGTGTGCGGGCGCCGGCGAAGATGCGACTTTTTGGCGAGGCCCGGGGCCCGGGCGCCTGCCGCGTGGAGGTGGGGCGATGTGAGCGTGCTTTCTCGGCGACCATCGCGGTAGTATCTTGCGGCTCGTGGGTCGCGAAGTCCCATGTCACATCCCTAGGCTTGCCAAGCAAGGCATGCCAAGGATGACGTCGACATCGTCGCCCGGCGGCATGGCGTGGCGTCGATGTCGAAGGTCTTTGGCGTCGGCGTGAGGAGTGCGTCGAAGGTGGCGACCGGGTAAAGTAGAGGTGGGCGCCGGTGCCGGTGGTGATCGACACGCACCGGTTGAGTCCGGAGGCCCGCTGCCAGGTCACCACGCGGGGATCAATGTAGTTGTGCGTTGCTCCCGAAGTCGACGATGATGTTTGCGTCCGTGCACGAGATCATACCGACGAGGTAGAGAGAATGAGCACCACGCATCACCAGGGAGTTGGGGTCCCCAACGAGGACCTTGGTCAGTGGCTCCTCTTTGACGCCCGCCCGAGAGCGGCGTTCGTCGATATCGTCGGTGTACTTGTTGAAGATCGTGATGTCGAAGAGGTGCTTGCACTTGTGACCCGATGTGAACGGCTCGTCACATTGAAGCGAGTCTAGCCTTGCGTCGCTCGGTCATCTCCTCTCGGTGTCGGCCGGCTTGGCGGCCGAAGTTGGTGCGGCTGATGAGGAGGGCGCTGGGGGCGGCCAGGGGGGTAGGGCGCCGGGCGCCCGCCCTTCGCCGTTGCTGGCTTGCCGGTGTTGTAGAGGATGGCGAGGCGTCGCTCATATGCCTGACGACGAGACATGGGCGCCTCCATGTCCTTGGGATTACGCATCTCGGCGTCCGGTCTTGAGCGGTTCGCCCAAGCCTCTTTGTATAGATGTTGACCTCTGCTGATCGTCGAGGTTGCCGGCGCGTGCCACGTGTGCTAGGAAGCGCTACGTGTAATCATCGACATTTTGCTGTCTTCCTCGGCGAGGCCCGGCTCACCAAACCGATTCCGCCGATTCATTGGCCGGGCGCTCGTTGGCGTATTGGCGGCTTGCCCAATCGACCCACTGGTTTCTCCCTGGCACGCCCCGCATGTACCATTGCTATGCTCCTCTGTGAGATGATAGGAAGCATACCGGACTTGCTCTGTAGGCGCGTACCTTGTCCCTCGAAGAATTGCTCGCGTGGTTGATCCATGGAAGGGGATCGTCCTTGCCATCATAGGTAGGGAAGGGCCGGCTTGTGCGGCGGGAGCGAGACCTGGGAAGGTGTCGACCGGAGGGGAAGGAGGGGGCGGCGCATGCGCCCCTGCTGATGACGTGCCTGCTGATGCGACCTTCGGCCTCAAGTAGCCCTTCATCAGGTTCTCCAGATCAGTTCTTTGTTACTGATTGTCCCGGTTACGCTTGCCATCGATCCTGCCGCTTGATGAAGTCGCGGGCTGCCGTCTCGAACATCGCCCTCATCTCGATCTCGGCGTCACGGAGTTGTTGGCGGTGTTTGAGCGTTCTTGGGTCGTCGCTGAGATGATAGCGAGCCTATCATCGATCTTGTCCATCCCGGGCGGCTTCGTCGCCGAGAGTTCTTCGCCAGCCTTCTTGGATTCGGCGTCCATGGTGGTGGGTGGATCGTAGTGGTCTCCGGATACCGGTTGGCCGATTTCGGCCAGATTGGGCCGGAATTGACACGTGAATTGGGGATTGGGAGGAGAGGATGGGTAGGTGACGGCGACGGCGATCGGCGGCAGCGCCCAAGGGCGGCGGCGCGGCTGCAACCCGAGGGGGCGCACGGCGTGGCGGCGGCGGTCGAGGGAAGAAGGGCGCGCGTGGGGAAGGGGAGGAGAGATTGGGATAAAATTATTTATTTGCTTGTTACCATGAAAGATTACAGACCCCTTACTTATATGGCCCGGCTAGTGGGACTTGTATCTCAAGCAATCTCTAAAGGTTTCTTATAGATTGGAATAGCTTTTACAAGCATATCCTATTTATTTATTTCCTAATAAGGGTCTCCTTATAGATGAGATAACCTCTTGCACACCAAAACGCCCTAAAGATAATCCTAGATATTTTCCTCCTTTATTCCCGAATTAATTTGCCGAAGAATCCGCGGAAGGGAGGAGGCGGCGGGCGAGGGCGCGCGGCCGGGAGGGGCGGCTTATTTGGCGCTCCGTGGGCCTGTCGGGCCTGTCCTCCTGGGCCCTATTTCTGGGTCATGACAGTTCTTTTTAAGGGATTGGACTCTGATGATTTTTTTTTCAAAGTCAAGTCTTGCCAAATGCTAGCTTAATGCTGCACAAAAATGTGACTTCTTTGACTTACTTTACCTTCTTGATTGTAGTCGGTTGCAAAGAAACCCTACTAAACAAGGTCTAAAAAAAAATATGACGTTTTTAGAGTTGAAAGAAGCTTGTTCTATGTAGGTTTTCTTAGTTGAAGCATCCGGTTTATCTGGTAATATCGTACATCATGTCAACATGGCATAGCTACAAGTACTTAAAAAATGTAAACAAAAGTTCCAAAAGACTTAAATGACCACTAAGTCTATGTTTATTGTAGCTTCTCTCAGATTTTCCGAGTAGATTTGTGTATCTTTACCAAACAGTTAAAACGCTGCTAGAGAGGAGCTAACAAGAATCACATTTCCATTTACCCTATGAGATGAGAGTACAAACAACCGTGTTGTTCATCAGTTCCCGTTCAATCACCGTTTAACGACCATCTGAATCACTTCTCGGATGGTCCCAACATACTCCTCCACCAACTAACTCTATCGGAGAATGAAGGAGTGAAAGGTGGGAGGTAGGATTCCACGAAACTATCCCTAAAATTCACTCAGCTCTCGACCTCTCATCATGTTATGCTTGTGATGAAAACACACGAGAAAAGTAAGACTTCAGTGGTGAGATAGCTTGTTCGTTCAGATCGGAGCTTGCGTCCGTGACATATCCGTTTGGTATGATGATCCTAAATGGTGGAATTTATGCTTTTTTCAAGGTTTTTTTTGTCTCCCATCAATAGAGTTGGAGTAGTTTGGTTTATTTTTTGTAATGAGAGGATATAGTTTGCTTTTAGTATCAATGAAATTTTCTTTGCCGTAAATAAAATTGCCAAAAATATTTTACACTTGAAAAACAAGACACATAAATAATCACAAAAACAAAATCATAAATAAATAAATATTCCTATCTTGAGGAACAAAAACACATGACAAATAGTACAACAACAACTACTAGTCATGTTTTTCTAGCGCAACAAAAACAAAGTTCCATGTCATAGCGTGATAGTGTCCTCCTTCCCCTCCCTGTGTTGCGGGGATCTGAATCGAACGGCGAGCCAGGAGTGAGCAGCGGTGTTGACAGGGACCCTCCACCGGCCGCTATAAATCCCTCCCTCCCCGCCAGGCCAGCGGCCCCTTGCTGAGTCTGACATCCATCCGGTGGCGGAGGCAGGCAGCCCCCAAATTCAAGCCAAATTCCCCAACCCCCACCACCTCCACACTCCAGTAAGCTCCCCTGCCTCCTCCTCCCCCCCTCGATCTCCTTCCAATTCGTTCTGCTTCTGCTGCTACTGCAACTGAATCGAATCGCTCCACTGCTACTGCTACTACTACTACTAATCTCTATATACTACTACTGCTTGCTCCTGTTTCAATCGATCATGCCGCGCGTAGGTTTTTCCGGCGGCGCAAAGGTAACGAACGAACACGAGCCCCCGCCGCCAGATCCGCAGCGATTCCGTCCGCCCGACGCGATTTTCCGTGTGTAATTATTTTTTTCCGTGGATTTATTTTGGTGTTGATTTTTTGGGGATTTTTTTTTTTTGTTTGGTTTGTCTGGTCTAGGGTTAGGGTTTGTCCTCGGCGATGTCGGATCGGCAGCCGTCGGAGGAACCGGAGGAGCAGGTGGACCTGGAGGGGACGACGACGGCATGGACGACGATGACGGCGGGTACCGCCGTCGCGGGAGCCGGGATGACTCCGAGGAGCCTGAGGACGACGAATACAATGACGACCGCCATGGCGACGGCGATGGACGAGGGACGGCGACAACGGGATGGAGCTGGCCGGAGGAGATGGCGGCGGGAAAGGAGGGGACGAGATGGGCAAGGGCGCCGACGCTGCCGAGGGTAGCGGGCCTGAGGACGAGGACGAGAGGAGCAAGTGGGATGAGATGCTCGCCCCTGCCGCCTCATGGCTCCCAGGTTTTCATTGGCGGCCTGCCCCGTGACATCACCGAGGATGACCTCCGTGAGCTGTGTGAACCCTTGGGAGAAATCTACGAGGTCTGTTTCATGCGCATACACGAATCCATCCTCTTAGTTTCTTACTGTTCGTCAGCTTGTTACTACATGCACGGAGGAGGGAGTTGTAATGTGTGCTTTTGTGATGGTGAATGAAATGGCAGGTGAGGTTGACCAAAGATAAGGACACCAAGGAGAACAAAGGGGTTCGCCTTTGTCACCTTCACTGACAAGGACGCTGCGCAGCGTGCCATCGAGGATGTGCAAGACAGGGAGTACAAGGTAGCTAGCTACTAACGCACCTAGACCTCTGATTTGCAGATTGTTCTGCATAACATGAGTTTCCACATTCTGTCATGGGTTCTGTGAAATGTGATTATAACTGATTGTTTTTGGTGCTGCAGGGGAGGACTTTGCGCTGCTCTTTGTCGCAGGCAAAGCACAGGCTGTTTATTGGGAACGTGCCCAAGGGGCTGAGCGAGGATGAGCTGACCAGCATTATTAAGGGGAAGGGGCCAGGCGTTGTCAACATTGAGATGTTTAAGGTGTGCTTTGTGGTTTTGTGCCTTGTCTTCGTCTGTAAGTATGAGTCCTAGATTCACTAATAGTGAGATGATGTTGCACAGGATCAGCATGACCCGAACCGTAACCGTGGCTTCCTCTTTGTTGAGTATTATAACAACGCCTGCGCAGAATATGCCAGGCAGAAGCTTTCATCAAAAAGAGTTCAAGGTTGATGGCAGCCAATTGACTGTTAGTTGGGCTGAACCTAAGGGTACAACAGATCCTTCATCTGCAGCTGCTCAGGTAGTCATTTGGGCTGAAATGAAAAATTCAAACTCGTATTGTTATATTTCAAGTTTTATTAGGCCTTTTGGTTTTGCAACGTTAGGCTTATGCAAGTCAGTATCGTTCTAGACGAATTGAGCAATTTGGATGTCAATGAATTCAAACTCCTTTTCTGCTGTCATAACCTGTTAGGAACCAGATGTAGATGTGGCCACTGGAAAATGAAAAACAAAAGAAGTATCAAGTATTTGGGCCTTAATGGTTATATTTCTTGATTACTCATTTTCACCAGGATAGTTTGATAAAAGGTTTAGTGCCTTTTATCAGGCCTGTGTTTAAGTATGAAGAACTAAGTGCTATGTGGGCATGGTTTATATTGCAAAACCTCCCCTTATTGCTTAGATAGTTGTAGGTTTCTATGGTCTGCCTTTGTCAACTCTTTGAAGTTCTCTGTGTTAGTTGTAATACATGTCTGTATTGTCAGACTTATGAATCTTAAGAGTCCTACATTTTATATTAATTGGGATATTATTGGAGAATAGATATTGTAGTCTAAAGAAAAACCCTCATCTGGTTGCATGTAGTCCAGTACCATGCAAGAGCCAACATTATACCATTTTTTTTTTCATAATGTATGCCAAAAAGATATTATAATTTATACATAAATGGATTATGGATTGAGTGCTTAATGTGAATTATTAAGAAATCATTGTGCAAAAATTATTGTTGATTGTGTAATC
Source organism: Hyparrhenia diplandra (assembly GCA_015847255.1). NCBI lineage: Eukaryota > Viridiplantae > Streptophyta > Magnoliopsida > Poales > Poaceae > Hyparrhenia > Hyparrhenia diplandra. Next base: position 164,907 of record JADLZK010008765.1, read on the forward strand.
TTGCAAAGTTACTGTACTGATTGACTTGCCATTTGTTTAACATGTGCTTGTATACTTGTGTTAGATTAGATGTGTGTCCTGTTTATTTAGAACAATCTTGGCTTGTGATTTTTCATATGCAGAAATTTACACTCAGTCCTTTCCTTTTGGCTGTGGATTTTAATATTTGCTACAATTACGCAGGTGAAGACTATATATGTGAAGAACCTACCTGAGAACGTTTTCTAAAGAGAAGATCAAGGATCTGTTTGACAAACATGGAGAGGTCATAAAAATTGTTCTGCCTCCTGCCAAGGCTGGGCATAAGAGGGATTTTGGCTTTGTTCACTTTGCTGAGAGATCAAGCGCACTGAAGGCAGTTAAAGGAAGTGAAAAATATGAAATTGATGGTAAACTCCCTCCCTTTTATCATCCAGGATACGTGGAATTTATTGTCGTAGCAGCAGCACAATTAGAATTTGTTCTTGACCAAATTAAACAGAAACTATTCATAGTTGAGTCACTTTAAAGTCACACCAGTTTCTATTGGTGACGATACTGATTACTTAGGAATCTCCTAGCAGTAAAATTGTGTGACATGAGTGAGTTTATTTAGATCATGAGGGCTGTTTATTTTTTTATAAAAGGAGTTTTAGTTGCTAGAAGTGCTTACTGATGTCGTAAATAGATCCATCTTATATGTAACCTTTGGGTGTGCTAAATGCAGGTCAAGTACTGGAAGTATCCATGGCCAAACCTTTGGCAGATAAGAAACCTGATCATTCACACAGGTCTGGAGGTGGCCCTAATTATCCTCTTCCTCCCTATGGTGGTGGTGGTGGCTACATGGGAGATCCATATGGTGCTTATGGTGGAGGTGGTCCTGCGTACAACCAGGTGATCCCATCCTAATCATTCAGACAGACATATTTGCAATACAGCAATGTGTTATTTTGCTTTATTAACATAATATACTTTTGGCAGCCAATGATATATGGCAGAGGACCAGCACCCGCAGGAATGAGGATGGTGCCCATGGTGCTTCCTGATGGCGCCTTGGATATGTCCTGTAAGACCATTTCTCTACAACTTCATTGAATCTCAATGTACTGTCCATAGTGCATATCTGCAGTTTGTGACAGCATGTTCTTCTAATGACAGGCAACAACCTGGTGGAATGCCTCCTCCGCCCCCACCGCGGAGGGGTGGTGACCGTAGAGACAGTGGCAGAGGTGGTGAAGGGCACAGCCGGCGATATCGCCCTTACTAGCTTTGCCCTTGTGCTCTCTACTCCCATCACCGCATGAATCGTTTGTTAACTTAATGAGAGATGAGATAGGAGCTTGTGTTCTTGTTTTCCAGTATAAGGTCTGCAATGGCACGATGCTTGTAGTAGCCTTGTACCATCTGTTTACTTGGGCACCTTAATTTTTATCATGCAGCGCATGTGACTCGAAACTCTCTGATAGCCAGCCTCGTTTTACTTTTTGCCTTCTGGGACTGTAGTAGTGAACTGATGAACAAAGTACATGTGGACTCTGAAGCTTTGTTGGCTTATTAGAGTGATTATTACTTTGCTGTCTTCTATGGGTTAAGTGTTTGTGGCCTATTTCACAGGAGATAATTTATACCGAGACGAGCCATTGTCTTTGCACCTTGGTGCAATAACATGAAACTTGAAGCTAGCATATGGTTCTGAATTAATCGGTGTTCGTTGTGTGCATCATTTCTATTTGCATGGCTTCAATTGGAGCAACGAACTAGATTTACATGCCGGACAAATAGCAAAGATCTGAACAGCCTGAATTTGGATTTGGTATGATGCCCAAGGGACATCCTATGAGAATTCCAGAGACCCTGCAGTTGGTATCCTTATCTCAGTACATTTTCGAGAGGCGACAAGCTCGATGTCGTCACTGGTGATGGCAACATTCACCAGTCAGCACAACGCGCTCAAGGGTGTTTTAGTCATCAATCATCATGCACATAGGAAATAGACAGGCCATAGGAACTCCATACGAAATAGCCAGGAGCAGCAGCCGGCGGCGGCCATAGCCGAGCTGTTTCTTCGTCACAGGACAGGAATGGGCAAGAACGGCATCCAGTACGCAGTGGTAAGTAATACTACTCTCTTGGAAGTGATGGATGCTCCATCTCGCAGGATAGCCAGCTGACATGGTCGCCGTGGTCGTCGCTTCTCAGGTAGACGCCTTCACGGCGGAGCCGTTCAAGGGCAACCCCGCGGCGGTGTGCCTCCTCGAGGACGCCGCTGACGAGCGGTGGATGCAGTCCGTCGCCGCCGAGTTCAACCTCTCCGACACCGCCTTCCTCCTCCGGGATTCCGCGTCCGGCGCCGCCGCCACTCCACGGTTCCAGCTCCGCTGGTTCACCCCGCCGCTGAGGTACCCCGTACCCACCCACCCAACTCAACGGTTGCGCGTCATTCATCCGGTCTTGACACGGACGCTCGTGACGCCGTTCCTTCCAGGTGGAGCTCTGCGGCCACGCGACGCTCGCCTCCGCCCACTTCCTCTTCACATCCCTTCTCCCGGAGCAGGAGACGCTCATCGAGTTCGCGACCAAGTCGGGGATTCTTACGGCGAAAAAGGTTCTGGAGAAAACGGGCGTGTCAGGCGAAGGGAAACTCTTCATTGAGCTGGATTTCCCCATGATTGACCTTGTTGATTGCCTTCCGTCCGAGCTGCCGTCCATCCCCGAGACCCTCAACGGAGCCTCCATTGTCAGCGTTCACAAATCAACCACAGCCGGTGACCTCATTGTAATTCTCCTAATCCTTATTTCGCCTCAGTGCTAATGATGTTGGTGCCTGCATACCTAGCAATGTACTGTGATGCCCAAACATTATATCAAAAATTTACCAAACAAATCGTCAAAAACATGATAATCGATCCTAAGGTAGAACTGCACTAGAATTATTTGTAGGCTGCATTAAGTTTCCGTAGAAGCAATGAAACGAGAGCGGTAAATGAGGGAGTGCAGTTTGTTCAGGTAACTCATGAAAAGAAAATCTGATTTGACTTTCAGGTGGAGCTTTCATCAGGAAAAGAGGTTGCTGATCTCACTCCTAACATTCATGAAATCAAAATGTGTTCTGGCAGAGGAATTATTGTTACAGGGCCAGCGCCTGATGGATCTGGTTATGACTTCTTCACCCGCTTTTTCTGCCCAAAATTTGGGGTAGATGAGGTGATGCCAAACTCTCTGTCCTAAATACATACGTTGAGGGAGCTATGGTTGCTTAACATAAAACATAAAAAAGAGTATCAAATATGTATAGGATACTTTGTGATTGCTGTTATGATGTACCTTTACACCTCAATAATGCTTTATCATGGATGCTTTAAAGTGCAAAGTTGTCATTTGACTACAGTATGTAATAAACCATGTATCTATATTCTTGTGACTTCCTTTTCCTGGTTAGAAAATCTTATTTGATCCTTAACCTGATATGGTAGGCCATACATATTCTTTACATGGAGAATGATTTATTAGAATAGGCGAATAACTAATCTTTACATGATACAATCACATTAACTCCTTCCAATAAGGCATTAAGCACCTTACAAGTATGGTTTCACTGGTCTTGTTTATACATACAACATACATAACGATGCTTACCTCAATGAGAATATGTTATCGTGGAATTGGAATATCTCATTGCTGTACTTGTCAGAAAAGTCCACTATTTTTTTGTAGTAATGAACTACAAATGTTTGTTGCTTGTATAATGTCCTGGTGTCCTGGGCCTGACCATTCGGGAATTCTGTTTTGGCTTCCATGCTTGTGTTAGCTTTACAAATTTTCTCCAACCTAACCATCTAATCACTATGTTTTGACAGGATCCCGTTTGTGGCAGTGCACATTGTGTTTTAGCTCCTTATTGGGGTCGGAAGCTGGGGAAACACAAACTGACAGCATTTCAAGTACGTTCCTGCACCACTTTAGAGCTTGTTCAGTTAGCTCCTATCCAAGAGGTCTAGAAGGGGATTCCCCCTCAATCCCCATCTGTCTCCTTGGATTAAAACTTAACCAAACAAGTCTTCAGTGTTTCCTTGATCAATCATCGATTGGTTTTTGAATCCATCCATATGTCACCAGGCATCCCCTCGGAGTGGAATACTGTACCTGGAGTTGGAAGCTGCAGGCAGGAGAGTGCGAATTCAGGGAGAAGCTGTCAGTATGATGACCGGCACCCTCTTAGCATAGCCCCTCTCATTGAACTTCCGCTGTCTTCACTTTAGTTGTGTGGCATAATTCCTCTGCAGCTGGGAATAAATTAAATCTCTTTTCACCTGTCCAAAGATGAGATACACTGCTTCCAGACTGAAAGTAGAGTGTATGACAGTATGAGGGCGTTTCTTTCTGAATAAATCACTGGATGTTCAATGTGTGCAATATTTTTTGTTTGTATTGGCTTGAATTGGAGCAAAGAACTCAATTTACGGGCTGGATAAGAACATACTCTCTCCATCCCAAATCATAAGCCCAACCAAATTTAACCAGGCAGTCGACGCTCTGCTTTTAGTTGAGTTACCGCTACTCGACCGCAGCTACACTTGGACAAATAAAACAGGCCTCTCCGACGCTGGCTAGATTGGATCGTGCTTTCACCAACACCTCTACCTCTACTTTCCCAGGCACTACGCTCTCCTTAGGCAGCCGCCCACCCTCTGACCACACTCCTATTATCGCAACCATCCTATCCTCTGTTCCCAAACCCTCCTGCTTCAGGCTCGAGAGAGGATGTGCAAGACAGGGAGTACAAGGTAGCTACTCGAGCTGCTGATTGTTCTACTTGTATCAGATGGTTTTTGGTGCTGCAGGGTAGGACTTTGCGGTGCGAACTGTGCCCAAGGGGGCTGAGCGAGGAGGACCGGGGACTGGGCGATAGCCCAGATGGTTAGTTTCCCAGGTGTGGAAGCAACCGCTCCTGAGTTCGATCCCCATCAGGGACGGACTTACGCGCCCCATTTTCTGCTTAAAACAAAGCCCCCTAGTTCCTCCTAGGTTGGGTCGCATTATTTTTATTTTTTTTTAACATTATCAAGGGGAACGGGCCAGGTGTTGTCAACATTGAGATGTTTAAGGTGTGTCTCTTTTGGTTTTGTGCTTGTCTTCGTCTGTACAGCATGAGTTCTAGATTCCCTTTTCTGCTGTTATAATCTGTTAGGAACACGATGTGGCCACTGGAACATAAAAAACAGAAGAAGTATATTAAGTATTTCGCTGCTTATTGGGCATAAGGGATTTTGGCTTTGTTCACTTTGCTGAGAGATCAAGCGCACTGAAGGCAGTTAAAGGAAGTGGAAAGTATGACATTGATGGTAAACTCCCTCCCTGGTATCATCCAGTATGCTCTGAAATTTATTGTTGTAGCAGCAGCACAATTAGAATTTGTTTTTGACCAGATTAATCAGAAATTATTCATAGTTGAATCAGTTTAAGATCACTATCAGTTTCTATTGGTGCCGATACTAATTACTTGGGCAAATCTCAGTTTGCAGTACAATTGTGTGACATGAGGTATATTTATTAAGGTTGTGAGGTTCATTTATATTTATTCGTATAGAAGGAGTTTTATTAGTTGATACAACTGCTTACTGCATTATGAATAGATCCACCTTAGATGTAACCTTGGGCTTACTAAATGCAGGTCAAGTACTGGAAGTATCCATGGCCAAAACTGTGGCAGATAAGAAGCCTGATCATTCACACAGGTCTGGTGGAGGCCCTAATTATCCTCTTCCTCCCTATGGTGGTGGCTACATGGGAGATACGTATGGTGTTTGTGGTGGTGGCGGTCCTGCGGTCTGCAATGGCACGATGCTTGTACCATCTGCTTCTTCGGTAACTTAATGTGACTTGCCTTGTATTGCTTCCTGCCTTCTGGCACCTGTAGTAGTGAACTGATGAACAAAGTACCTGTGGCTTCTGAACCTTTGTTGGCTTAGAAGAGTTCATTTTGCTCTTCAATCGGCTGAGTGTTGCTGTCCGACAAAGGTTCTATTGGCTTAGCAACAGTGGTGACAGCCACTAGATTATCTTGTTGACTCAAGTTCCATTGGCTGTCTTGCATCTTGGTGCAGTTACATGAGGTTTCTGAATTCTGGTTTTGTGTGATTGAACGGCCTGTTGCTAATAACAGGACAAATACACAGACAGAACTAACTGAAACCAGTGGCGAGTGGACGCCACAGGACCCTATCAGCCCCTGCTTTTGAACTTTTTGAAAAATGTTGATATGAAAAAAAAAAAATCGAGGCAAAATCTATAACTTTGTATTCCGTGGATCTTGTTGACAAAGTATCCACAGGATACTACTCAGAAAGTTGTTTTATTTTCAATTTCGAACAAATTGTACAGGCACAAATGCAAATTTCAAAGGTTGTTTTTATGACTGAACGCCCTTCTTGTTGATAAAGGACGAGTTCTATATATAAATTTCTAAGTAAATTCTACGAGCACACTTGCAATTTTTTCAAAAGTTGTTCAGGTAGGATGATTTGAATATGACGCCTAAGACCATGCTTGATTCAATGGTCTAAAATTTAGTTAAACTAAGTTAGTAATAAAATAAACTGATTACCCTTTTTCTCGAGGCTGGCTGAAATTTAGATATCGTATCACTCTAGATCACCTATTTAGAGCCTTATAAGATCTAAAATAGTTTAAAAGCATAGTGGCAGAACTTTAGAGCATTGGATCCAAAGTTTTACATGCTCTAAAAGTTTGCATATGCTTTGAGTAAAAAACTCAAGAAGTAAAGATGAACCAAGTCTAGTAACCCAACATAGGCCATCGGCGTGCAACATGATAAACAGTACATGAGTACTTGTGAAATAAATACGTAGGAGCACAGACAGACAGGTCCATCCCGAAATCCGTGGCACTAGCGCCGGCAGAATCGGCGAAATACACGTACACCCAGACCCAGACCCAGACCCAGACCCGGCACGACTGACGGGGAGCTCTGAGGCCAATCCTTTTGCCTAGGCGCTCCCACACTGTCACACACACAACAACACGACACCGAGTCACGGACACGATACGACGACGCCTGGGCCTCACAAACAGCAGCATCAATACTTGGCGGTGCCGGCGAAGTACGCGAGCACTCCGACGAGCGGCGCGTTGATGTAGGTGGCAGGCTCCGTCTGTCCATAGCTATCACGGTCATCGACGAACCCGTCACGGTTGTCCGGCCCGCCGACGACGGCGCCGACCAACAGGTTGGCATCCGGCGCCGACGAGTGCAGGTACGCGAACCCCTGGTCACATCCGATCCTCCCCGGGTGTGCGCGCACCGACGGCAGCGACGCGCCACGGTGGTGCAGCCGGCGCGGGTACCTGTCCCCGAACCCAACCATGAACGACGTCCCCGCCGGGTTCTTCCCGAGGATGTAGTCCACCTGCCGTTTCGCCAACGCCACCAGCTCCGCCGCCGCCACCTCACCACCACCACCACACGCCACACCAACGCCGGCGGGTGGAGGTACTTGGCGTACGCCAGCAGGAGAAACGTCGTCGTCGTCACGTACTGCATGTTGCTGCCACCTTCCCTGTAGATAAGTCCACCAGGAGTGAACTGCCCTCCCTGAAACCCGGCGGCGCCGGGAACCAGCGAGCAGATGTAGCTGTCGGAGTGCGCCTTGTACAGCTGCAATCCGGGGACGTTCCGTCTCCGGTCACGTCGGAGCACGGTCCTCGCAAGAAGCACTTTCGTGCCAATCCTCTTGTCATCCCAGCTGAAACTATAGTCGTCGTTCCCAGCGCCGTCCTGAGCGCCATTATCCCGCACGTACGTCATGAACGTCGCGTTCCCGGATGCCCGATGAAGCCACGCCGCCGCCCAGAGGAGCTCGTCCTCGTACCCAGAGTAGGAGCAGTAGAACGGACACACCGCAGCACTAAGTGTCCCGGCACTGTACGATCCCCTGTACCGGTCCGCGAGCTCGAACGCGACGACGGCGGCACGGAGGAGCCGCGCGGCGTACGCCGGGTCAGCGCGACGGAACGCGACGGCGGAGGCGGCTAGTGCAGCGGCCGTCTCGGCGGCGACGTCGGAGCCCGGGGTGGACGCCGTCACGGCGTACACGGCCCGTGCCGTGTCCATGTCCTCCGGCCGCTCCCAGCACTTGTGGTCCTGCTCCGGGTCGCCGACCTGGACGTAGAGTGTCCCCGGCGTGGAGGTGGCGGCTTTGAGGAGGTAGTCGGCGCCCCACCGCACGGCGGAAAGAGCGTGGGGAGGTTGGAGCCCATGTACTTGCCGAAGTCGGTTACGCTCCATGCTAGCATTGTGGTTGTGAAGGCCATGGGGAGACCGAACTTCATGTTGTCGCCGGCGTCGTAGTACCCGCCCACCAGATCCACCTGCAGTGCAGAGCAGAGCACGACGGAGATGTATGTACATCGAGGTCGGTCAGCCGTTGTGGAGGCGTGGACAATGAGAAGAGGAGGAGGAGGATTGGCATTACGTTGTGCTGGTGGCCGTCGGTGAGGCCGGAGTCGCCACGCCAGGGCATGCGGTTGCCGGGGGAAGCTTGCCGGAGCGCTGGCCCTCGAAGTAGATGATGGACTTGGTTAGCGCGTCGGCGTAGTTGAAGGCGGAGGCGAGGCCTGGGGCGAGGAGGAGGACGGCGCAGAAGCTGAGCAGCTGGCTCCGGCGGGGGCTCCATCTCCATGGCGGCTGCTGGTGGCTGGCTGGGTAGTGACAGTTGGGTAGTGTGGGGTGGGTCTCCCGAGCAGAGTGGGGAGTGGGGTGACAGTGGGCTCGCTCTCTCGCGTGTCCCTATTTGTAGAAAGAAAGGGGAGCAAAGACGGTTAAGTTAGTTGGAAGTGAAGCTTTTTGTGGCAAAAGACCGGTATCAGCTGCTTGAAAACGGGGAGTTGGGACTGGGAGACAGACATGATGCAGAGGAATCCCAAGAAGACCGCAAGTTTGACCGGAGTGACTACTTTCGGCTTGAGGAATGATTCGTCTGGAAGACTGGAAGTGTGAGAAAATTTTCAATTCAAGACAAAAATATACGTTGGTCATTTCCAAGGCCACTAAAAATTGTTATTCTATTTTTATGAATGCTTTGTAACCAATCCTTGGCTCCTTTGGAGTATTTGGATCCTCCTATTTCTTTGACTCGTCCTGTAGTTCTTGGAGATGCAAGCAGGGCTTACCAAAGTTGGCAACGAGATTAAGGTGAGAAATGAAGACTGTCCCCTACTAATCCTGCGGTTTCCTTGCGTGCGGCCGCGCTGCCCTGAATCGACGCCCTACTCGCTTCGCTGTTCCCAATCTCCCCTGGAAGTGGAGAAAGCCAAAGGCAGATGGAGTTGGCCGGTGCCGATGCGGCGGAAAAGAGAAAAAAAGCTGCCGCCGGCTGCGGCTGCCGCGGCCACGGGCACGGCTACGCACAGGCCATCTTGGTCGCTAGGGTTATGGCGACCGGCGGCTTTTCTTGCAGTTTTCAATTGAAAGCAGAGCCAGAAGGCGGCAGGGACGCAAAGCAAAAGCAAGCAGGGGCCCCATGCCACATGCTGACATGCATGCGGTGTGCTAGTACTGTAGTATGGCTGGACCGCCGCGGGAGTGTGATGAGTGGACTACTCCTACTCTACAGGTAATAATTTTTTTACTGCTGCTACTGTATCACCCAATGCTGTGGCCGGATGACCATTGACCAGTCACATGCGCCCTCCTGCATCTGCATGCACTAGTCATGGATCATCGATGGATGCCTCACGTAGAGGGTGTTCACTTCCCATGCAAAAGCGAACCCAAAAAATCTTCTGATGCAGGTCATATCGAATCGTTTAACGCATAAATGGATCACTAAATATAGGTAAATAACAAAACTAATTACACGGTTTAGGCTGAAAAGTGCGAGGCGAATCTTTTAAACTTAGTTAATACATGTTAGGACAATAATTACCAAATACAAACGAAATGAAATTACATGCCTAAACCCAAATTATTTCGGGTTGCATGGCAACCGAACGCCCCCGCAAATGCAGTGCAGCTTGGGGACTGCACACGCAAAGTCTGTCCAATTTCTTGACCAAAGGACGGACCAGCCTTTGCTCGTTGTCAAATGGCTCTGCCTCTATTCTCAACCGCTGGTAGGGAGGGGACTTCATCAGCACATGCAAAGTCTGCAAAGCTTGACCCAATTTCTTGACCAAGGACAGCGGTATTGCTATCACCACAACGCAGAGTGTGAGTGAGGTAAGTTTGCTTTACCATTACGATTTGCCTTGCAGTTTAGTGTATCCTTCCCTTCCTGGTCAACATCACAGTTTAGTGCTTTATTATCAACATCATTATGCCTTGCACTTAGTTTGTTCCCAACAGAGGAACAGCAAAATTCACATTAGTCATCATCCCTTCTTATGTCACGCACCCATCAGATAGGTGGCTATTAGAATAAAGTTTAGTCCTACGACATCCAATCAGGTGGACTAATGCAAGGATTAATTCAACTGTTCTATCCTGACAACTCTTTTGGATAATTCAGGGTTGTAAATTGCTTGTTTCTTCTTAATAAAATATACACATGCAGTCAGTTGTGTTCTAGAGAATAAAAAACATATTCCATACTCCAACTAATAACTAGTTCGATAGTTGGCAAGGAGTTTAATGTGGACTAGAAGCTATTAGTCCATATATCCAAATAACACATCACTAAAATTTAGTCACCTAACAACAGGATCTAGCAAGTTTTAGTCCTTCCAGGGAACCAGTAACTCAGTCAGATAGTGGAATGGTTGGTTGCAGCAGATCATGGAGCACCAAGTTTTGCTAACACTGACAGTAACAATATAAATTACTGTAATGAATCACAACACATCTTGCAGCTGAGTATGTTATCCTTAAGCAGGTACACAAATTGTAAGCTTACCACTACAAACAAATCGACACATCACATGCTACAAAAGATAAACATTTAATAGTCTGGTAAATCAGAAACAAAGCAAAGCATATGCCTCGTCCAAAGATAAATTAGATTTGTTGTACATTTGGGGGGCCACAACCATAAATAGTTCAAGAAACAAAGTAAATTGAGATAACATTACATGATGACTGATGATATCAGTCCATTTCCTCCTCTTGGACCATACTCGTGAAACTAGGATGGCACCGGCAGCAAGGCTCCAGAACAGTTAATTTAACTGTAGATGGAACTTCATTCTCAATGTATGTTCTCACGGCCGAGAGCGCTCTATGGGCTTCCTTCAAAAGAGCAGCTGACATGGGAGGACAACGTTGTTCTTGCTCACTTCCACCACACCTATAGTAACAATTGGTGTCCAACGCAAGACACTCAAGTGACACCGCATTCTTTAGAATATAACAGGCTAGTTCAACCAAGCATTTTGCAGAGGTAAAACCGCTGATCTTCACGCTCTGGAGATAAGCATGGCTGCGTACAGGCATGTTTCTCAGTTGTGAATCCTCAAAAACAGATTGATACCCCATATGTGCCTCATACACCTGACCACGAAAAGGATAAGATGATTCAATCAAAAGTACCAGACTAATCAGATAGCTTTGCATAACTAAATGAATGAACAGAGCCAGCGCCTTACATCTAATACAAAAGTCTCCAAGGAAGGAGACGCGTCAAGGAAAGAAACCAGAGAGCAGCAGTCAAATGGACGTGGAACAGGTCTTGATAAGTCCAACTCGATGGTTAGGTGCTTAAGGTAGAGGAATTTGGTAGGCAGTGTTGGTGCGTCAACCACCTACACAAAAGAAGTCATATGTCAGATACATTACACCAGGTATGAACAATGTAATCCGTATATATCACTAGCATTCTGGATGGCAGCTTGCCACGAGCATCACCGATGAAGTTTGAAAGATACTGCATGGTTAGTTTCTTCACTTGCAATGTTTCCATACATGGAAAGTTCAACCTGTGTCCGGTAAGGGAAAGACTAGAGAGATTTGGAGCTTTGCTTTCTATCACTTTCAGTCTATTGCATCTATAAACAGTAAGGCTGCTGAGCCGCTGTAGAGAACTAGGTACCTTCAGGCAAGCAATCTCCGGACACTTTATTAGGTCCAGTTGCTCCAAAGCAAGAGAGTTGCGAAGCAGGCACTCTAACTCATCCCATGAAATCCTCACATTGCACAAATGCAGACTTGTTAGACTTCTCAAGGGGCCAAGTTCAACAGTGGGATGGAAGGCAACAGAAATAAGTTTAAGGTACTGAAGTGAGTTTCAAACCCCATCTGATAAAAGTGAGCATGGCAAGCTGTATTGTTTCACTGTTCCGATGGTGAGTTTTTCAATGCCTGGTTGAAGAACAATCTGAATCCAACGATCAAAATAACGACAACCATTATAACCGTGCATGCCACTGTAGTTAAGACTGAATGTTTTCAAGCCAATCCTTGAGTGCTTCTTAAGAATGCGGTTAATTTTCTGATGGAAACTCTGTCCATGTCCATTTATCTTCAAGCCAATTGTATCCTTATTGAAGATGAGATTAGGACGACTTCTCTAGGAATGTAAAAAGGCACGAGATACACAGGCAGCACGAGCAGCTTCACGCATTGGCATCAGGGAATGTATGTGAAACAATATTTCCTGCACACAGAAGCATTGGATAAAACATCAACGCTGAGATTGTAAAGCCATTACTTCAACTGATTGAAGGAAAAGCAGTACACGCACACGAATAACATTGTAATCGATTTAGCTCTCCACACGATTGTACATGGTGCATTGCGTTATACTGTAGGCAAACTAAGTAATGCAACACAGTTGTTAACAGCTAGCCCACTAACTCAGTAGAACCCAATCCACCCAACAACCCATACAAGCAGCATCCCTGCCTATCGACTATGTATCAGTGAGTATCCGTATCAGATAGGCATCCAATACGGATAAGTGGGCACCCCTGCATATCCGTGAAGTATAGAATATATAGAATATGCGAACGAATGACTGTATGAACTTGGTTACAGCACAACTCTAGCGGCATAGACACATAGCACAAATTAATAATCCTTGAGTTCATGGCCTAATTTGACTGTATACGAAACTAACATCTGGCTATCATTTTTTTCCCTATAACAGTTCAGTAATACTCCTAGTTGGGAATCATAAAAGGTTAGCAAGCGAGTGCTTTTAAATAAGAATCCAATCATACGGATTCTGAGCACATAATTTGACTGTATGCGAAACTAACCTCTGGCTATCATTTTCCCCCTATAACAGTCCAGTAATACTCCTAGTTGGGAATCGTAAATATTAACGAGTGGTTTTAAATAAGAATCCAATCGTAGGAATTCTGATCTCATAGTTGACATGTTATCAGAATAATTGTAGGTCAAACTGTGAATTTGGACAGGCAAAGCACACCTTGTATAAATGAATGAACAGTGGGAGTAAGAATTGCTAAAAACAACCCATATATGATAAGTTATGCTTATGGGCATAGTTTCACTCAAAAAAAGAGGTTATGGGCATAGTACTAAAGCACCTCCACTTATGCATAAAATTCTATTAGAGACATGTTACCAGCGTTTACAGAAGAACAGAAGCAATTATATTCTAAATAAACTGTGAAATTCACCATTAACTCAGCTGGAGTGAACAATGTGACCAGATAGCAGCACTAAGAGACATTCTCTGTTTATGGGTGTGTTTAGAGCCCAGATTTCCTCCCAAATTCCACTATGCAAAAAGAAGATTCCCCATCACATTAAAATGCCGGCACATGTATCGAAAGTACCTACGAAATGTAGGTAAAAAAATAAACTAATTACACAGTTTAGATGTACATTCGAGGCGATTCTTTTGAGCCTAGTTACGCCTTGGTAGGATAATATTTACCACTAACAAAGCGAAGCGTGCTACGATTATGCGATGTGACATACATGTCCCATCGATCCCAAAATTTGGACCAAAATTTGGGGTGCTAAACACACCCTATAAATCAAATCATAGTACACAACTAGTCTTGCATTGTCGAAATAGTAAGAACTCAATCAACCTATAAAGCTTCGCTCAATTTTTTTTTATAAAGCTGTATCATCATCATCATCAGAGTTTAAGGCATCGACGGTACTAACCTCAGGAAGGTCTGGGATTGAAGTCCTCATTACTTTACCAGCTCGAGATATTCCATCTCCATCTTGTTGACCGGGTGATCCCTTTCTTTTACCCCTTGATGAGGTAATACGTCTACCTGCAACAGGAAAAGGAGAAGATGGTAATGGCAGCCCAGACCGACACATGAATAAATGAATCTAAGTGGCGGAAAAAAAGCAGAAAAAAGACACCCAAGAAAGCACTTTGGAAATCGAAGAAAAAAAACTATAAAGTGAATAAAACATCTCGACCGAAGAAATCTAACGTCGAGGGGGCGGGGTGTTTGGAGGAGGAAGAGGCTTACCCGCGAGGGGGCCGCGACGGGGCTTGGAGTTGCCAGCGACGCCGCTGCGGTCGCGCTGCAAGGACATGAGGCGGTTCAGCACCAACATCCCCATGTAGTAGATGAGACGACGATTCCTTGGAGCCGGCGGCGGCGGAGGGCCGCGGCAGCCTGAATGGACTCGACTCCCCTGTTCCCTCCCTCCCTCCCCCGGACCCCAAAAAGCTGGAGGAGCTCTGCGCGGCGCGGCGCAAAGGAGAAAGACTTTTTTTTGCTGCTGCTACAGTGCTACTGCAGTAGTCTGTCTACAGAGCACACATGCCTCTCTCCTCTCTCTGCTGCGGCTCTGGCGCAAATTCAAGGCACGGCAATGTCTAGCCGTGAAGGACACGAATAGGCAAAAGAAAATTGTACTACCTCGGTCAAAAAAAAACGTCATGGATACCATCAGAATTCCCCACGAGTTTCTACGGGTATGCAAGAGAGTTTGATGCTAAATTAAGGGTCCGTTTGGATCCCTTAGATTGTAAAATCTTGGAGAAAAAAAATCCACGGCTTCCAAACAGGCCAGGATTCTAGAATTTTGGAGATAGGATTACGAGAATCTAGAATCAAGAGAAGAGTTGATTCTAGCTGATTTTGAGGGCATAAAAAGAATGCAAGAAAAAAAAGATGGAATCAGATGAATAGAATCTAGGATCCAAACAACAAAATTGGATTTTATTTACAATCTGGATTTTGGAAAGCTAGCTAGAATCTAGATTTTTAAAATCTAGAATCTGATCCAAACAGGGCCTAAATTATCATGGAACTGGAATAGAGGAGTTGGATGTCATAAGAGTTTGATGATGGAAGCAAAAAAGAAAACTCTCCAACTCATAATACTTTATTTTATATATTAAAGTGTTACAAATATGTATACTACCAGCAGCCATCAACTCAAATGTCGTTCACTTGATTTTAAAAATAAATAAAACTATAGATGGCTAGATGGACTCTACTGTTGTGAGGAATTGAACTTGAACGTAAAAGATAGAGGAAAAAAACACTACCCGGTGTCGATGGACTGCATGTGAAGAATAAAGAAACTACCGATGGTCATGTCTCTTCCCTAGAATGGGTTGTGGAAAACTCCGCTGCGGCATCTCTTCTCCTAGCGCATTCCCTCTTCGTACGCGTTTGACGGACAGCGCAGAAAGCCGACTGGGTCGGCACCAAGTCTCGACGCATATGCACAGCAGCCAAGCGCAGGCGCAAAGCGATTGATTTGGAGGCGAAGAAGGCCAGCGCCGAGGCAGACCCGGCCGGCGACCATGCGAAGGCAGAGGGCGGCGCAAATGTGAAGTAGCCAGCGCATAGAAGGCCATGGCAGCAGACGCTCCTCTCCTGTCACCAGCTCACCGGCGTGGACGGGCATGATGGAGGAGGTAAGAGATGGTATTTAAACACAAAGTTAGCATACGATGGTTCAATTCTGCCGCGGGAGTTCATACTGATGTGGCTAAAGAATTGATGTGGAAATGAATGCTCGTGCCTCTTCGTTTGTAGTGATGTGTTGATTAATGTTGAGGGGGAATCAAAGAGATGATGGTATCCGCCGGAGCTATATCGTGAGGGAGAGGAGTAGCAAGAGGTGTATGCTTCTAGATGCACTGAGAGCAAAGGACGATAGGCAGCTTATGTTGCATGCATGGTCCACATGGACATAGTTAAAACTTTGACTCTTGATTTGGAAGCTTAGGAACTTGTGGGACTCATCGATGACATGCCATAAGGAGATCGTAGAGAACTTCCTAGTGGGTCTTTTGCTACATATGTGTAGTAGATTTATGTCTCAAACAAATTTTATTTTGAAAAACGTATTTCCATTATTAATCTATTGATGGTTAACTTGATTAAAGTTTAATTAAATTTATATTTAAGTTTAAGTAAAATATATTTCCTCATTTAGAAAAAAAAAGTATGAGATTAGTGCTGGTTAACTTGATTAAAGTTTAGTTAAATTATTTTAATTATTATTAATATTTATGCCTCAAATAAAATTTATTTTAAAAATATATTTCCATTATTAATCTATTGATATTTATTTTGTATTATATGGTGGCATAGTTTTTGCATCTTGTTACTAGGTATAAATATTTATTTTAAGATTGCGACTTCACGCGTATTTCATATAGATATAGATATTCTTTGCCCACCCTCTCAAATATTGTTCGGTGTGCTGTATTTGTTTTTTTCATAGAACTAGCATCCCTATTAACTTGTGCTACTTGTCTGTAGAGAACAACCATTTAGGGGGGTGTTTAGTTCCCATGCATGAGCCTAAAAAGTGCTACAGTTTTTCGTCACATCAAACTTTTAACGTATAAATGAGGCATTCAATGTAGGTAAATAAAAAAACTAATTATATATTTTGGCTGAAAAGTACGAGATCTAATCTTTTAAGCTTATTTAGTGCATGATAGGATAATACTTAACAAATACAAGCGAAAAGTGCTACAGTAGCCAAACCCAAAATATTTCACCAACTAAACACTCTCTGAATTCAATTTGGAAAGGCAGTTGGTTACTCGTAATAGGAGCTCTCTTTATTGTTTGTGTTTTGGCAACATACACAAATCTAAAACTCAATAAGCCTATCTCCCACTAGGGGTTTATTTAGGAATTCTCAGCCTTCGATTGGCTCCGTGAGTAGTAGCGAAATATAAGTCAGTTTCGGTTTCAGTTCGTGGTTAGATTAGGCGGCTTCTTCGTGTCCCCATCGCTCCCTGTGCCCAGCGCCCGGCTTTTCCCCTACCCGCGTTGATTTCCCAGCGGCGCATTCATCTTCCTCCCTCAGCCGTCTCCTCCCGCCGTTCCCCCTTCCCTGCCCGTCCGCCTTACCCGCACAATTCTATAAAATCGCGCCGAGGCGGATCCGCGCCTCCCGGCGATGGCGACCTTTCTGCGGCTCCTCGGCCATGGCGGCATGGCGGCTCTCACGGCCCGCGGGCGGCGCCCCGTCGGCCCGCAGCGGCGGCGGCGGTGGGGTCGCGGCGGCTCCTTCCACGGCGCCGGCGCGTGCGGCTTCCCGACGCCCCCACCCACACGGCCTTCCCTCCCTTCGGCGCTAGGCCGAGCACGCTCCCACCGCGGCGACGACGGGCACGAGGCTGCGTGGACCCGCGGCTCCTCGACCGGGCGGCGCGGGGCTCGAGGGGGAGCGCGAGACCACGGCAGCGGGCGCTGGGGACGACGGCGTGCTGGCATGGCGGCGGTCCGGGCGCTCCTTCCACAACGCTAGCGGCGCGGCTTCCAGGCGCCCCCCACCGCATCCCACCCGGCAGCGCTGCAGCGATGGCGGCGCACGCCGCCGAGGCACTCGCGGGGATGGATCGCCCGCGGGCGCCGTGAGGTGTGCTGCATGCCCGGCGAATTCGATTCGATGTCGAGGCCTCCGACTCGGAGGACACAGACTAGAAGCAGAGCGAGTTCGCCATGAAGATTTCCAACTACGCCAATATCGTGCTGCTGATTTTCAAGGTGAGTTCAAGCTTCTGATTGTGCAGTTTTAGAGTGGAAGGAACATGGGGTAGTACAGACTCTACAGAGTAGTACAAACTGCAGAGCGCGAGGCTGCGTGCTGTACTGATCCGTTTCGGCGGCTGCGAGAATCGTAGGTGTATGCAACGATCAGGACGGGGTCCATGGCGATCGCGGCGTCCACGCTTGACTCGCTGCTGAATTTCATGGCCGGGGTATCCTGTGGTTCACGCACCTGTCCATGAAGAAGGTCAACATTTACAAGTACCCAATTGGGAAGCTGCGTGTTCAGCCGGTTGGAATCATCGTCTTCGCGACCATCATGGCAACACTAGGTGTGCCATCTCCGATTCTTATCAAGAACGAAACGAAATGCATAATAACTTTCTAAAAAAAAAATGCATAATAACATTTGCTATCTGTCAGACAAATGCAAAATGATTAACATGAGTTTCTTCGCCTATGTTTAGGTTTCCAGGTCTTGATCCAAGCTGTTGAACAGCTGGTGGAGAACAAACCTGGGAGAAGATGACATCGAAGCAGCTCATATGGTTGTACTCCATCATGCTTTCAGCAATTGCTGTCAAACTTGCTCTCTGGCTCTACTACAAGAGTTCAGGGAATAGTATTGTCCGGGCTTATGCAAAGCAACGCGTGGGGAATTTTTGGGTCGATGTTGATTCACAAATTAATTTGTTGATTGACTATATATTTCATTAGAAATTTCTCATTCACATCTTTTCTCCATCCATCTCCAAATATGTTAACAAAAATATTTCAAACTATCATCTAGATCACAACAAGCAAATTCCCGCAAAGAACGCGGGGAATTCATCTAGTGTATCACGACAACTTAGGCCGGGTAAAGTGTGCTTACAAGAGGAGCACTGTAATAGGAGCTCTTTGATTCTTTACCTATATGACCTACATAAATTTTTGTAGGAATAATTGTGCAACTACCCTTATTCTGGAGTCTAATTGCTTGTTTGGTCTTGTTTATCAAATTTTTGCTCGTTTACCCCTATGTTTAGTCTTCCAATTGCTCGTTTGACCCTATCAATTGTTTTAATTGCTCGTTTGCCCCTATTAGGGGCATTTGCGTAATTAAAAAATTAAAAACAGGGCAAACAAGCAAAGTTTAAAAAACAAGGCCAAACGAGCAATTAGACTCCAGAATAAGAGCAGTTGCACAATTGGCCCATTCTTGTAACCAGCTTCTACAAAATACCATGCAAAACCCTTATGAAATCAATGGCCTTCGAATATCAACATTGAACTTGGATCAACGCCTTCACAAGTTTAGATATCTTCTCAAACGAAAAGGGCAAAAAATGAAAAAGAAGAATTTTTGGCCGAGTTCATCTTTTTTCCTTTTCATATCGGTCTCGTTGGCCTCATTCCTGGGCTGCGCACTGTGCTGGGCCTGGGTGGGAGTTGAGTTTATGGGCAGTGTGAGCTTTATCTTTTGGACTTGGGCTTCTGTATTGCTTTGCGCACTGCTGCTAGTGTAGCAATTCTGTTGCCAGATGACCATTGACCAGTCACATCACATGCCTGGCTCGCACTCCTGCATCTGCATGCACTAGTGATGGATGATGGATGGATGCCTCCCTTTTCGGGCGTGCTAGCTGCCGACCCGGGCAGGCCAATGTAGCGGCCCAAGGCCTGCCTGGCCGGCCGGCGCCCGTCTTCCTCGCCGAGCACCGCCCGGACAGCGACCCGCCGTCCCCTGGCCCCCGCCCGCGGGCGCTAGGGCTTCGCCGGATAGCCCATGTAGCGGACTAAGGCCTGCGGCGGCCCGGCGCCCCCGTCTTCCTCGCGAGCACCCGCCGGCGCGACCCGCCACCCACCGTCCCCGGCCCCGCCCCGGCGCTAGGCGAATCGCGAACTCCGGCGAGCCCGCAGCGCCAGCGCAGCCCCTTCTTCCCTCCCCCGCCTTGCTTCCGCCGCCGCCGCTTTCTCCTCCAACTCCGGCAGCCTCCGTCGTCCAACGTCGCGCCATGGGCGACCAAGCCCCCGCCGCCTACCCATACCCACCGGATGGGTTCGGCCTTGGCCCGGCTTTCGGCGGCGCCCCCGCCGCCGAGCTCACCGCCGGCGGCCGCCGTGTCGACGGCCAGCGGCCGGGCCGGCCGACCGGATTCTAGAGCCGGGGGAGGAATGGAGGGGAGGGGAGCTCGCCGGAATCACGACCTCGCGGAACCCTAAAGCGGCGGGCCTCGCCGGAACCCTAAATCGGCGGCGGCCGGGCGGACGAGGAAGACGACGGCGACGCTGCGCCTCCGCCTCCGTCGACGAAGACGACGCGGCAGCTGCGGGCCAGGCGGCTGCCGACCCGGTCGGGCCGTGGGCGGCCCACCAAAGGGGTGGTCGGCGCTGGCCTCGGCGCCCGACTGGTCGGCAGTAGCATTGCCGTCCTTTTCACGGGTCAATCACAGCCGCGCACCCACGCAAGCCCAATTTCTTGACCAAAGGACTGGCATTTGCTATCGCCACAACACAGAGAGCGAGGTACGATTTGCAATGGAGTACGTAAGTTTTACTTCGAGTGTTTTAGCATTCCGATTTGCCTTGCAGCAGGGTTTTTTTTTTTTTTTTTTTTTTTTTTTTTTTTTTGAAAAAAAAAAATGCCTTGCAGCTTAGTGAATCTATCTATCCTTCCCCTCCTGGGCCAACATGTTATACTTGGGCCTATTGCCATCACAGTTCAGTGCTTTATCAACATCATTATGCCTTGCACTTAGTTTGTTCCCAACATAGGAACAGCAAAATTCACATTAGTCATCCAATCAGCTGGGCTAAGGGCAGGATTAATTTTTAGTCCATATAGCCATGTAGTCCGCTATGTGCTTTGTGGCGTGCCTGTTCTATCCTGGAAACTCGCTTTTGGATAATTCAGGGTTGTAAACTGCTGCTTCTTCTTGATATAGTACACTAGAAAAAAAAATAGTCCATACTCCAACTAATAACTAGTACGCTAGTTGGCAAAGGGGAGTTTAATGTGGACTAGAAGCTATTAGTCCATGTATCCAAATAACACACCACTAAAATTTAGTCACCTAACAACAGGATCTAGAAACTAGTGGACTAACAACTTTTAATCCTTCCAGGGAACCAGTAACTCATCAGATAGTGGAATGGTTGCAGTAGATGGAACTTTATTCTCAATCTATGTTATCCTTAAGCAGATACACAAATTGTAAGCTTATCACTACAAACAAATCGACATATCACAGATCGAGATTCAAATGCTACAAAAGATAAACATTACAGTCTGGTAAATCAGAAAGAAAATATGCCCCATCCAAAGATAAACGAGTTCGAGAAACAAAGCATGTCACATTTAAGATTAAATTGAAATATCATTACATGATGACTAATGATATCAGCCCTTTTACTCCTCTAGGACCACACTCGTGAAACTAGGATGGCACCGGCAGCAAGGCTCCAGAACAGTTAATTTAACTGTAGATGGAACTTCATTCTCAATGTATGTTCTCACGGCCAAGAGCGCTCTATGGGCTTCCTTCAAAAGAGCATCTGACATGGGAGGACAACGTTCTTGCTTACTTTCACCACAGCTATAGAAACAATTGGTGTCCAAATTAAGACACTTAAGTGACACCGCATTTTTTAGAATATAACTGGCTAGATCAACCAAGCACTTTGCAGAACTGAAACCGCTGATCTTCACACTCTGGAGACAGCCAAGGTGGCATGCAGGCATTTGTCTCAACTGTGAATCCTCAAAAACAGATTGATACAACATATGTGGCTGAGACACCTGACCATGAAAAGGATAAGATGATTCAATTAAAAGTACCAGACTAATCAGAAAGCTTTGCATAACTAAATGAATGAACAGAGCCAGCGCCTTACATCTAACACGAAAGTCTCCAAGGAAGGAGCGGCGTCAAGGAAAGAAACCAGAGAGCAGAAGTCATATAGACGTGAAACAGGTGTTAAGTGCAACTTGATGGTTAGGTGCTTAAGGTAGAAGAATTTGGTAGGCAGTGTTAGTGCATCAACCACCTACACAAAAAATGTCATGTGTCAGATAGATTACACCAGGTATGAAACAATGTAATCCATAGATGTCACTGGCAAAGAAGACCCTATCTTGTAGAGAGAATACCTCACTCCGTGAACTTATGAAAAGAGTTTCAAGATTTGGCATACGGGATGGAAGTTTGATACGAGCATCAACGATGGAGTTTGGATAATCAATGGCTAGTTTCTTCACTTGCAATGTTTCCACACATGAAAAGTTCAACCTGTGTCCACTAAGGGAAAGACTAGAGAGATTTGGAGCTTTGCTTTCTATCACTTCTTCACAGCAATTAAAAACGGTAAGGCTACTGAGCCGCCGTAAGGAACTAAGTACCTTCAGGCAAGCAATTGTACAACTTGTTAGCTCCAGTTCCTCCAAACCAGGAGAGTTGCAAAGCAGGCACTCTAACTCATCCCATGTAATCCTCACATCGCACAAATGCAGACTTGTTAGACTTCTCAAGGGGCCAAGTTCAACAGTGGGATGGAGGTCAACATAATGAAGTTCAAGGTACTGAAGTGAGTTTCGAACCCCATCTGTTAAAAGTGAGCATGGGAAGTTGTATATTTTCGGTGTTCCGGGCCACCAGATGGTGAATTTCTCAATGCCTGGTTTAAGAGCAATCTTAATCCAACGATCAAAAAAACGACAACCATTATAACCATGTATGCCACTGTAGTCAAGATTGAATGTTTTCAAGCCAATCCTTGAGTGCTTCTTAAGAATGTGGTTAATTTTGCGATGGAAAGTCAATCCACGCCCATATAATCCACATATCTTCAAGCCAATCGTATCCTTATTGAAGATAAGATTAGGACGGCATCTCCAGGAATGTAAAAAGGCACGAGATACACAAGCAACACGAGCAGCTTCACGCATTGGCATCAGGGAATGTATGTGAAACAACATTTCCTGCACACAGAAGCATTGGATAAAACATCAACGTTGAGATTGTAAAGCCATTACTTCATCTGATTGAAGGAAAAACAGTACATGCACAAGGAATAACATTGGAATAACATTGTAATCGAAGTAGCTCTCCACACGATGGTACATGGTGCATTGCGTTATATAGAATAGGTACATAGTGCGGGGGAACATAACTGTAGGCAAACTAAGTAATGCAACACAGTTGTTAACAGCTAGCCCACTAACTCAGTAGAATCACCCTACCCTTCTCCTATTTGTTTTTCCTGATACTCCGAGAATAAGTGGACACCCCTAGGTATCCGCGAAGTATAGTATATGCGAATGAATGGCTGTATGAACTTGGCTGCAGCACAACTCTGGCGGCATAGACACAGCACAAAGTAATAATCCTTGAGTTGATGGCCTATACGAAATTAACCTCTGGCTATCATTTTTCCCCTATAATAGTTCAATAATACTCCTAGTTGGGAATCATAAAGGTTAGCAAGTTCTTTTAAATAAGAATCCAATCGTACGAATTCTGAGCACAAAGTTCACATGTTAATTATCAGAATAACTGTAGGTCAAACTATGAATTTGGACAGACAAAGCATACCTTGTATAAATGAATGAACGGTGGGAGTAAGAATTGCTGAAAACAACCCATATATGCTAAGTTATACTCCCTCCATCCCAAATTATAAGTCACTTTGACTTTTCTAGGTTCATCCATTTAGTTATGTATCTAAATACAATAATATGTCTAGATACATAACTAAATGGATGAACCTAGAAAAGTCAAAAGTGACTTATAATTTTGGAATGGAAGGAAAGTACATAGTACTAAAGCACCTCCACTTATGCATAAAATTCCATAGAGACATGTTACCATCCTTTACAGAAGAACAGACACAATTATAAATAAACTGTGAAATTTGTCATTAGCTCAGCAGGAATCCACACAATGTGACCAGATAGCTGCACTAAGAGACATTCTCTGTTTACAAATCATAGTAAGCAGCTAGCCTTAATGCATTGTCGAAATAGTTAGACCGAGGAGAACTCAATCAATCTAGAAAGCTGCATCATCAGGGTTAAAGGCGTCGGTGGTACTACCTCAGGAAGGTCTGGGATTGAAGTCCTCATTATTTTACCAGCTTGAGACATTCCATCGCCATCTTGTTCATAGGGTGATCCCTTTCTTTTACCCCTTGAGGTAATTTGTGTACCTGCAACAGAAAAAAAAAAAAAACAGATGGTAATGGTAGAGCAGACCGACACATGAATGAATCTAATTGAAACTTCAAAAAAAAAAAATGAATCTAATTGGGCAGAAAAGGCACCCAAGCACTTTGGAGTTCGAAAAAAAAAAAACTATAGAGTGAATAAAACATCGACCTTAGGAGGAAGGAAGAGGCTTACCCCGAGACCGGGCTCGGATTTGCCAGCGGCGCTGCCGCTGCCGGTCGCGCTGCAAGGACAGGAGGCGGTGCAGCACCAACATCCCCATGTAGTAGACGAGACGACGATTCCTTGGAGCCGGCGGCGCGTCGTATCTACTGCTCCTGCGGTTTTTTTTTTTTTTTTTGAGATTACTACTCCTGCGGTTTTCCTTTGAGGCTTTTACCCGTAATGTACCATTATGATAAAAGCTCCTGATCTATATACCACTAAAAACTTTTGTCGCACATGTATACCATCGGCTAAGTGTAACTTGTCCTCTATACCACTCCGTCCATTTTGCACACTAACACCGTAAATTGCCCCCGAGAAAAGACTTCCTCGCCCTTCGGTAGTAGAAAGTGATCAAAATCACCATTATCCTTTATACCACTCCCGTTCGTGGGTCCCATGTGTCATTCTCTTGCCTTCTGATAAGGCGAGCACTTTGCATCAGGAACCCCTGCGGATCTCAGAAACTAGCTAGGCTCATATACGTAAATCCTTCTCTCTGACAGTTTTACAAAGTGAACACAAATTTTTTTTTTTTTTATTTACATCTCAGTCTTTCTTCTCGTCCACACGCAGCTCCACGCACGGCCGAGGACGCGACCTCACGTCGCGACTGCATCGGCGCCGTACGGCTTCGATTTTGACGCGGACAGGCTGGAGGACGAGGTCCGGCGGACCAAGACGCCCGCGGGCACGCGTCTTCGGCGACCGGCTCCAGCGGTCCTCCACGCGACGCGGCCATGGCCACGGCGGCCCGGCCTCACGCGGCGGCCCCGCGCGCCCGCGACGCGGCTACACGCCCGCGCGCCCCCGGCGCGGCTACACGCCCGCGCGCGCCCCCGGCGGCTCCGACCGCACGGCACTAGCGCCCGCGCGCGCGGCCCCGACGGGCTCCGACGCCGCCACAGCACCAGCTCCGCGCGGCCTCGACGGTGACTTGCGGGCCGACGCTCGCGGCGCTCCAGCGCGCGGCCTCCACGGCTTCAGCACCATGGCCCCAGGCGGCCGAGCGGTCTTCGACGCGACCTCGCGCGCCCACCCTCGGCGGACGCCGCCACGGCACCAGCGCCCGCGCGCGCACGGCCTCGGCCGGCCCGGCGACCCCGACGCGCAAGCACAGCCTCCACGGCGGTCCCGACAGCGCGGCGTCGCGGTCCCCGCGGGCCTCCACTCCTCTGCTGCTGGACCAGGGCCAGGCCCACCTGGCGGCGCGGGTCCCCCACGCGCGGACGAGCGCGCGATGCGCACTGGCGGCGGCGGCGGTTGCGGCACAGCCTTTGGCTGCGAAGAAGAAGATGCTGAGCGCAGGGGCGGCGCCGGCAGCATGGCCGCCACCCGCCCGGCAGCCGGCGCTCCTTCACCGCAGGGGCTGGGGCGCGGCGGCAGGGGCAGGGGCTGGGGCCTGGGCGCGGCGGCAGGGCCTGGGCGCGGCGGCAGGGGCGGCGCTCCTCCTTTTCGCGCAGGGGCGGCGCTCCTCCCTCCTTTTTCGCGTCGCGGTCGGAAGAGACCGAGCGTCGGGCGTCGGGTTGGGGCCGAGCGCTCGGCCTCGGTCGGATAAGGTTCCTTTTTTTTTTTTTTTTTTTAACTCATTCCTAAGGGTAACATGGACACTTCTAATGATGGGTCCCACAGGTCGGCCATGAAAAGCGTTAGGAATCGAGCGGAACATGAAGCAGTGGTATAGGGGACAAGTTATACTTGGCGATGGTATATAGGTACGGCCAAAGTTTTTAGTAGTACGGGTCGGGAGCTTTTATCATAATGGTACCACGAGGTAAAAGCCTCTTTTTTTTTTGGGTGGCGAGACTCCCCTGTTCCTTCCCTCAAAAGGCGGCAGAGATGGAAGAGTTGATACGGTCTTGGGCAAAGCGCAAAGGGCAAAAAATATCTGGGTGGAAACATCTTTGGAAACATGGAAACCAATTCAAAAAGTCATATCTTGGTTGTTTCAAAAATTTTAAAATTTGGCACACACATAGTGCATACAAATATGTGCTCATATAGAAAAGTTGGGATGTAAACTCAAACTAGAAAAATTCATACGAAAATGACAAATTTCAGGTTCAAGTGCACTAAAAGACAAAAATTAAAGAATTTTGTCTTTTAGTGCACCTAAATCTGAAATTTGTCATTTTTGTATGAATTTGTTAAAACTGAGTTTGCATCCCAACTTTTCTATATGAGCACATATTTGTATGCACTATGCATATGCCAAATTTCAAAATTTTTGAAACACCTAGATATGACTTTTTGAATTGGTTTTCCATTTCCACCTAAGATGTGGTTTCCACCATATATTTTCAGCGCAAAAAAAAGGATACCTGCTGGACTATTTTTTTTTACTGCAGCACCGTAAAAAATGCAATAAATGTCAACTTCAGCACACGCAGAGAATCCCAGGCACGTCAATGTCAGCTGGCCGTGAAGGACACGAATAGGCAAAAGAAAAATTGTTACTACCTTGGTTAAAAAACAAAAATAGTCAACTTGATTAAAGTTTAATCAAATTCATATTCATTACTATTAATAATTTAATATTTATGTCTCAAACAAATTTTATTATTAAAATATATTCCATTATTAATCTATTAGTATTTATTTTGTATTATAAGTTAGTAATATTTTTATATAAATTTGGTCAAAGTTGAAACAATTTTACTTCTCCAAAAATGAGAATTGCATTTTTTTGACAAATGGAGTAGGCAAAAGAAAAACGGTGGCATAAATTTTGCCTCTTGTTATTTGGTATAGTTTCTTTTTGAGATCGCGACTTCACACGTATTTCATATTAGGTAGATATAGATATTCTTTTGCCCACCCTCTCAAATATTGTTCGTGCGCTGTATTTATTTTTCATAGAACTAGCATCTCTATGAACTTGTGTTACTTGTCTGTAGAGAACCTTTCTAAGAACCATTTCAATTGAATTCAATTTGGCAAGGCCGTTGGTTACTTCTAATAGGAGCTCTCTGATTCTCTCCCAATATGACCTATATAAATTCCTGTAATCAGCTTGTAAAAAATACCATGCAAAACGCTTACCCTTATGAAATCAACGGCCTTCAGATATCAACATGCAACTTTGGATCAACGCCTTCAGAAATTCAGATATAGAGTATGATATATATCTCAAACGAAAAGGGGAAAAAAGTGAAATAAGAATTTTGGGCCTAGTTCTTCCTCTTTTCTCCTTTGCATGTCGGCCTCATTCCTGGGCCGCGTTCTGTGCTGGGCCTGGGTTTGGAGTTTATGGGCAGTGTGGGCTCTATCTTTTGGACTTGGGCTTCGGTCTTGCTTTGCGGTTGCGGGGAGCTTCCTTGATTTCCTCTCGTCTGTAGCAACAAGAGCAGGGTTAGCTCCGCTCGGCGGCGCTGGCGCCAATGCGATTTCTTCCGCGTCTTATAGCCTGTAGGAGGAATCAGGATCGGCAGAACGGAGCCGTGCTGATTTCTCGGTGTGATCTGCCGTCGGGGGAGAGTATCGTTGCCTGCTCCAGTGGTCTCCATCCAACGTCCAACGACCATGGGGCTACTGGCGTTGCAGCGGCTCATGTCCTTGCAGCGCGACCGGCGGCGGCGGCGTCGACGGCGAACCCAGCCCTGAGTAAGCCCGTATTTCCCTCTCTAAGCACTCGTCGGCATCCCATCTCTAAAAGATCAACTTTTTTTTTAAAAAAATCTGCTGTGTCCGCTAACTGATTATCTGTTCTGAAATTATGTGAACCGGCTGGCTACCAAACTTGGTAATTACTCTGAGTCTGAGCTTCATAATTTTTAGGCCAGTCTCAATGGAGAGTTTCACCTCGGTTTCCAAGATGTGAAACTTTGGCGTGAAATAGATGTCTCCCTCGATGCACAGTTTCATTGCACGGGTTCATAGGCTCAAAGGGGTCCCATGGCAACCTCTCTCTCATTGCATGGTTTAATTGCATAATTATATGGTGAAACTCTATTTGTGTCTCAATGGGGGTTTCACACAGTTTCCAACGCATGTGGCTTGAGTGCCAAAAGGTTTCACCATGGTGAAACTCTTTCCTTTCTCTCTCACTAGGGTTTCATGCAAAAAGTGAAATTTTGGCGATGTGGTATTGCATTTAATGTGCATGAAACATTTCATGAAACTCCAGGTGAGACTGGCCTTATTTGAAGGCGTCTGAGCTTAATTAATTGTGAGTGAGATTGGCATTCTGTTTCAATAGGTTATTAGATGCCCAACCGAGCAAGTTTTAACACCCTATCTGCATATGTTGATTTGCAGATGGATCGATTGCTTCATCAGGGGGTAAAAAGGAAGGTCTCTTCCTGTCAGCAAGGTGCTCATGTCGTCAATGTTCATGGTGATTCTAAAGCTGCCAAAAGACCGAGGTGCTCAATCCCAGACCTTCCGGAGGTAGTATTTTAGCTAACATCAAATTTCTCGCAGATGGAAGGCATAACATAATATCACCATGATTAATTGCTCTAGCCACACAAATTCTTTGGACTATGTTTGTTAGCTAAACATTATCTGTATATTAACATAGAACAGAATCCTAGTGCTACACAAAGTCCTGCACCCTAAATTATTAGCGTTCTCACAGAAAGCTTTCATTTAAAAAAACTGTTGCATCTTTGGGTCCAGCATAGAATACCTAGTACACCATGCGCAGTGCACTCACGAAGAGAATTACCAAGCTAAGGATGCAGTACTACTGCCATGCTGATCTGCTGTTTTTCTTTCTCTGATATATAATCATTTAGCATAATATCCTTATGCGTATCTTTCGTCCCCTGCATGTTTGTGCAGGACATCTGGCGCCATATATATTCCCTATTGCCACTGCGTGATGCTGCCCGTGCTGCTTGCTTGTCTCAAGCCTTTCTACATTCCTGGAGGTGTCATCCCAATCTCACCTTAAATAGGCATACCCTGGGCCGAGAGGATTCCAGCTGCATAAGCATAATTGACAACATCCTGAGGAACCACAAAGGCAGCCACATTAAGATACTCAAGCTTCAGTTATATGATATTTATGATTCCAAACAGTATCTGGACAGTTGGCTACAGGTTGCTGTTACACCTGGGATTGAAGAACTCACCATTGAGCCATATCATATTAGACATAGTATATTCGACGAACGTTTTGACAAAATGAAGCAAAACATCTCATGCACAGTTTTATCTGATGGGGTCCGAAACTCAATCCGGTGTCTTCAACTTTCCTTCAGCGCCTTCCATCCCACAGCTGACCTTGGCCTGTTGAAAAACCTAACAAATTTGTGCCTGGAGTCCGTGCATATTTTGGATGATGAGTTTGAGTGCTTTCTTTCTAACTCTCCTGCTTTAAAGCAGTTAGAAGTCGACAATTGCTTGGGGATAATGTGCATGAGGATACCTTGCGTGCTGCTGCAGCTTAGCTGCTTAAGCGTTTCTTCTTGCTCCAATCTGCAAGTGCTGGAGAGCAAAGCTCGAAATCTATCCAGTTTTATTTTATTTTCAGGATGGGACGTAAAAGTCTCACTTGGAGAAACATTGCAATTGAAGTACTTCTACATGTGCCATCCAAACCTCATATGTTATGCCCGTGCTGAGTTTCCATCCAATATGCCAAACATCGAGTCTCTTTTCATCAAGTCAGATTCAGAGGTATACTTATCCAAAACATAAGTTATTGTAGATTAGAAATGTGTGTGTATCGCAATATTATACCTTTGTATAATTAATCTGACACATCTCTATGTTGCAGGTGGTCGATACACGTATGCTGCCTACCAAATTCCTCTTCCTCAAGCATCTGCATATTTCTCTGAGATTTGCATCTTGCCTGGGTTATGATTATTTTTTCTCTGGTTTCTTTCCTTGATGCTTCTCCTTGTTTGGAGAATTTGTTGTTGAATGTAAGGCAACGTTCATTCGATCCTGAAAAAGATATCTGATCACCCTTGGGCGACCATTCTTTAAGTGTATTTTCTGTTGTCCTTTTCATTTTCAGGTATCCCAGGAAAAGATACATCATGCATTGGTTTTTGATGGTTCATCGCAGCTGAGGCAGATTCCTGAACAGCACCATGGCTGCCTGAAGAGTGTCAAGTTCATAGGTTTCAATTCAGAGAAAAGAGCTTGGTTGAGCTAACATGTTACATTCTCAAGAATGCCAAGTCACTTGGTTGCCTTACACTGGATACCACTTATGGTGATCCCAAGTGTGATGACGCAATACTGAACGACGATGGCATGTGCGCTCCAATGAGTAAAGCTTCTCTCATGGAAGCCCGTAGAGGGGTCATGGCAATTAGAACATACATTGAAGATAAAGTTCCGTCTACTGTTAAGCTGACAGTGGTGGAGCACTGTACTCGGTGCCATGCTGATCACTTATCTGAATAGGTTAGATTTCGAATTTGGATGAACCAAGTTTTTCTTTTTCTTGGACTTGGATTGCAAGGCCTGTTCAATTTTTATTGCAGATTCACAGTAGCTAGGTGATATTCCTGTAAATCAATGGACCATGTTTTGTACCGGTCTTATTGGACCCCTTTCAATTCGATGCTGCTTTTCATTGGTATATACGTCTATCACATACATGGATTTTATCTATCTATTTATTTATTTATTAATTAATTAATTAATTTTGATGATGAGCTGGGTTTTGTTTGTGGTGATAAGCTGTGGCGTCCTACATGGATTCAGACCGAAGTTTGAATGTGGTTTGGTTGCTTATAAACAAACGCACATCGCAGCTAATTTGTGTAACGAGATGGAGATAAGCCTTTTGTGTTTTCTTAATGCTGGAACCTGAGAAGGCTTATTGCCTCAAATGGTAAAAGAAAGTGGTCATATGTTACAAGATGGCGAGGGTGATTCGATCTCAAGCTGGCAAAACGATGAGGAGTTCAATCCTCGACGAACCTTCCTGAAGTACCGATCGGCGCCTTATTTAAATTCAAATTCTGACAATGCAGGCAGGATTAGATTGCTCCTCGTCTCGGGCTATTTTTTTACAATGTTAGCGTACCTACAAGTTATTACTATATGTCTGCTGAAAAAAGTTATTACTACGAGGAAAAAAAAGCTTTTACTGCGAGAGCAGCTTCATGACTTTATTAACCAAACAGGGTAGTGAGTGTCTAGTCCACTCTGCTCCTTCCGATCTTAGAAATCATAAGTATTGGAGCTCCATGATCAAACTTGAGATTGATTGACTCATCTTAGAAAACGAGTTTTACATTCATTTTTGGACGGAGTAAAAAGTTATTTGCAAAAGATTGTCTTTTCTTTTTTTATTTACCATTCGTATCCATATTCAATTTTTGGTCTGCAGATGGATCGATTGATTCATCAATGGAGATAAGAAAGGGCTCACCCTGTCAACAAGATGCTCATGGTGATTGTCACACCGCGAAAAGAATGATGTATTCAATCCCAACCCTTCACGAGGTACTCTGACATAAATTTTAGGCCCCCTTTGAATTTTACTGTACACAGAGGATTGAAAAAGGAAAATTGCAGGATCGGGTAGCCTGGTCGATCGAATCTTGTAGGATTTGAAGTGACCGCAGGAATCGAACGAGTGCCTTTGGCACCCACGCTCGGGCGAAACAAAGGAATTGGATTAACAAAAAACAATGGAGCGCGTGGCGCACCTGCTCTTGCTATTATTTGGGTGGCCTCACATGGTGGGCTCCACTAGTCAACATCTCTCCACCGCTCATTCTCTCCCCTACTCTCTACTTCTCTCCGCTATCCTTGGCGGACGGCGCTCCTCATCGCTCGCACCTCTCTCGCCCCAGCGTCCATGGCGGATGGCGGCGCTCCCATCGGCTCCCCCTCCCCGCGACTCTCTCTCCACCATGCGGGGCGGCGCCTCTCCTCCCGGCGCCGCGGCGACCGCAGCGGTCTGCGTCCGCCTGCCGGACGCAGATCTCGGGCGAGAGATATAATCTGCCGCCGGATCTCGGAGGAGGCGATGGAGCAGCCGGATTCCTGGCAACGAAGTGGAGGGGTGCCGGTGGCCTCGGAGGAGACGATGGAGGTGGGCCCCGCTCCGCTATTGTCGGTGATAGCGGGCCCCAGGCGTGGTCGGCGGGTCTGCGGCGTTCTCCCTCGTCGTCGTCCAGCTGCGTGTAGCGAGAACAGATGAAGTGGGCTCCTCGGTTTCGCCAGGATTGATTCCATGAAGTCCAAGCTCATGCTACAATTCCTGTGAAAATCCTAAAGAATCAGGTTGTGCATTCCATTCCTACGGAAAAGTTTCCCATAAAATTCCTGCAAACTAGGCATGCTGACGTCAGCGATAGGATAGGAAACGTTCCCGTGAAAAATCCTGTGTTCCACCAGCAATCCAAAGGGGGGCTTTAGTAGGTATACTCACACACCGACATAAATAGTGGGCTCTAAGCAAGCCCATGGGCTAATTACAATTTACAACATTAGGCCGCCCAACACCCCAACATTACGTTCAC
This sequence comes from Hyparrhenia diplandra, assembly GCA_015847255.1. NCBI lineage: Eukaryota > Viridiplantae > Streptophyta > Magnoliopsida > Poales > Poaceae > Hyparrhenia > Hyparrhenia diplandra. The sequence goes on from JADLZK010008765.1 coordinate 197,661, forward strand.
TTAGCAAATTCTTGGCATATGTGCAATTGCAATGTGTAATGCAATATACCATGTGCACTCGTGTGGAGGATTACCTAGGGTAGAATATACCATGTGCATATGTTCTGCTGTTTTCCTTTCTCTTTGACTTTATAAGTAACCATTTGCGTTCACAATCCCAATGTTTGGCTTTTATCCCATGCTGTGTGCATGCAGGACATTTTACACCATATACGCCCTGCAATCGAATAAACATTGACACTGGTGGAAATCGTGAGTTTGAGCTCCTATGGATGCATATTTCTTTTGCTAAAATGCCTGGGTAGGTGGTTAACTGGCGTCAACACTCACCCGGCCTCGACCCCGCCGTAATGCTCCATCCACAGGGGAAACGAGGAGGGACGAGGGGGTGAGGGAGGGAGGAAGGCGTGGCTACGCTGCCCGCACCTCCATCAGGCTGCTCCCGCCGGCGGTGAGGGGAAGCCGCGGGTGCCGGCGGCGAGATCTCGCTTGCGTGACTTGCGTCTGGAGATAGGTATGGGAAGGGAGAAGTTTTTTATCTTTTGATTGAGAACCAGAGAAGAAGGCTGTTGATAAACATATTTAGGTGCAGCGACGACGGTCATATGGGCCTAGCTCTTACAGGCCTGTGCGTGCTTGGGCCACGAGCGACCTGCAGCAGTCTATTGCATACTGTATATCTTTCTGAATTGTGTGTATGTAGGTACATACATTGATTTCACCACATGTAAAAAGAGCTCAATTAACTTTTTTTTCCAAGTGTATACAATAATTTTTTTAAAATTTCACTTTTTTTCCAACTGCATCCAATAATCCTAGAAATTAAGCAACATATTCCACAACAACGCCAGGGGCAACAGCGGGGAATTCACACCTAGTAAGTAAGTAAAGAACAAAGCTAATAGCTACAATAATGCTTGGGTTTCCAACAGGGCTTAAACAGATAACCTTGCCCCATCTAAAATGTCTACTATATGTATTTTGTCTTCAGTTGCAATCACGAGCCTGCATAATTTAAAATGACAGGGATTAGAAGTTTAAGATCCGTAAAGACGATTATACAATTTCAACATATATAGAGCACAAAGAAATACTCCCTCCATCCACTTTTATAAGTCACGCATGCATATCAAAATTTAAACTTTACAATCTTTGATCATTAATTTGACTATTAATTTTCTATTTTTATAGTGTAAACTTTTATTTGATTGGATTAATAACCAACGCACTTTATCACGACTATAAGTTTATAACCATATGAGGCATAGTATATGATAAATGAAATTTAGTGTGCCATAGACAATTTTGCCTTAAATATTTCTTTACTAAATTATTATAGCATATATATCAACACTGATAGTTTAATTGTAATCACTCAAAGGACTTTAGAAAAACATACAAGTACACTTATAGTTCTTTTTGATATAGCAAAATTCTACATTTCCGTCATCATGGAGCATGCTTAAACATTTTATACACAATTGTAACAACTAACAGTGCAATATATGACTTGGAGTGCATGTTTTTATTAATAAATTCAAAGGGAGTCTGGAATAAAATGTACAAGTGATCCTGTGGTTTCAAGGTGAAAAAAAAAGAAACATTCTTACAAGTTGCAGCAAGAAAGATTGAAACTGGAAAGCAGACATGAACTCAGGACTAAGTGAGCTACGCCAATAAGCTAACATAACTCAAAATGACGATGTTTTATTGTGACACATGCGAACATATATATGCTCAGAGGTGAGATGCGAGAGAGAGATGGAAAATCATATGTAGTGATTGCTAATCAAAGTCTAGCACAACCTAATGAAGATTATAGTAGGTTCCATATAGTATTGTTAGAAAATAAAAATTACACAAAGTTAAACCATTCTGATGGGCACCAAATTCACAAACTGATTATGCTTGTGCCTCTTTTAAAAAATACTCTTATTCTAAAACACAGGTTGATAGAATATAGTAGAGTGTAGACAGGTTAAGGATAGCACATATAATAAGTCTAGCGTTCTAAATGTATCACCTTTTGTTAATAACTTTGTAACATATGCAACATTTTCTAAATCTAATTCAAAGGTTTCATAAAACACATCAATAATGTTTGAGGCTACTTGTAGTTTCAAAGTTTAGGTAACAACATGCACAAGGTTTCATCCCAATGAAACCCATCTCCTGTCTCTCATAAATTTCGTGCCTTGTCATTGTTTTTGCCTACGTGGCATGTCTTTCAACTAGATTTATGAAGCTCCTACGAATGACCTAAGGGAGTAAATGTATCAAGAAAAAAATCATTACCTTTGGAAGCCCTCGATGTCTATGAATCAAGACCCTTCAATGGCTTATCAGAAGGACAATGAAATGTATTGACTCTCTTAAGCCTGACAAATGAGAAATAGTAGGTCATTGGGTTATTATTTGACTTACAATCATTACTAGAAAATTACTTATAGATGATTTGTTCATCATGGAAACTTTTGGAACCGTAGGAATTAGTTAGTCCATCATGGAAAGTACATATTAAATGGTTTATTATACATTATGGAAACTTTGACCCATGACCATTGTAGAGTTTAGGGGATGGTTCAAGTTTTAATACCTAAAGGACATTGGGGATTTGTTTTCAGAAAGTTTGGACTTTGGAGTATTATTCAAACTGAAATTTAATTCGGCTTCAATAGAGTCAAGGAACTAACAAATGCATCAGATTTGATTATAAGTTGTGCAAGGTATGAAAATCTGAAAATGAGTCTAAATATTTGCTTGCTAAGAAAATAAGGAAAGTGAATCAATTAAGTTTGTAAAAAATTTTAAAAGGCTCTTTTTAGTAAATTGAAATGCTAATTAATCTTAGAAGTACCACTTAGTAACGCATTGAGTTATATGTATATTTGGGCTGTGTGTATGCTTCTTTTTTGTGATGGATACAGGCCCAAGTGATGCATGGGCATCAATGTTAGCCAGTGATGGAACCGCATCAATGTTCAGTGGGATATCTCTCTCAACCTGGAGGACAGGCTTATGCAGGCTAGGCAAGCCATCAACCTTGACTTCTTTTGTGAAGCGGTGATGTTAGCGGCTTCGGAGTTGGGAGCTCTGGAAACTCAGGAATGACAACCTTCAATAGACACGACCCTTCCTTGGCTAGATGGTTCTGTAATTTCAAAAATCAATGTTGTGCCCAGGCCAGTTAGTTAGATTCAAAAACTGACTTATGGTCAGCTTTCTGCTTTTGGTTAGATGCCTTCAGTTAAGGTGGTTGTAAGAACACTCTCTCCTGTTAATAAAAAATGAGTTTTATACTGTAGGGATATTTTCCACAGTCTTTCTGAAAAAAAAAAATTGGTGCATCAGGGTAGCATGTGAGGAAGAATATTAATGGTGGCTACATAAAAATTTCCCAAACGAGTTGGCGACTGAGCTTCTACACTTAGAGAAAAATTGAAAAGGCTCAATTTTTGAGCAATATACTCTTATTAGAAGTATCTAATCTTGAAAAAAATATCAAGAATATATTCTAAGAAATATCAAAGTGTATGACTTAAGTTTGTGTACACCAGCGTGGTCTTGCCAAACAAAAAGATGCGTAGGAGGGTGGGCATTTGCTATAGAAAAATGACATTAATGTCATGTTTAGTTCTCAATTTTTTTTCTCAACTGCCCGTCACATCAATCTTCAGACCATACTTAGGAGTATTAAACAAGGATTAATGACGAAACACATTTCATAATCCTCCTTAATTTGCGAGGCGACTCTAATGAGTCTAATTATGCCGTGATTAGACAACGTCATGGTACAATAATCAAACTCTAATGACAGATTAATTCATCTTAATGGATTCGTCTCGCAATTTCCCATCCATCTATATAATTAGTTTTGTAATTAGTCTACGTTTATCACCCCTAATAGATCTTGAAAAGGGTCTCAAAATTTTCTCCCAAATTTTCACTATGAAAAAGCAACAAATCCACCATGCTTTACTACAGACGTCAGCTTAAAAAGCGTCTGTAGTTCCACAAAAAGACCAGCAACGAAAAGGGCATCGTCAAAGAAATCATTATATTACCCGTAACTAGTGTAGTTCCACAAAAGGACAGCAGCTGGATCAGCCTCTGCTGTAGCTAATAAAGGAAGCGTTGGGTGACTGACGATAAGACTCTGGGCCAGCAGGGGCCTCTACGCCGTCCCATCATCGCTTCAGGTGTTTGAACAGTTGTAATGTTTGATCGCAAGTCCAATATCTGATTCAAAGCAACCAAAACAAAACGGTTAAATACAATAATGTGAGCTATCGGCCCACAGCAGCGTGTAGTTTTTCCGCGGGCACGTACGCATTTTCTATAATCTAGTATATACTAGTAGTTACATGCATAGAAGAGAATGACTGCGAACCTCGATCTTCCCTGTTCTGCCGACCGTAGCCAGCATACGCTGCATGTCAGTACCTGTGTTGCAGTAAGCAATACCAACGACAGTATCCCCACAGAAGCTGGTGGCGATCGGTCTGCTTTGATGTATGCTCCAAACCTACAAATTACACATAATCATTATATTCCGTGCTCACAACGTGCGTGGTGGTCATCAGTAGCGAAAGAAGCGAATATCAAGCTAAGGGGAAAAAAAATGCATGAGAGCGGCAAACGTACATTTATTTCTCCATAGTCGTAGAGACTGGCAAAGGAGTAGGCATCCTTGGGGTCAAAGGTCATTTCGTGAACGTGGCCATTGGATGTACCGAAACTTTCAATATATCTCTCGAACCCCTTGTCCCAGTCCCACAACTGAATCATGTTGCCCTTATACTGCTTGTACTCAGAGCCCGAACAAAGGAGATACGGGAGAGTTGGATGGACTGCCAAAGAAGTGACATAGCCTATTGAATAACAGTCATCAGCTTCAAACTTCTGGATTTGTCTCAGTCTATTATCAGCATACGTGAGCACCATGATACATGCGCTGCCATACTCTGAGCACACCACCCATTGCATTCGTGCAATGAACTTGATTGATTTTATCGCATGTGGGTGGGGCATCGTTAAGCCCCTCAACCGTAGTCATCATTCGCTCCTCACAAGCACCTGTCTGCATGCCCATAATAAGGTACTTCCTCCGTTTCAAATTGTAGTCCACTTTAGCTTTTCTAGATGCATTGTTTTTTTACTATGTATCTAGACATAGTGTATAACTAGGTGCAAAGCAAAAGTAATGTATCTAGAAAAAGCTAAAAAGTGAACTACAATTTGGAACGGAGGGGAGTAGAAAATTTCACCATCAGTTTTTACATAGTGAAAATTTGGGAGAAAATTTGGTATATATAGGCAGGTGGTGGGGTGAGCAGCTAGAACACTGTCAATTACCTTCGGGTCCATCTTCCAAATGCAAACCTTCCCTTTATCATGACCGCTGACAATCCTGTACATGCGATAACAAAACATATATATAGACACACACAATTAAGCACCCATGTAACACAAGACATGCACTCACCATGGCTCTGTTGGATGCACGTCCATGCAATTCAGTTTTCTTTTTTTAATTTTATCCATGCTTAGTATCACCTGATGAACAACAAATTAATGAAGCACTGACCGAGGATGAAATTATATAAAAAGGGAAAATACCCTACGAATTGATCGATAATAGTACACAAGTATATATGTACTGCTACTACGCTAGCTACCTGGTGCTGCTGCTTATAATCTGTTGCCACGCTCTCTAGTGGGTGAGGCGGGGCACCAACGACACACGCCAACCAGGGGCGGAGCCAGGATTGGTTCTTGGGGAGGGCTAAATAAAGAAGGACCAATGAAAATCAGGTGATTGCATGGTAAATTAAAGGCTAAATATAGTAATTATAAGGGGAAATCAACCTCCCGGGGAGGGCTGCAGCCCGGGCAGCCCGGGCCGTGGATCCGCCACCGACTCCAACAGCACCTCGTGCGCCTTTCCTCCCTCTGCTCTCACTTGACTCATTAGCTCCTCACGCTTGTTGTAAGTGTAGGTATCGTAAAAATCGTCAGCGGTGCCATAACGGCGGCTCCCACTTATCATCATCACTCCAACTTGGTGTTTCTTCTTACAAGGCACAGGGACAACACGAAAGTGGACTGGGCGGCATAACACCTCTGTCAATGGAAATTATGTCACCTTCATCTTCCAATTCATCTTCACCTTCATCTTCTCGTCGACTGCCACAGTAATTGATGGCATAAATAACATGATCAGCAGTCTTGTTGGCTAGGCTTATGTACTCAGCTCCTCCTTCGGATGCGAAATGGAGCTCTGCAGGGGGTAGATATGCAGCAGCTCTGTCCCAATTAAAAAGGGGGCTAACCTGCAGCAATATATAAAACACCCGAGCAATTAATCAAACCAAAATAGACACATACCAACTAAAAATAATTGTTCGAGACAAAAAATAAAATAAATGAAGCGTCACTAGAGTTTCAGCCTGGGGTCTAACTCACCAGCATTGCCCTATCTCCCAATAACTCCTCCAGTTCGTCCTCGGCTTCCCAATGCTGTTCATCATCGAACATAGGATGTCGCACTGATGAAGAAGCTGCTTGGGGGCTGCTCTACAAACACAATTTCCAACTCCATCTCGTGCACACCCATTTGATCATCAAAAATTCCACGCTCACATCATCATCGTTAAAACCCTTGTCCACGACGACGCTTACGGACAATGCAGGTGTTGTTGCATTGCATCATCCCTGTAACTGCTTCCTCCTTCACCAGCATGTATACGACAACTCCTCGAAGTCGACCATGGTGGCATGATACCCTTGCCCATCGCTTGGTGGTAGTAAAGCACCTTGCCTTGCTGGGGCAGTACAAACATAAAAAGCCACGTAGTCATCTGTCATGTTGGTCAGCTGTACTAAACAAGGCGACGGTTTATTCGGCTCAATAGGCCCGTATCGGAGCTCAAGGGGATCCACGATCAGAAGCTGCTTTGGTGCACACACACTCTCACCTACAAGAGACGATTGAGACATGTGGAATATTGTCAATCGATGCAAACAAAACTACAATCGAGGATTTTAATTTGGCAAAAGAAATGCATTATATAGTTCTTCCTCTAAACCCATTATTAGCATTTGGTGATAAACATCGCCATCACAACCCATGATAAACCTCAAACATGTGCATATGAACACTGTACGACTAATAATTCTACAATAAGGCACACCTACTATACGCTTCACAGGGTGTGTTCATATGCTAACATTACGCGTAGAGATCAATCTTAATATTATTATTAGGAGATTCCTTCAAATTCTCACGAAACTCTGAAATGTCTGGCCATTAATTCAGTAGCCTAGCTAATAGTGTCATCGACAATAGTGGCCGTTTGATCTATTCTTTTTTTAAAAACAGTAACCTAAGCGGTTATAAGAATATATATAGTCTATTACTAGTTATGCACCGCTGGTATGAAAGAAAACATAAAGAAATATGGGCTTCTTCTAAATTATTTACATACGCCATTAAAAAAAAAGTCTACCATGTCAGCAAGTCCGATCACTAACCATCAAGTTCACCATGTCAACAACTTTGTCTGCCTCTTCCTTGAACATGTCTCCCGATATAGGCTTAGATGTAACACCCTTATCTACTCTGGTGCTCTGCACACAGAACTCCTCTATACAGTGCTTCTGCTGCAGTGGCTTCTTTACTGCTTCCAATGTTACGGTGACCCTGCACGAGGACCGTGGTGGGACAACATCATTGTTCGGATGCATGCACAATGGAAGTTGGATTGGAGCTGGAGCTGGTACCCCAATGGAAAATTTCTTTTCCCGAGGGATATCCAAAGGCAATGTAGTCATCTGTGTCATTGGTCAGTTTAATAGATCCTGATGTCTGCTTGTTATGCTCGGCGGTGAAATGCAGCTCCAGTGGTTCTATCTGAAGCATGTCCTCCAAGAAAGAGTTTCTCTATGAATAGAAACAAAAATTACAATGTATTAAGATGATAAATTTAGAACGTTTTCTGATGTTGAGTGTATATATGGGCATACCTGCTGCTCAGATGTAGAGATGTATATACTTGTGTTGCTAATGTCTGGTGCAGTATCCATTTGATTAAGTTCATGGATTATAAGCAGTATATCAGGCCTTTCTGTGGGCTCCAACTCCAAGTTAGTGCACCTTTGCGCCAATTCAAGGCATTTAGTCACTTGTTGCTGATGTACTACTGACATGTGCTTTGCATTCTTCCACCTGTGCCTCCATCTTCTTTGTACCTGTCATTTCCACACAAGTGAATTATAATGGCACTAAATATATCAAATAATATAAAGGGCAATTTTCCCATATGCCATTGGTTAAAACTTCTATCTCTAATCTGCCACCTAAAAAGACTTAAATCCTGCAATTACCATTGTCTATTAATTATAATCTTTTCCATGCTATTATTGACTAGAATCCAGTAGTTTTACCTAAGGCCAGTCAGTGGAGTGTCATGGAAGATATCATGCATTAAATCCTATGCCACATAAGCAGTTTTGATGACTTGGCACCCTAATTATGAAGAGAGAGGTGATAAGAGTTTCATCACCATGAAACTCACATGGCAGACTTACCTAGTCCCATGAAACCCAATGAAACTTCCATTGAAGGTGTTGTAGTTTCATCACATGACACATATGATCATTAACTCCATGCAAAATTAAATGCTGCAAGGTGTCTATGTAATTCTGCAAGGTGACACATATTCGAACTATGAAGCGGCAGTGCATGTATACTCTAATTTGTTTTTGCGCCTACACGCATTTGATGAGAAAGCTGCAGCAGAAACACGGCTTATTAGAGTGATGGAAAATTGGAAATAGCATCTGGATTTGATTGCTCATCGCAAAGAAAGGTCGATGTCCACTCGGATAAAACTATTAATGTCCCAGAGATCCTAAAAGCTGACTCCAACTAGCAAGGCAGAGAAGGTCCTAATCGCCTATTAAGGGCTATGCAATCGAGAGGGCGGACAGACACCTGTTCGGCTGGCTGATGGCTGACGCTGATTTGTTGTGAGAGAAAAATACTGCTGGCTGGATGGTGATTGATGGTTGGTGGTTGATAAGGGGGAGACGAACAAGGTAGAGCTGCAATCGAGAGGTAGGGGCAATGCTGGGCATTTTAAAATTTCCCTAATGGTGTAAGCTGACCGAAGGAGAGATCATGGCATGGGAGCAGATTATACGTTAACATCTATGGCATGGATGGGAATAACAACTTTTAGGTGGTAGAATCAGAATTTAGATTTATCCCAATGGCATATAAGAAATTTTTTTCTAATATAAATACTTGAGCTTCCGTCTAGAATATGAGGGACCTAATTAGTACCACAGAGAGTAGCTTCTTATAGAGAAAGGGCAATAATAAAGCCAAGCATGTAAACACTTAATAATAGTCTTCTATTCGCTCATCTGTAATAAATCTATTTATTTATTTTTTACCAACACTTCTTTTAATAATTAATACTATAGATTTCCAGCCCTCCAACTGCACCGGACCCACATATAGCGACCGGCATATATCATTCGCGCCATGACCTGGTGGGCAGCATTAAGCCGGTTATTGTACCTGGTCTTACAAAATCTAGCAGTAGAGAACAAGAGAGCTGGAGTGAGAGCCTGAGAGGTCTTCCGCAGTAGAGAACAAGAGAGGTGGAAGAAAGAACTGACGGACTGTCACATTATTGTTATATCATCAGATTCTGAGTTTATTTCACAGTCCTTTAATAACGGGCTAGTGTAGCATGCAACTTCTAATTAAGGGGCAGGCTGACAGCTAGGACGGAAAATTTACCAGTATACAAAATTTTGTAGTTGTTGGAATAACGAGAATGCATATAGTATACAATAACAAGTGAGGTTATCACAACATTACCCTATCAACATTAGGCTTCTCCTCCCTACTTCCGGTCACCAACTCTTTGATTATGACACCCAAACTGTAAATATCTGACATGAACGACATTCTACCATGGATTTTGTATTCTGGAGCACAATATTGTCTGCATGAAAGTATGCAAATATTATGAAATATGATAACGGAAATGTATGTGAGTATATATTTGAAAAGGACAAATAATAATGTGTTGTCTCAATGCATTACTTACGGTGAATACATACGAACTTCGCTCATGGTTTCTGATGTTTCCCCAGGTCTTGATATGCCAAAATCTGATATCTTTGGCACCCAATCATCATTTAATAGTATGTTGGCAGGTTTGAGATCCATATGAATAATACTCTTTTCCTTATGAAGATGATGCACACCCTCACAAATCCCCTTAATAATTTGAAAACAGTATGCCATTCAAGTCCCCTTAATTCATCTACAGACACAATAGAAGAAATAAGATTGCAACCTAACTTTTTAAATCTTCAATGCCCTAAAGTTGATCAGTAACATGAATGTATCAAAAGTTAAAACTATAATAGAAGTCTTTTCATACCGGTTATATGGTCTTCAAGATTCCCGTTGCTGATATAATCAAAACAGAGCAGCCTTTTCGATTGTTTTCGTCTGCAAGAACATGTTTTCTGGTCAGTTGCACCGCTTTGTTGTTCTGTCTGAGAGCAGTACCCTATAAACCGAACTATATTTTTGGTGCTTAACACTCATCATGGTTGTGACCTCCTGCAGAAACATCCTCTCATCTATCGCCTGGCTTTTGAAAAGCTTCTTGACAGCAACCATCTTGCCGCTTGGGAGGATGCCCTGTTCAAAACATGTCAGTAAGTTGAGCTATTAGTACTCAACATTATTAGACTGCTGTGAGGAAATTAATAAGGAGTGATGGATTTGAAATATACTCTTACCTTGTAGACATGGCCACAGCCACCTTCGCCGATTTTTCGATCATCGGAGAAATTATCTGTGATGTGACTTAAAACTGACAACTTCAATCTACCTGGCCTCTTGCTCCCGTCTAGTACACGATTCAGGTTCTCAAGTCCACGAGCTAAATCACCCATTCTATGTAATCAATGCAGTTTAACATTAGTGGAAGGAAATATTAATTTCTCCCTGAAGGCCTGGACAGAGAACAATCACTTTAACACAGAGTAAGAGTTAAAATGCTATAACAGTTTCATATCAATTCATATTGGAAAATCATCATACAACATATATACATTGCAGATTTTGCTTTCATAAAAGCTCAGGAGATGAATGGAAGAGGCCTCAAACTATGATTTGTTCTCTAATAAGATCAATGGCCCCTAAACTAATAGGACATATACATTTGGAAATATATGAAGACAGAGAATCCATGAACGCACCTGCAAGTATGTTTTCAGATCAGCTGAAAAAAACAACAGGATTCTCAAGCTAGTAGGAATATTTGTGTACCTCAAGAAACAGGGGATAGACGGCCGGAGGTTGGGGGGAGATAGATCAGATGCCCCGGCGGCCCTCGCTGCTCGCAACACCAATAAAGCAATGAGCTTGCGAGTTTAATTAACAGAGACCAGACATTGAACGATGGGGAGAGAGTAATATAATGGCTAGCCCTGTAGCCTTTGAGTGCCGCGCCTAGCATGTGACAGTCACTCAAATTAACATAATACCAAACACAAGGGGTATAGTTTATATGTTAGGAGCGAGCATCTTTTCATACTGCAATCTGAAAAGGAGGGCATATGTCGGCAATCCAAGCATGTCCTATAACTTTAAACTAGGAAAAGAGCCTAACTCCGGTGTGGTTGTGCACGCTGGTTACTCAGGTTCAAGTCCTCTTTAACTTTCGAATTTGGGTGCATATTTCTTCTTAATAATAGTGAAAACCCACTTCTTAATAAGAGAGTTTTTACCACGCTTGGGATTAATATGAACCCTCCATTTGGTACGATCTAATGGTTAAAAAGCTAGAGGAACCATGTAGGAGGAACCAAGTGGCGGCCGGGAACCATCTAATTGCGTGGCACCGGAACTGAATTATAACTAATATTGAAGGGTATAATGGTCTTTTCAGTTTGTTCATCCGGTTCCCGGCTCCGGCGCTGCACCTATCGAAAAAACGTCGCCGCGCCGCCGCCGTCCCATCCCCAGCCCCCTCGCCGCGCAAGGCCATGCCGCCGCCCCCGCCGCCCTTGTTGTTCGGCCGCCCCCCCGCCCGCGCCCAAGCGGCACTTTCCCGCCGCCCGCGTTGCGCCGGAGCTCTCGCCGGGGCGCCATGCCGCGCGACTAGGCCAATATCAGCAACCATGATTCGACCAAACTCATTTTTCCTAGTGCTCTCCATGTCCACCGACCGAAGTTGATCCAATCAAAGACCCAATAGCCCATAAAATGAGGAACTTCGCAGTTGGTCGCCACGATATATCTAACTCTCACCCACACCTTAGGTAAGAGAAAACTATCCTCGTTTTCCGCCATTCCTCAAATGAATCCTCGTACCATCAGGCACCCCTTCACCTTTAGCATCAACACGTCCATAGGCAATGGATTGCTGCAGCTCCTCTTTAGAAGGGAATTGGGTAATAAATTTTCCTTCCCCAATATCTTTAATCTCCCAGTTCCATTTTACTGGCACCACCCGCCTTAGCTGCAAAATCAGCTGTTCAATTGACAAGGTACCGCCCACCACTAAAACCGGCCATCTTGGAATCTTTCTTCGTCCTGGGTAGAGGTGGATGCGGTATGTGGTAAAAACCCTCCACGCCAAAGCATAGCCCGCGGCGTGAGCCATCGCCTTTGCGAAGGAGGAAGGGGCACTTGTGATTCATGTGATCCTGCAAATCACAAATCACACAATAAAACTCCGCCTTACATGACACCGCCAAGTGCTCTTTCTTCGAGCATCTGGAACAACGACCACCAGCCGTGAACACCTTTTTACCATCCTTGGCAGTAAAACCAAGCTCATTAACCATCCCGAGCCTTTCCCTTTGTTAGACTAGGCGTATGGTCTAGCATACTTGTAGGTGTTAGACCAGACGTGTGGGTTAGCATGCCTGTAGGCATGGAGACGTGGCACCCTTGGGCAGGAATGCTCCAGCAGTCCTATATGTACTTGTGTACTCTCCATTGCAACACAACGACCACATTATACGCATCCTACCTTTCTCACATGGTTTCAGAGGGTTACGATCTTGTGACCTAACCTAGGCTTCCGCTGCCGCCGCCGCGCCGCCCCCGGGGAGATCCATCTCCGCCGGGGCGCGCGCTTCCTAGGATGCGCCCGTAGATCCCTCGATCTGCGTCGCCGTCGTCGTCAACTAGAAGCGGAAGAGTGCACCTCTTCCGCCGCCATGGCCGCATCACTCGTTGGTGTCGCCATGGCCTCGCTTTGGCCACCGCCACCTCAGCGTCGTCATCCCGGCCACCGCATCGAGCATTCCGGTCTCTTCCGCGCCTCCGGCCACCGGCCAGGTGGCGAGCCCCTCCTAGCGCCACCACACGGCCTGCGCACGCTGCGTGCGCGTATTTACCGGGAGGGGGAGGTGCCGAATCACGCAGCCAGCGGGGCCGCTGGCGTCGAGCACAGCCGGCCGACATCGCCGCTGGGCTGCAGCGCCGTGAGCTCGCCCCCCCGCCCTTTGTACCAATGGTCGCCATCTGCTACTGTTTTTTTTTTTTCCGATCGAGAGAGATCGGTTTGCGTCACCCTGTCGTTCGTCGCCATCCATCGTCGACACACTCCCAAGGACGAGGTTGTTCTTTGCTTCCAGCCGCGCCCGCTGGCCTTCGCGGGTCCCTCCTCGCGGGTGTCGCCGCTTTGTTCATTCGGCGGTGGCGCCACTTTCAGCCGTCCCTCGTCAAGCGGGCATTAATCCACCTCTCCGCCTCCAGCCGTTCTCACGCGGACACCGCGCGAACCTTCCGAAGAAGACGAAGTCGCCACCCCCGCTCTGGCGTGACTTTTTGCCTTGCAACTTGTTGTCGCACCCCTGTCTGAGCGTGACCCAAGTTGCAAACTACGCCGTCTACCATCGCGTCCGCGCTACCTTCCTGCCGATGTCCCGGCGATGAAGGCTGCTCGCGTTTTACCCCGAGCTTTCGACACGCTTCAACCCGCGGCCTCCTCCACGCCTCTCGACCACGCCCACTTCGACCTGACTACTACGGCACTAAAGGGCTATCATCCTGCATGGAGTACTTGTGGCTTTCTCTCCGGTCCAAGCGTTTGCACCGCGCTTGCTATGATGACTGCGGGGATGTTCGTCGACTTTTTCTCCGGTCTTACCATTTGTTGTGCTCTCCGTGGATCGCGGGGAGTGTTAGACTAGGCGTATGGGCTAGCATACTTGTAGGTGTTAGACCGGGCGTGTGGGTTAGCATGCCGCGTAGGCATGGAGACTGGCACCCTTGGGGGAATGCTCCGGCGATCCCTATATGTACTTGTGTACTCTCCATTGCAACACAACGACCACATTATACGCATCCTACCTTTCTCACACCCTTCACTAGACCCGGCTCCATCGACGGCCAAAACTTCTTCCCCGCGCACCCTTTCCCACGAGGCTGCGCCTCTTCTTTTCTTGCCACACCCATCTACCGAGAGACGGGCACCATTGGGAGCACTCACCCCCCCCCCGCCCCGGCTACAACATCCCCCAAAGCCCGGCGATTTGTACCAAGCGTGCCCACGATCATGCCGATGGAGGCCATATGCACCTTTCCTCTCTTCCCTTCCACACACACCAAAAAATGCCCGCCATCTTTGTAGCTCCGAAATCTCGCTCTAGAATGCGCCCTTTGGCTACCGCCTCCGCGAAAAGAGAGACCACGACCCGTGAGGGAATTAATCTCAAAAGATTGCCCCCAAACCTTTAAGTCAATTCGGACGCTATTTGCAAAACACCTCGGTACTCCCCGCCTTTAAGCGGGGAGGTTTAACCCTGCGTTGGTTTAAAGGCGGGGTGAGAACCCACCTTAATTCCCTGGGGCCCTTGCCCGCCAATCCATCTTTGGATGGCCCAATGACCCGAACTCGCACGGATCCCGAGTCTATCCCTCCCTTCTCCCTCTCCTCTAGATCGAAATCAATACACCTTCCCCGTTCGCAATAATCTTTCAAAGATCCTGCTGTTCCTTTGGAACTTGAGGATCTCAAATCCTTACAAATCCCCTAGCTGCCGAAGGCTTGGTGACCTTGGCTTAGGCAGCGGTCCCTTTCATGGCTTCTGGGGTTATGCAAATCTGCCACCGCCTCTGAAATTCTAGAGGCCAGAGGTTGGCGATGAATTACATGTCCAGCCCTCTGTCTACAGAATCAAATCTTGGGGAATAAAAATTTTCTGTCAGCAGAGCATCAGCTCTGAACACTTCATCCACTGAAAATCCAACGCGCAATGCATCACGCATGAGCATCACATCCGAACTGACCGAATCGACCTCAGAGACCGCAGTGCATAGCTTGTTTTCGTCGTCCCCTCACTATCAGCAAGACTCTCATTATCGAGTGCCCAGAACCTTGACCCTGTCCATGATCGCCTGGTGCCGACTAGCGGATCTGACGTCCGGACAGGAGCTGAATGACGCCTTCTCAAAATATTGGGAATCTCAGGGCTAGGAACTGGAGAACATTCCTCAGCCGTTGCCATACTCCTCAAAGAAGGCTTAGCTTCTGCAGAGTACCAGCGGACGACCGAACTTTCCCCACACAACGAGGCACAAGATAGATCAATTGAAGCAATTCGAACTTGCAAACGTACCTGAACTTTTAGAAAAAAACCTCAGGCGCAATTCGTCGAGCAGGTGTGAAGCACCCGTTCCAGCAAGCCCGCCTCGCCGCCCAGCTACGCCGAGCTCCGCAGGCCTGTCCCCAGCTCCGCGACCCGCCACCAACTCCACCACAGGGAAGCCCACCTTCCGCTCCGCCTTCCGACCAGCCACCGTCTGCTCCTTCGCCTTCGAGAACCGGAGCACAGTCCGTCCTGGCGACGAGGTCACCAGGGGAGCCGCCCGAGCCACCCAGGAGCAGCAGGAGACCTGCAGCCGACCTCCTCCACCCACCCCTCCGGCGGCCCGGCCCCGCTACAGAGCGGAGGGAGATCCAGGAGCGAGCGCGAGTCGCCTCCCAGGTCAAGCGCCCGCCTGTTCAGTTTTCTCGGTACTCCTATTTTATAGGCTTTGCAGCAACTCTGAAATTCGGCTATTGAGATATTCTTTTTGACTCAGATGCATGCAGGTTCTATTTTCTCATTGGGTGGGTCATGAGTAGTATTCTTTTTACCCTCCCAAGGAACAGATGGACAAATGACTCTAAGCAGGAAGTCACCATATGGTCGGAGTGACAAGCGAACAAAAACAAAGCGGGAAGTCACATTCAAGGAACAATACTTAATACCACCTCGTGGCATCTCCAAACAAAATGTACAACAAATCTCTTACTATCGAATCCAGAGTCCAAGCTCCGGCACCACAGCGTGCCACGTCACCTGCTTTTATCGGCCGTCCGATCGGCCGGACGGACGGCCCAGATCGGACATTTCTCGGTCTTTTGCAAAAAGTCCTCTAATTCTAACAAAATACAACCCGCAGTCCATCCTCCTCTCTCAGAAAAAAACTTGCAAAAAAGCCCTCGAGGTTTGCATAAATATAACCCGGACCTGCATCTCTGCGCCGCCACGGGAAGAGGAAAAGGGAAAGGAAGGAGAGAAGGAGACTGCCGTGGTCCGTCAAGGCCGCGGTGGCGAGCTCCGCCGGTCCTCCTCCGGCTGCAGTGGCGAGCTCCGCCGCACGGGCCACGGCCGCAGTGGCGAGCTCCGCCGCGCGGGCCACAGCCACGGTGGGGAGCTCCGCCGCCGTCCGTCAAGGCCGCGGCAGCGAGCTCCGCCGCTCCTCCTCCGGCTGCACTGGCGAGCTCCACCGCCGTCTTGCCCGCAAGTCCGTGCTCCAGTGCGCGGGAAGGGTCCGCCGCCGTACGTGCCCCGCCGCCCGGCCGCGGGCACTCCTCCAGCCGCGAGTCCGTGCTCACGTCGCGCGACCGAGCTCCGTCGCCATCCGTGCCCCGCCTTCTCCTGCCGCAAGGCCGAGCTCCGCTGCGCGTGCCACGGCCACGGTGCGGAGCTCCGTCGCCGACCGTCAAGGCCGCGGCCGCGAGCTCCGCCGCTCCTCTTTCGGCTGCAGTGGCAGCCTCCGCCGCGCGGGCCACGGCCGCGATGGCGAGCTTCGCCGCGCGGGCCACGGCCACAGTGGCCAGCTCCACCGCCGTCCGTCAAGGCCACGACGCCGAGCTCCGCCGCTCCTCCTCCGGCTACGGGCGTCGAGAGGGAGAGAGACTCGCCTCTCCGCGCGCGCCGCCGTGAGGGCGCCCGAGGCAACGCCCGCGCCGCCGAGATCGAGGCCGAGCACCGCCTCCTGGCCCGCGCGGAGGCCGACGCCGCCGCGCTGCGCGCCCGCGCTCGAGGAGCAGCAGGCACGCCACGACACACGTGGGGACCAGGAGCAGGAGCAGGAGCTGCCCTCTCGCTCACCACCAGGCCCGCCACGCACGCCGCCGAACGCATGCTGCCGAGAGCGCCGCGCCACAGCCGGCTGAACCCACCGCCACGCACCCGCACACCTCCCACCATAGCCGGCCGAGCTCTCCTTCCTCTCCACCAGAGCCCGCCGGGATCACGCGCCACCGCCGCCTAGCCGGAGGCTACGCGCCATTGGATCGCCGCCCAGCAGCCCGCGAGGCAGAGCACTGGAGCACCGCGCCCTGCTCCTCAGTACTCGCCTACGACGTCGCTGTTGCTGCTCCTCCACTCGCGAGCCGCAAGCTGCTGCCACCAGAGCGCCGCGCGCTGCAGCCCGGAGCCACCGTGCCACGCTCGCCGAGCGCAGCCAGCGCGCTCTGCTTCCGCCAACTCACGATCAAAGCCCACCGCTGCCCACCGAGGCACCTCCGCCGGCCACCTTCCTCCATTCCCCTCTCCTTCCCATCCCTCCCACTCTGTATCGATGAACGGAGACGACGAACAATGGGCAAGCAACAGCAGCACCCGTCCCTTATCCTTTCCCGTCTGGGCCCACTTGCCATTGACTTATCCCTTCCTCCTCTTGAACCCATGGACCTGGAGCACTGGAATACAGAGACAAAAAAAAAGAGAACCCCTAGATCGGTGCATATCAAGTGCGCCCAGTCCACGGTAGTACAGTACAGTGCGCTCAGAGCCAGGAACCGTGCGTCAGCTGAACAAAAATTGGTGCACATACCCGAGATGTGTACACGGAGATGTAAAATTCTATATTCTATACATAGAAAAAAATTTCAAGAAACTTTGTAAATAAACTAGGTACACTTCAGACACTACACAAATATTTCCACCTCCATTGCTTTTACCATTTTTCCATAAATATTTCCCAAGCTATATTATGTACATCTTTCTCATAATAAATATTTGGAAAATCATTCTCTGCCATCCTAACTTCAAATCACATGATTCGACTTCCATAATTCATTTAAAACCATGCTCTACATTTTTATATTATCGTTATCCCATTATTTGATGCTAATGTTCACAGAGTCATATTAATTATAAAATTATAGTTTACTTGGCAGAGTCATATTAATATTAAATAATACATTTCCCTACTTGCCCTGTACTATTTAAAACCCAGAAATATAACATGTACAATTACTTTAACTTCAACAAAACTAATCCCTAGATCGGTGCACATCGATTGGACCAAGCCCACCGTATAGTGCTGCAGCCTACCCTGGACCACGCGCGTCAGCTAAGGCTAATGTGCTACGTACATTCGATTGCTGCACACATAAGCATGCAAATTCATTTTCCATACACTCAAAAAAATTCCTAGAAAATTTATAAACAAACTAGGTGCACCCAATACCTTACACATACATTTCCACCTCAGTTGCATTTACCTAAATTACAGAAATATTTTCCAAAGAATATTCCATATATCGATTTCATATTAAATCTTTGAAAAATCATATCTCCTCCATCCAAACTCCGATTTGCATGACCCAACTTCCGATATTCCTCTAAAATCATTCTCTACATTTTCATGCCATTGATCTATTATTTCAGTCAAAACAATGCATATCCATTAGCATAGCCATTCAAAACATTAACACAAACAATACATACACGCCATGAACATTATCCACAAGCAAACCCGTTACCCGAGGTTTACTATTTTTAACTACATTCTACACACACACACACACACACGAGACACACTGTTTCTACCAAACCTCGGTATATACAATGGCAATATACCAAAACTTTATCTCTATTCTTATCACCACTGGGCCAGCCACAAGGGAAGGCGCGGTGGCAAAGCCGCGCCCACGTTTCTAGTTTAAGTTAACTTTGGATCGGATGGTCCATGCTTTTGTAGATGAATTGCCAGACTTATTTTAATCTTTAATTTTTGTAGTAGGACATGTTGATTTTTCTCGTAGATATACGCTGCCAATTTTTTTGTGTATGGTATGAATGGTACACACAAATGATTTAATTTTTGCACAAATTTAATCTCTGAACCTGAAACCAAGGGAATTGAGATTGACATTCGTGGAAATGTCTTTATTTTGGAGGTTGAATTTGGACTTGCAGCAAATGCTTCTCTTGCCACTCAAATATGCAATTTGTCAGGATGGAGCTTCTATTGAACTCTGTGTTGAATGATTAATGCTAATCCACATGTTATGTTTTAGGCTTAATTTTTTTATCACACAACGGAGACTCGCTGAATGCTTCTAGTGCAACATCGATCAGGGCATCAAGCTGATACTATATCTCAATGGAAAGAGAAGAGAGTTGTTTTTTTTTTTTTTTTTTTTTTTTTTTTTTTTTGCAGCTAGCTATGCATTGCCTATCTGATTATGGATAAAAAATTTCAATTGCAAGATGTTTGTTGTAACTCAAGCTATACTTTTACTACTTGCAATGTCAGCCAAACTTGGACTCACACTGAGCAATGGGAATTTTGCTATTCTTCTCTTGGTCCAACACTAAAAATTCTTCTCTTGGTTACAACACACATCTGGCCCGCAGGATCTCATATCTTGGACCGCTTTGAGCCCACGGGCCTGACGTCTTTTGGCGCGCGACGCAACGCGACCGAGAAGGCACCCGTGGCCGTGGGTGGACACCGCACGCCAGTCCATTCGTCTCTGCCGATTCGATACCACGATATCCAAACCGCGCGCGGATTGCTGTGGCCGTCGAGCCACCTGCAGAGGCTCCCTCGTCGGGGCCACACGCCGGAACACCCCAGACAACCACCGGCCGCCGCGGCCACGGTGTCGCCCTCGCAGCCTCACAAAGCGTACGGGCATCTCGGTCTTCTCCCTCTCCCCCTCTCGGCAACGCGCGCCAGCAACGCGAGCGAAAGAGAACAGAAACCGGCGCCGTACGTCCAGCATCCACAGTCAGCTTGATGGGCGCTGCCGCGACCCATGGAGCTCTGCTTCGCCACGCGCGCCGGGACGACGTGCCAGAGGGCGCCGACAATCAGCCCGGTTCACAAGCGGCGCGCGTGCGGCAGCACCGTTCGGTGCGTGGCGACGGCGCCGGCGCCCATGGGTGAGAAGACGGAGTACCGTGACGGGCCACTAGAGCGCGCGTTCATGGGTCTATTCGCGCGGAAGACGGAGAAGTACGCGACCAAGAAGAAGCAGCCGCCGCAGTCACCGGAGCCATCGCTGGAGAAGAAGGCGGTGTGGGACTGGGACTACGAGAGCTTCGTGGACGTGTCGCGTCGCGTGATGGTGGGTCGCACCTGAGCGCAGCAGCAGGAGGCGGTGCGCGAGGTTTTGCTGTCGATGCTCCCGCCCACGCGCGCGCGTTGGGCACTGTAGAGGTGGTGGTAGATTGACTCGCCACTAAAAAAAAGGCTCCTATAGCTGAAAATCAATTTTGTAGTTATGACATTAACTAATTGAGATTAATCAGTTTAGAGTAGAACAATACTCCAAGCATGCTACTGTTGCTAGAATAGAAAGAAAGAGAGTGAGTTAAAGGGCCTTTGGAGATGATAACCATTAATGGAACCGACTTAACAATGATCATATAGGCAGCACAAATGATGAACGTACATAGACCGGAGAAATATAATTAAAAGAAAATAAAACTGAGAAAAAGAGTGATCAAACATGGAAACTAATAAGGATTGCATTATTGAACACCCATAGCAAGGTTGTGCTCATTCCCAATTCCAAGATCCTACGAGAACGAGCATCACATCAAAGAAAGCATGAATCAACCTACTAGACCTCTCTAACAACGAGAGGGAATACCTTACTAAAACACACCACCAAAATAAAACATTGTAGTTGTTCTTGACCTCAACATGTAGCCAATAATAAATTAGCTGCTAATGACAATGCATATCTAGCAACGATGGCTCCAAAATTGCACACACGACAAAGGGCGTTTCAAACAGGATGGTTATTTTACTCTTCTCTCTATCTCTCTAAAGAAGCCACTGTGAACAACCTCCAAATTAAAACACCAAAATAAAATAGTATAGTTCTTTTTTTTTTGCTGCTAATAAAATAGTATAGTTCATGCATTGCCACATTGGCCACTGCTCAATCGAGATGCTCCCTACCTTTTTCTGATGTGGCTACTATTACGCCTGGTAAACTGAACTCAGTGGCGGACGCAGAAATTAAAAATTGGGTGTACAGACCCCGGTCACAAAAGTTCCCTGCATGCGTAGGTGCGAGGAACGTGGTACATGGGACATGGAACGTTAATTTAAAGTTCCCGGTTCACATGGGGGTATACATCTTCGGAGTGATGGTTCGAAAACCTGGAACGTGAACCAACTATATTTGGTACGATAGCTTGGTACAATCCTCGTTCTTAAGTGAACTATACAGCTTATAATAATCATGTAATTCGTTTTGTGTACATATATTGTCCGAATATAAAATTAACTCAAGAATCAATTGATGTGGTCAAACTCCTAAAATCTCAAATATGACCCACTTAACTTAAGACCCATTTGGCCCATAATACCTTGATCTTCCATTTACCATCCATAATACACATGACCCATATTAACCGCCTAGGCAGTAATTACGACAACGAAGGCAAGCCTCGAAACACCACCACGCCGCCGCCACCTACGTACCCAATCGCCGCCCCTTGACCTGCAGAACACGCCCGGGGCATCGTTCCGTCTCATGTACCACGTCGTTCCCGTTCCCGATCTGGAACGAAAGTTCCCGTAGACGCGGATCACGGGCGTGTACCGCGTTCCTCGTGGACTGGGGTACAGACTATACACATATGCATAAAGCTGGATAGCGAGCCGAGCCGAGAGCCGAGTAAGCTAACAAGCTTCGAGTTTTTCGTCCAACTTTATATGCACATATAGAACCAAACTATTGTGCCATATGTAAAGCTAAATATCCATCAATTCAAAACAAAGATGAGGGACACGATTTTTGTTCGATTGCTCCAGCGCCGGGCGTAGCTCTTTCCCTATCCCTCTATTACGTGAGTGGTGAATTTTCTTCTTGGGCTAGCAGGACGGCCCAGCTTAGATGGTGGACGGGAGGCCTTTAACTCTAATTTGGAATTTTGGAACAAAAATACAGAATTTGGTAGCTTAATAATGTAGTAGATTAGTAGCTGTAATTTTTTTCTCAAAATTATTGGGTGTACAGATGTACACTGTACACCCATGTCCATATACTGTGTCCGCCGGTGACTGAACTCAATCAATACCTTTATTGTCGGCCAAACTTGGTGTTTGCGTGAACCAGTGCGTGTTGGATGTCTGCGTTGTATATGTAATCTAAAAAAAAAAGTTCATGAGCGATACTGAGAGTTTTACTATTCTTTCTCTTGTTCCCAAACTAAGTACATTTTTTTTTTGAGGCGTACTCCATGGCTGCAACCGTGCCTATTAGTAATGGGCCTGAAGATAACCCTTACTGAGAAGAAGCCTCGCCCAATCAGGCCTGCAGGACATTTTCTCATGGGCTAATCACAGCCCATGGGGCCGTTGCTTTTTTTCTTTTTAAGCGCGCAGGCACCCGTGGGCGGTGAGCCAGTGACTGTGGACACCACGCGGCAAGTCCATTCATCTCGTCTCTGCCAAGTCGATGTGCCGCGGATGGACATGGTGCCATGGTGGTGGTGGCCGTCGTGCCACTGGACTGGATGGAGAGCCTCTCGATCGTCGGGGCCACACCCGGGAGGAACGCACTAGACTGGCCGGACACTATCGGCCGCCGCCGCCACGTTGTCGTCCTCCAACATCGCAACGTGGGCGCCGGGCGGGCATCTCGGTCTCCCTCTTGCTCGCGAGAACACAGCTTTCCCGGCGAGCGGCAGTGTTCAGCACCCACGACCCACCGTCAGTTTTATTAACGCTTTTAATGGCAGCGATGCCGCGATACATGGAGCTCTGCTTCGCCGCGCGCGCCGGGACGGCGGTCTCCCGACATATATCTCATCTCATCTTTTCCCTACGAAAGCTGGGTCCGTTTCTCAGGCTGTGAGTGTGGCCACGTCGCCCGCAATTCTCGGCCGTCGGATCGGCCGAGCGGATGGCCCTAATCGTGCGGATGATGGTCTTTTTCATAAAGGACCTTCTATTTACCGAAAATCAACCTGCAGGCCAAGTAACTTAATCTCTTCCCCTGCTCTCTCTCCCTCCTGTGGTGACGCAGGTGCGGCGGTGCGAGGGCGCCGCCTCCTGGCGCGATGCTGAAGGGCGAGCACGCCCCTGTCGCGGAGGGGCGCAGGCGCGGCGGCGCTGGAGCGCGACCCCAGGCGCGGCGGTGCGGTGCCCGTGGTGTCCTGCGGCGCAGCAGCCCCCAACACAAGCGAGCCCGCCCGCCCCGGCGGCGCGACCGCCCAGGCAGCAAGGCGGCCCACCAGGCACGTGGCGGGGAGTCCGGGGACTGACATCCAGCTCGCCGTCAAGTCTTCTCTGATGCCTCTTCATCCACGGTGCTTTGACCTCGCCATTATCAACATCCATGCCCACAGATCGTTCGACAAAATGCCCCACCAGACAGCCAAAGTCTCCTCCTTGCCAAAGCCATCTCTCTGGAAAGACTATTCTCTATTTTCCTCCTTTTTTGTATGTTTGTGCACACTAACTTATTGATGGATTTACCTAACTTACATTTTTTCTCTCTAATCTTTTAGAAGCTTTTGCTCAGTCATAGATGAATCTAGCTTATCAGGTGAGAGTGAACCAGCCAGTTCATGTTTCTGAAGAAAAGCCTTTCATTCATGTTGGAAGTAAAGTGGTAGATGGGACCGCCAAGATGCTTGTAACTCCTATTCGTATGCTTACTGAATGTGGGGCAAATTGAATCGATGAAACCCCTTTACAAGTTAAGCTTTTAATAGTGTGGCCACAATCATTGGACAAACCCTCCTGTTCAAATGGTTGCTGGTGAAGCATTGGCTTGCAATATGGTGACTGCCAAGAAGAATCAATCAAGATTGCTGGAAAATGTGATGTTTTAAGGGTGTCATCATGGTCTGAATTAATCCAGGTGCTTGTTTTTCTCTCCTCACCTTGCAAAATGTAAATACTCCATGTTCTCATTAGCTATTCGTTTTCCTTGTTAATCAACTGAATTTCTTAAAGCAGATTCTGGGGAAAAGCTTTCTAAAGCATGTTGAATATAAAGATCCATATGTCATAATGTTGTGTCATTGTCTCCTTGATTGTCAATCCAGGTGCTATCAAGATGAAATCTAATAGCTTTTTTGGGTTCAGGCTTTCATTTTTGTATTTTAGGCACCTCACTGACCATATGTCATAATGTTGTGTCATTGTCTCCTTGATTGCTTTGTGTAAGTTGGTTGGCAGTTTAGACAATGGTATAGGAAGATTGCTATGTTGGCAATTTCATGTGTGGTTTCGTTTCAGGCACAGTTAGATATCGTTATTGGCTTTAGCCTATGCAGTAAACCTCATTTCCTTTAAATAAAGTTTTGATCTATCTATTTGATCACATGAACTGTTCAGATTTGATCCCTGGGAACTATAAGCATCTTTTCTTATGTTCAAGTTTCTCATGTGGATCTGCCTGTTCTCTTGGTTTGCTTTTATTATTACATATGGATTTCTTATCACAAACAACTCAAACATTTGGCAGAAAATCTTTAGGTCTGAAGAGGAAAAATGTCCTCTTCATGTGAAGAATCATCTAGCTAGTCGCCCTATTTTTCTTCAGCGTCATACTAAAATAATTCAAAAAAAATATGGGTACCTGGTCACCTGGTACCCTGATAGCATGAGGAATCCCAACTGGAGCTCTAATAGTAATCCTTATAAATATTTCTCCTCATGTTATTGTGGGTTTGCTGGGGTTGTTTTTTGTTACATGTTGGTCTTGCCATGTATAAATCCTTATTAGTGCTACGCTTTTGCTAATGCCAGCGAAACCAAAACAAGCAATGAGAAGGGTGGGCATTAGCATAAAGTATGCAACAACTGTAGTCTGAATTATACTAATACACATCTGATGTTTTGATCATTTCAGGTAAGGATAAATGTGTCATGTTAGACAAGTAAAGTTGGTCACAAGGGCAGGAAGACAACAACCATTCTCTCTCTCCTTTTTTTTTTTTTCATGTGGGCCTTTGTCAATGTAAACTATTATTACTAGCAGTCTGGCACATGCAATTGGAGGTTGTGCTTTCATCATAGTGTACTTTGAGATAATGGAATTATATTGTTATAGTGCATCTACACGGTTTACTATCCGTGCATATGGAATTTTAGTCACATTTAGGGACACTTAATTATATTCGGCCAAATTGGGAAGCAAAAAATATTATGAATTTTATGAAAGATTCAGAATACATAAATGACAACTTGGCTGAATAACCCGGTTCGGAGAGTTATAGAGAACATATTATGGTAGAACACTTTTTTTATTGCACATACATCTTGGCTGCTATTTTGGGGATTAATCACATTTTTGTTTATTGCAATGACAGTGTGCTTAAACTAATCTTATAATAGGTCCCATCGGTGTTGTGAATGTGATAAAAAAAGTGGTCGTAGAGTTTACATTGGCAAATCTACTATAGTTTTATGCACATGCACTTCTGTTGTAAATCATTGCTATCACCCTACTCTGTTTTTTTTTATTTAAAAAACATATTTCTTTAATGAACTTTTTTCCCCAAAACAAATATCTACAATGCTACAACCTTTGATGCAACGAGATGACAATACACTTTACGCCATTTTACTATTATTTGTTACTTACTTTACTTACTGGTTATACAAAATTGGCATATACACCAATCGGTGACTGGTCATTTTAGATCGACATACAAAATCATGGATAAATGATAAATTTTAATTACCATAGATAAAAGGCAAAATGATGGCCTTGCGCGGCAATGCTGCGTAGCGTAGTTTCGGGCTCGGATCGGGCCACGCCGCCCGCTAGACCACCGTCCGTCTGATCTGGCGAACCAGCAATGCTGACCGTCCGATCAGCGTTTAATGGGTCTCCTACCCGTTAAGCCACAATCGCCTCATCTCGAATGCTCCCGAACGTCTGATCTGGCGAACCAGCAATGCTGACCGTCCGATCGGCGTTTAATGGGTCTCCTACCCGTTAAGCCACAATCGCCTCATCTCGAATGCTCCCGAACGGCGGCCAGTCGACTCACGCGGCCGCCCCCGCCCCCCGCTCTTGCCCCGCTCTCGGCGTACCCATCAATCCCGGCGTGGGTGGGGCCTCCCAACCTCGTCGACCCCGGCGTAGGCGGGTGCAGCCACGGAGGGCCCGGCCCGCCCCCGGCATGAGCGAGGGCCTCAGCTGCCCTTGTGACCTCGGCGGCGCTTGCGTGGTGCCTCCGGCCACCCCCCGGAGCGGCCGGCGAGCACTAGCAAGACGGCCGGCCACCCGGGCGTGGCCGTGAAGCTCGAAAGCACTCTAGCCCCCGGGGCCCCCTCCCACAGCTACCCCGGGCGCGCGCGCCCGTCGGTGTAGTGCTTGGCCCCCTCGCAATGAAGTCTCAGCCGTCTAGCGCCGCTAGGCTCCAACCAGTCGTTGTTCGTCACTCTCCCCAACCTCGGTCTCCCGGTTCGGTTCCCTACCGAGGTTCAATCCAGCGGACGAATAGAACGACATCTCCCCACAAGCAACAGCAGCCCCTTACGGTGTCTTCTTAATATCTGGTACGGGCTCATCTTCACCTGAGTCAACTATTTTTACTGTCAATCCTGGTGGGATGGCTACAATCAATTTGAGAAGAGATGGCTTGGATTCTGCACAGCGGCAAAAACCAATTCTATCTGCACTTGCACCTTGACAAAACTGTTTCCCAGCTATAGCATTTGCTGGTTCGATTCATCTCTTCCATTTTGGCTTAAATCTCTTGAATACAATTAGGGCCAATTGATGTGAATGTTTAAAGCAGATATTAGCTCATCCTTAATACAATATTTTTAAATTCACGTACTCCCTCCGTATTGGTAAAAAGAAGTCCTTTAGGGGCGACACGATCTCCAAAAACACAACTTTGACCTCTTGTTATTCTAAAAATATTTATGAAAATTTGATATATGTATACTTTTATAAATGTATTTTTTAAGACAAATCTATTCATATAAGTTTGACATTTACAAACTCAACAACTTAAAAGTTATTGATGATTTACATTCCCAATGTTTGACCCAAACCTTGTCCAAAAGGACTTCCTTTACCAGTACGGAGGGAGTATATGTTTTTTTCCATAAATTACAGCAGATCAGATTTGGACGCCAGCCGGCGATGAACTGGACATCGACGACTATCACACAGGAGGTGTTCCACAAAATTCCCATGAGGTAAACAGCACATCCGATCTGTCTCCATGTATATACCATGAATCAATGGTTGTTGGCGCTGTCTTTGTGATCTTGTTTACAGTACTCATGGTGCGATAGCTATTAATATGTGTGAAATGTCTTTGATACTTGTTATATTTTTATTTAGCAACTATAGTAATAGCTTGGTCTTTATCTAAAAAAAAAATAGTAATAGCTTGGTCACTGTCCTGGACTAGCTTGGTCACAACTTAGGTGTACAAAGAGAATACCATGCTTCAGTTTTTAAATAACTATTTGCTTTTCTATCCAGTTCAAGTAGCACCCCTTCCAATCTAAATACCTTCTTTATAAATACCTTATCAGACTGAATGATAATTGTGCTACTGAAGGCTTCCCCATGTGATGCTGAAGGTTTCCCCATTTACTAATGCCACTTTTTATTATTCAACTTTTTCACCTCTTAATGATCACATAACCTTGCTGGTCATCCAGGAGCAGTATTGCACAGACCAGAGGAAGCAATGCATTCTGAATAATTATTGTCGATAGGATCTTGATCAGTGAGTTCATTTTAGTTTTTTTTTTTTTTTTTTTTGGGGGGGTTCCTTGACAAATGAAAGCAACTTGTTGGACACTCACCCCTTGCTTGAGGTTCAACTTCACATGATTGTTGATTTGTAACTACAAGAAGTCATGCTCAAAGCACAGAGTTAAGATAAAAGTCATCCTCAAAACACATTTAAAATCAGAAAGATGTAAATGGTATCAAACTTCTCTCAAATGTTCTCAAATTCTAAGGACCGTTCCCAAAAAAAGGTGTGCAATCATAGGATGTGAGAAATCATTTTTATGTGTCCCTTTACAGCTAACTGAAAAAAGTTATCTCTGCCATTATTATATGTATTTGAGCTAAGTCTCTCGTTGCTGCAGTGAACTGCTTTGCCTTGAAGGCATTTCGTCGAGTAGCTATTGGATGTCGGGTCGCCTGGGACTGCCTTTGAGCGCTGTGCCAGCATCTCGAGGCCTGTGATCTGCCGCGCCGGGAGAGCAGCTACTCGCGTCGGTTCTCAAGACAGCTTCACTGTCCACCCAAACCGTCGCAAAATACTACTCCGCATTAGCTTTTATTTACAAGAGTCACAAATGAAGCAGCCATTCTTGCTATTCAAATTATCTGTTTTGTAATTATCTGTTTTGTAATTGCAAATTGAGCTTCTGCTCCTTTAATAGCTCTACATATATAATACCTACAATCTACAATTGCAGCCGCTTCGATATTATTGGTTACCAAGGGGCTCCACTGAGACCCGTCTCAATGCCATGACCATATTCTGAATTTGTATATCCTAGGCAGGTCCTCCTTGAGGAAAAGAGCTAATAGATATGCGCGGCAAAGCCGCGCAGTTTTCTAGTACTACTCTGTTCGGCGGCACAACAGCAACCAGCTGCTGTTGTTGCTACCGCGTCCTGTGACTGTGAGGCAACAGACGTTTTAGAAATAATAAAGATGCTTGATCAGAGGCTCAGAGCAGGGTTTGAAACTATGCAAGAAGGTACTACGTATGATCCTGGATTGCCTCCCATCCGCACCCGAAGGTTTTGGAACCACCTTGCACATTTCTGTGTATGAACTTTTTAAGATCAATGTTATTCCAGTCACATACATAAAAATGGAAACATACTTGTTCAGACATAGGGTACAATTTGTGTGGAAAAAAATACAGTAGTCCATTATGTTTCAGTAAATAAAATAGTGAGAAATGAAACAAACCAAAGCACACATATGCGAATGCGACGACTAGAGATACACCAGTGTCTTGTGCCGGAGCAAGGAATAGTGCGAAGGGCTTTATCAGCAGTCACAGGTTCATGTTCTATATCTGACCAAAACTTTCCTCAATTTCGGAAAAGAGCGGCTTGACAGTCTTCTTGGGTCCGAAATCAGTCCCAACGAAAAGCATGCAACTTTCAAGTTCAGACATGGCTTCCGAAGCTTCAGATAGAGAACTCTTAAATCCCCTGTTTCTAAAGATTTCCACATAGTGTTGGCAGCGCATCACTGATTTAGCAATCCGACCGCAAAGCTTCACAATTCTGAGACTGTCTGCTCTTGGATTACGAGTGTCGTCTATAATGTTCTTGAGCGCATCCCGAAAGCTTCACGTCGTTGTTCTTCACTTCCTGCATTGTTCGCATTCTGAACAGCATTCTGAATTGCACCATCCAAATCCGCACTGTCCAGCTTATCACATATCACCTGAGCAAGGGATAAAAACGCTTCTTGCTCCTCCCTTTCTTGATCAGAAATTTCATGTGTCTCTGTGGGGTTTTTCTTGTAGTATTCCCGTAGTTATGAGTATTTTTGAACACCTGTGAGCCATTCATTTAATTATATCATATGGTTACGATCATTTTATACTTTCTGGGAGATAATTGCTGAAATATGTATTTACATTTTTTAAAAAATATAGGATAAATAAGGAAAGTTTTAGATATAAAAATCTTGAGCCTTTTACGGTACTTAAAATTGCCTCCTATTGCCTACCATTGCCTCCCCTAAATTATTATTTTTATTTGAAAGGGTAATATTGTCACTGTGTACCCGCACAAACCAGGGGAAGAGGAAAGGATCGCGAGGGGGGCGACGAGATCCCGTTAAGTGCGGCGCCGCCTCCCCTTGCCTAACCTCCACATGACTACGCTGCAACTCCGCCCGGATGCATCCCCTTGAACCGCCCGCATGCATCTAACTGCATGCGGCCACACAAACAGGGTGAGCGGCGCGGCGGCGGCGGCTCCTGTAGCAGGAACCATGGACGGCGGCCAATTGAACCCTAGAAATATCCCTAAACACTAAAATATTCATCGAACTAAGTATAACTATAGTACTTGAATCATACACCCAAACTATATTATTTAAAACATTGTTAGTATTTATGGAGTGTTCTACCCTTGATTGAAAAAAAGAAATGCTAAAATGCAATTACCGCCCTTTCTAACCACCATATTTGTGAAGGAAACGGTAGACAATTTTTGCTCATATGACCCACCGTCATAGACACAACAATTGTCTCTCGTTGCCTCCGTCCCATTGCCCCCTACTTCGTTGCGTCGATCGGATCATTTTTCTCTCGGTTGATGTGAGCCATTGAATATTTTCTGAATTATTGAAAAACATTTCAAAAATCTTTGTTTCTTTTTTTGAGTTGATCGACAATTGCATGATTTATTGGATATAATAAATATTTTTATTTTTCAACTTTTAATTTAATATAACATAATTGAAGATAACATTATACTTTGGATATACGTCACATAATTTGGATTTGGCCTAACGTACATGGCATAATTTAATTAGCATACTTTAATGAGCTACTTTTACGGTAAATACTACTAAATCCGTTTTAAATTATAGTTCGTTTGACTTTTTCAACTCTAACTTTGACCACTGCGTCTTATTTAAAATTTTATGCAAAATACCACTTCTTTTTGATGTAGATTGCTTTATAACAAATGATGTTTAAGAATTGTTTAAATTTAACTAGTTCTGTGCAAGTTTTTTTTAAATAAGGCGAGTGGTCAAACTTATAGTCGAAAAAGTCAAACGAACAATAATTTAAAACGGAGGGAGTACCTCCTCCTATCGTGTTGCACGAATGGAAGAGCCGTCACCCATTTTCTGTTTCTCGGTGAAGACGAGATTTGATAATAGGTTAAATATAATTTCTCCCGTTTCAGTTTCACCCGTTTCTTTTTAATTTTTCTATAGGTTAAATAATCAATTTAAAAACCTAAAAAACTCAATAGCTTTAATTTGTTTCAGAAATTACCATTTTGGAAGTACACGAAGCATCCAAGAAAAGCCGTGGCTTTCTTCATTATTTGTGGATACAGAATTTCCTGGTTCTCCTCGTCTCCTGGTGCAGCAGGATTGTTCTGGCCTGATGAAACTCTTCTTTCTTGTGATTTTCTTTTTAATTGCCATTATTTCTTTGAGGACCTGCGATAATGACAATATTACTTAGCTGTCTTTGTTTTTCTTCTGTATTGGCTGGCTTAGTGCATTAGCATTTAGCGGGATGCCGAGCCCGGAACAATAATTTTTTGTTGAAACAAAGTGTCCTCTAAAAGAATGGTAAGTGGAATTCAAATCAGTGCGCACTGGTACTTCTAAATGAGAAGATAAACTAAGAAACCGTTGCGTTATCATGCTTCAATGGTATATCTATTACTTTAAGGAAAAACGGTAGTGTTGTGCTACTGATTAACAAACTTGTAGACTCACCTTTGTCAGTATTTCCATCATGTTGTCCACATTATAGTGAGCACACAGGTTCGCCATGATCTCTGCTGATATTGTTCTCCGTGTGATGTTCTCATCATCAAGTATTTCAGTGAGACGACAACCAATGATGTCATTTTCCATGGTCATGATGAGGGCAGAGTTACTTTCACTGTTAGCTGATAGGGATACCATTGCCCTCCCGGCGATTGCGGCAGTTTCTTTTTCATCGTCTCCATTAGCAAGCAGGAAGAGCTGCAGCTGCTTTGTGACGAGCACTTTCTTTGTTTCCTCGGTGAGGTTGATAGACAGATCCAGTGCCAGTTCTGTGAGGATTTTCATGGCTACTTGCTGCAGTACTCGGTGGTGGTCAGCTTCATCATTGCCCTGCCCAAGAAGTATGCTTTTGAGGTTGCTCAGTGCTTGATCATTTGAGCAGATTTCATGGCGCAGCCTCCTGCTAGTCCACCCTGGATTGCTGATGAGCTGGTACAGCACTTTAAGGCACCTGGTTACAATGTTGGCCCAAGCCTTGGTTTTGACATCTTGAGTTAAGGTCTCAGAGTAGAGGGGTGCTGTGATCTTGGGAAGTAGGCCAGGGGTGCTGCATATGAGCTTGCAGTTGTCATTGTTGGAGGCGAGCCTTTCGAGGATGGTCAAGCCTTGCTGAATCAGCTCGTTGCCAGTAGTGGAATGCCCCTCACTGGTCTGCCGGCGACGCTCTTGGCTTGTCCCCAGTCTCTTCTGGTCTCTCATCAGTCTCCACTGGCGTTTCTCTTCTAGTATGGTCAGGTGCTTCATCTTTTTCTCTTTGGATTGAAATAAGATTTCGAATGGCCCTGGATCTGGCTGAGGTGGCTGAGGAAGACAGGTTTGTTTGCTGCTGTTCCAATATGTCTCTTGGAGCAGGGAGGATATATACCGCATAGCCCCAGGGTACCTGGCTACATCTATGTGGCCAGCAAGACCTGCCACGATCGTCGCCGCAAGCTCTGTAGCCTCCGTGTTCTCATCTAGGCCGCTGCTGCTGATCCACAGTGAATCTATCAGTTTCTGAATCCTCTGCCTTGAGCAAAGCAGCACCCAGTTGACATCTTTCCCCTTCTTAATCAAGGCGCTGAGTAACCTTACACCATACATGTAGTCTTCGTGGCATTCAGAATCCAGCAACTCAGCAGCGTACTTGATCAAGTCCAAGCCCTTAATGGATAGAGGATCCTTCCTGCATTTCGTGCTGATATGAGAAAGGTACCTTTGGATGGCCTCCTTGCCCCACTTATCCGGCAGTTGCTCTAGTGAATGGAGGTGGCTGGCCATAACTGCCTCCCATCTGACCATATATACTAGCAATACAAAGAACATGATGCCTTGGAAAATAATAAGTGAATAGAATATGTTCATTGCTGCCATCATGTGTACCATGCTGTCAGTTCCAACCCTATTATTACCGTGATTAAACTTCACTATGCGCCACGACGAGATCGCTGCACATCCCAATGGCCCGACCAAGAAAAGCAGGTAGACGCACCAAATCAGGACCATGGTTGGCACTGCTACTGGTGCAAAATAATAATTCAAAAGGAGGCTCTTCACATTGAAATTTCCCACCATCAGATTATACTTGTTTAGGAGGACCATGAATGTTTGCTCAAAATCATTGAGATATTGTAAATTGGTCTCCCAGTCGTGAAAAATCCTGCAGGCAGCAAGCACACATCGTCAGTCAGTGTCCTATATATCCTACCCATCTTCATTTTACCCTTACCAAAGTAATTACTGATTAGGAAAAGTTTAGAGTCAAAAGTTTATTACTTTAGTAAGACTGCAGCAATCGGTTTAAATGGACAGTTCGGTTTGGTTTGTTTGATTTTTAAAAACTTCGGTTTCCAATCCAGAAGTAAAAACCGACGAGTTTAGTGCTAAATCTTTTAGCTCGGAAGAATCAGCCGCTTCTCTGCGCTTGTGTCGTGCATGCGAAGAACTGTGGTGAGGTGCAAGAGTTCTGATTCTAAAGAAGAAGCGCCTCCTCTCTGCTCGAGCCGCGCCGGACCAATGGCCCCATCCCGCCTCACCGTCGAAGCCTCGACCGCCGCCATTCAGTTCGCGGCCGCGCTGCCCCTGCCGCCAAAGCCCGGCCGCGCTCGCCCGACCATCAAAGGGCTGGACACAAAAACTCTCCAGTCTCCACGGCTGCAACGTCCGCCGCCACCCCACCTTCAAAAGACGAAAGCACTTACGCCGATGCACTGACGCGCCGGCCACCACCGCTTTGTCCACTTCTACATCAGCCGTCGCCGCACCACCGCACTCGTGCCCAGGATACGAAGAAGGTTGGGGATCCTTGGCACCATAACTCATATCTAGGACCTCCTTCGAGGAAAATGGCACCTAGGTTTTGTTACCTGGGAGAATCTGTGGTACGGTGATTACCAGCTCAAGACCTTGTTCGTTTCCATCGGATTGAATTCGGACCTGATTACTTGCGGGTCGGATTGAGTGAATCCACCTGTGTCACTCAATCCGGTTGTTCTTGTTCGGGCCTCAAGAGGTGTGAAACAAATCCGGTTGGTTTGATATACAAAATGGGTGGATTCAAAACTAGCCGTTCAATCCGTCGCGGAACCATTTCTTAACCGAAATGTCATGACTCGAATTAGGCCAGCCCGAGAAGGGCTAAAAAGGGCCTGGCGTGGCGGCCACCGGCCCACGAGGGGGCCAGGGCGCGCGCGGCGGCAAGGGGGCGGCGCCCCCTACCGCGCCGTCTCCTCCCTCCCGTCCGAGTCCAACTACGTTTTCGTCTTCAAGTTAGGATTATCTTAGGACTTTTGGTGTGTGAAAGGGAATATTCCAATCTATAAGGAAGACCCTTATTAGGAAATAAATAAATATTGCTTGTAAAAAGTATTTCAATCGTATAAGGAAACCTTATAGAGATTGCTTAGATTATAAGTCCCACTAGCCGGGCTATATAAGCGAGAGACATGTAATCTCTTTCGGGATAAGCAAGCAATAAAAATAGTATCCATCTATCTCCTGCCCCTCTCCCCTCCTCGCAGTTGCTTATGCATTTGCTGCGTCGCCGCGCCCG
The DNA here is from genome assembly GCA_015847255.1 of Hyparrhenia diplandra. Classification (NCBI taxonomy): domain Eukaryota; kingdom Viridiplantae; phylum Streptophyta; class Magnoliopsida; order Poales; family Poaceae; genus Hyparrhenia; species Hyparrhenia diplandra. Next base: position 232,764 of record JADLZK010008765.1, read on the forward strand.
ACGAGTCCGCAGCCCCTACGCCCGCCCGAGCTCCAGCGGTCGGCGAACACGTGTCAATTCCGGCCCAATCTAGCCGGGAATCGACACCGGTATCCGGAGACCGGGGCGATTCCACCACCCATAGCTTCGAAATGAGGGAGAGCGTGTGGTAAAAGAGTTGTGGGTAAGTCTATGTCGCACTAACAAATACATCACATGAATTTCACAGTTTTCAAAAAATGACTAAATACATTGCTTCTCTGTGCAGGATTTCTTCAAGCGCCGGCCGGGATCTGAAACTCTAGCGGATAATGTGGCAACAACTGCCTGTTTCAAATTTGTGACAGACATGTGGTACGAGGCATCCCTCCTGGCCTTCAGGACATACTACGGGCAAGTCCTACACGAGAGGCTCACCAAGGAGGAAATCCGTCAGAAGAATCTGACCAAAGAACAATACATGCTGGTAAATAATGAACGTTCATACTAAGGTTAAGTATGGTTAATTTGATATCCTAATATGTTTTATACTTGGTGTCCTGTAGATGATTCTGTGGTGGTGCTTGTCCCATAGGCGGTCCTAGGAGTTGCAGGTGGACAAATGGGTCGAGAAAGATTGGGAGAAGATCCACAATGAGTACCGGGACCGGCGTGCCATGATGTCAGGTGTACCTCACCATCAAGGCAACCATAGTCTCCCGGCCTACGTAGCAAGATATGTAAGTCTTATCCAATTCTTATTTTTTGATGTGCAACTCTAAATACTTTAAATACCTTAGTCTAACCATCCTACTTTTATATGGCACAGGAGCAGGCACATGGCGTGCCATTGAGCACGCTCGAGGCCTTTGCTTGCTCCCACATGGACAAGGCATCGGATCCCACGGTCATCTACAACCCTGAGGCTCCGCCCGATGCCTACACCAACCCGACCGCCTACACCCACCTCACTCGGTACACAAAAACAACGAGGGAGGTCTTGGGGAAGGCTTTCGATTCAGCGGCCATGACATTGATAGAAACATCATCATGATGGCGGAGGAGGGGAAGCAGCACGGGCGGTCTTGGATGGGCGACAACGTCATCAACTCGACCACCACTTCACATCTCGACCTCGATCAAAGAGCAAAAGCTCGAGAGGGGGGGCATACGCGAGCACCCAACCACTTACCGGGATATGATCTCGATTTCGAGGTAATTTATTTATTTTTATTAAAGGTTGATTTATCTTTACATTATGTTTCTCTAGGATCTAACTTTGTGTTGAAATAGGCCCAGATAGAGGGAAGAGAAGAGGCGACGGGAGGAGGCCGAGGTGAGGGAGTAGGTGAGGGCTCGCATGGACATAACTTGGAATCTCTCCTAGCATACGTCGCGCATGTTGGAGGCGGGGGTTGGTGAAGAGCCGCCGCCACGAGATGTCCTTCGCTCCACCGTCGATCTTCCCTCCACCGCTGGTCTTCGGTCCACCGTCGGTCTTGAGTCCACCGCCCGTCTTCGGTCCCACCGGTTGGAAGCTCTCCTATGAGTTTGTCTACCTTAACTACAAATATGCATATATGAATGTAAATGGAAATGATCTCGGAGTTTCGAATGCACCATGAGATGTGCATATGGACATATGGTTGTCGGCCATCGAGCGTTTGTTTTGTTGTAGGTTTTGGAAATCCTTCCATGTAGGGGAGGTGTTGCCGTAATTTCTAACAATTTATCTTGCTTTTTTTTTCAAGTTAATAGAATCTACCTTGAATTTTGTCTCACAAATGCAATATCTTTGCCTACGTGCAAGATCAATCTCATGCCTCGAACCCATCTCCGAACCCATCTCGTAACACTTGGGACCGAGCTGTGGAGCAACAAGGTGAGTGGGGCCGTTGGTACTGAAGTTGTGATGATTTAGGTGATGAACTTGTGTACTTGAACTCGTGAAGTCATTGTGATGGTTGAACACATGGTTGAACTTGTGACTCGTTGGATTTTATGTAATATATGTGCTATTTGTGGATTATTGCGCTACGTGATATATATGCAATCTATAATATATATATGTGTTGTATATGCAATATATATGAGGCAAATATATGCTGGAACAAAAAAAAATAAAAAAGAATTCTTTGCCGTGAGCATAGGGCCCCGCTCACGGCAAATTGACCCTAACTTTGCCCTGAGCCGGCCCTATGCTCACGGCAAAGAGAGATTTTTCCGTGAGCTTATTTGTTAGGGCTCTCACGGAAAGGGCGGGAAAACGACATTTTGGAGGGTCTTTCCGTGAGCCTTGATGGGGTTACACGGGAAATGCTAAGCCGTGGCCCTCACATCGGCTCACGGGAAAGGCTCTTTGTCGAAGTCTTTTTCCCGTGACCTCGATAACGTGAGGACCTTACGGGAAAGCCTTTCCCGTGGGGAAAGGGCCTTTCCCGTGAGTGTCGCACTCACGGGAAAGAAGGTAGCACTCAGCTCTGGGTAGATGATGCTCCCGTATCTATCCTTTTTTTTTTTTTTTTTTTTTTGAACAGGATCCCGTATCTATCCTAGAATTTGCTTGTAAAAGATGTATCTGTTGTGAACTTGTGATGAATCAATAAAGGTTGCTGGCAGTTTCACAAAAAAAAAAAAAAAAAAAAAAAAAAAAAAAAAAAAAAACTGTTACATAATGTGAATTCAAGATATTGGGCTCCGTGTTAGGGCCGCACCTAAACATTTGCTAGCTAGTCAGGAAAACTATTCTTAGAAAAGAAAAAAAAAAAAAACACTGACCGAAGATAAGATGAGATTATTGAGAGGAGAATTATTACTGACCCGGCTGCCTGTATCGCGCTAATGGCCATGACGCAGAAGAAATCCGTGTTCGGCAGCGCCTGGACGTAGCCACCAAGAAGGACCACCGTGGACAACAAGAGAGCCAGGAGGCCTGAGCCTTTCACACCCAGCGAGACGTACGCCCGGACGTGTGCGTACGTCCGAGCGTGATCGTAGGCCCGAGCGTGGGCGTACGTCTTCCGAGCCTCTTTGTACGCCGCTCGAGCCTGATCATACGCCGCCCGAGCCTGATCATACGCCGCCCGACCAGCCGCCCGACGAGCCTGAAAACGGGTGATCGCAGCCCTGGTAGGGGGGAACGCCGCCAGAGCAGCCTCAGCGCGGGTGATCGCCGCCGCCAGAGCGGCCCAAACGCACGTGCACGCCGCCCAACGAGCGCGCGCGGTAACAGTAGGCCGCTCCTGCTCGCCGGATCCACCGGCGTTACTCCTCTCTCCTTCGACACTATCAGGCATCATCATCCCACTTAGGCTATTGACAGGAGAGCTCGCGCGTAGCTTGGAAATGAAAAGTACTCTTCGATGCAACGAAGCTTTCAGGGGTGAAGATCCATGGGATGGATAAAACGCTGTCTAATGTTCTTGTTGGAACGGGAGATGCAATATAGGAATGTGTCATGGGGTAGATGAAGCCTGCCTGTTCAGTGGTGCCGAGAGATAATCCAAATGCAGCACATGCCACATGGCAAGGTGCATTTTCATTTCTGAACCAACTAGCTTCTTGGCAGTACCTATACTCCACCTGCCTGCAAATTGTCATTTGAAATTCGGCTATCCATATTCTTCTTCTTCGCTCATGCATGCAGGTTCTATTTTCTCTTTGGGTGGGTCATGAGTATATTCCTTTTATTACCGTCCCAAGGAACCGACGGTTAACGGGACAAAAGTCACTCTATCTAAAATAAAGCGGGAAGTCACATGGTCGGAGTGACAAACGAACAAAATGAAAACCGAAGTCGATCATATGGGATCAACGCAATATGCTGAAGGAGTAATTTGCTGCCGTTTTGCCCTGTCTCAATGATGAAGGATGCTATTGCAGAAACCTATGTCTTGCTGTTTTCTTTTGCTCAGGCACACTGGTCTTGCTGTTCTTAGCCTGTAAACAGTTGTTGCGTCGAGGCTTATCGTTTCCTTAGACAGTCCTGTTCATCTGCTGCTGTTCTCGGTTGCTAAAAGTCATGGTCTGTTAGGGCTGTAGGTCTCATGTCCTATAGTCCAAGTGAAGTCTGTGTTGGTCTCTTTAAGGTTCTGATAACTCTGAATACTACTTGTATTTCCATTAATCGTTTAATGGAAATGGGGTTTACCTCGGTTAAAAAAAAAAAGCCATATGCTAGGAAGAATACTGAATACCACCATATGTGGCATCTCCAAGAAGCTCTATATGTTTCTATATTTTTTTTATAAACATGTGGCATCTCCAATGAAAACTACAAGAAGCTCTATGGTTCTTCATTTGTATTCAGTAAGCATATGTTGAATATGTTTTTATAGACATGTGGCCCAACAGAAGCATATGTTATAAATTTAGACATGTGGCATCTCCAATGAAAACTAACCGTATAAAATCATTTGTTTTATACGTTAACATAGCTCATATGTTTTGTCAATTAGTGAGCTTTGTCTTAACTAACCACAATCAACACCAATCATGTCAACATTTAGACAATACACTCATCAAACACTTAAACCAGAACAAAGCTCACAATGGACAAAACATAGCTCATAATTTTCATTGAAACCATCAAACTGTACTTGTACAAATTTCGCATCAAACACCGAGTCTGAGACTGACTGAATGCTTCTAGTGTGACATCAATGCATCAAGCTGATGTCTCGAAAGAAAGTTTGCAGCTATTTATTGCCTATCTTCTTTTTCTAAAAATTTATTGCCTATCTTATTAAGGATAACAAAAATCATTTACAAGATGTGTTATAATTTGTTACTCAAGCTATATATTTTCTTTGCAAAAATGTCAGCCAAACTTGGATCCACACTGAGCAATGGGATTTTGCTGTTCTTCTCATGGGCCCACACTGAGTACAAGGCCAAGGCCATGCCTATTAGTTTTTAGCCTAACGATAACCCTGACCCACCTAATGTGGCCCTGATCTCTTCTGTTGGGCCGCTTTGAGCCCACGGGCCTGACGACATTTTTGTGCGCGATCGAGAAGGCACCCGTGGCCGTGGACACCACACGCTGGCAGTCCATTCTTTCTCTGCCGATCGATAGCACGATGCCACGATATCCAAACGGCGCGCGGGCTGTGGCCGTCGTACCACCTGCAGAGGCTCTCGTCGGGGCCACACGCCGGAACGCCCCAGACAGACAACACCGGCCGCAAGGGCCACGGTGTCGCCCTCGCAGCCTCACAACGCGGGCGCGCGGGCATCTCGGTCTCTCTCCTTCTCTTCAGCACCAGCAGCGCGAGCGAGAACACAGCCCGGCGCCGTGGTCCCAGTCCCAGCACCCACCGAGCACTCCGTGCGGTGACAACCAGTGCGCGCGCGTCGCAACTCCGTTCGATGCAACGAAGCTTTCAGGGGTGACGATCCATGCAAAATATGCAGTGGAAACTCAATGGTGGGTGGAAACTTCGAAACTTCGATTTCTACCCATCGGATCTAAAACGTGTGCTGCGAGATGATATCTACAGTTGCACGGTACATTTTGCATTTTAACGCCCGCACCGGCTTTGCATATTTTACAAGAAGGTCCTTCCATTACCGGCAAATTCGACACGTATCTTTTCAATCGTTCCCAACAGTCCCATCGACCGGGGGTCAGCGTCGGTCGATCCCGGTGAAGGGTGCCATCCGGCGGCGGGGAAGAGGCGGCGGAGCACCCAGGCCTCGGTGCGCACCCACCGGTGCCCTCTCCTCGCGCCGTTGTGGCCCGACGCGGCCTGGCCATGCGCGCAGGCGGCCCGACGACGACTACGGCGGCGGCGCTGGCGCGAAAGAAAAGTGCGTGCCACGTGCTGCAGGAGGAGGCAGGGCCGCTGACGGTGGCGCACGTGGCTGCTGCTTTGGCGGGGCGCGGAAGAGAAACAACACCGGCGGCCGGCGCTCGGCCCGCGGGAGGACGGAGCACGGAGCAGCAGCGCAGCGGCAGATCTCAAGGGGCGCCCGGCCAAGGTGGGGTTCCGGATGCCGGCGGAGTGGGAGCTGCACGTGCAGTGCTGAATGGGATGGCCTGTACGTATACTACTCTCCTCCCTCTCCGATTCGCTTCTCATGTTCGTGTTGCCTGCTCCTTCCATGTTCTTCGCTTGTAGAGTAAATGGCTTGCTTGCTGGTGAAATAGTACGTGCTATGTTCAGTGCACCTTGTGCTGGCTTGGCTGATAGGCTGAAAGCAGGAACTCAGTTCTTCCAAATTTTGAAATTGAGTGCCGAGGAGTGATGTGCCAGGGAGGTCTCAAAAGGCATTTAACTTAGCAGCCTATTCGATGTCAGACATTCAATTAACATGTAATTTGGTTTCCTAATGACAATTTCATCTAATCTTTTTAATTCTCGTCTTCCTGATCAGGTCTATGAACCAGAGCTGTTTTTGTCCCTATTACGGAATTGAAGGCTGCAAGTTTTGATGGCCAACAACAAAGAACAGAGAGACGTCGCGCAGAGGCATCAGGATCAGGTTACTTAAACAGGAGAAAATGTACGTGCACATACCTTAGCTGTCTTAGGGGCGAGTCTTAGTTCGGATACAATCTCAATATGAAATAGTATTCATTCTTCCATGTATGAATGTTTCTCTTATGCAATGAATGAAAATGCGGCAAAGCATACATATCCATTATGAATTACTCTTATATGCAAAGAATGTAAATGTGGCAGCAATGTATTCCATATGCCCATTTGAGGGAAAAGTTCATAGAAAATGACATGATATATCAATTTGAGAGAAAATGTCTCTAAAAATCACAGAATGATGACATGATATGTCCATAGGCTACAAAATCACACAGTACCATTACACCCAGGATGATAATGGCCTCAAGCAGTACATCACCATCATGCACACAAATTGACATAATTTTTACTTGCCTTGAAAAGTGACTATCAATATCACAGAAATATATAGATAGACTTCCAGTGCCACTCAAATTATAGTTTACATCAATGTGCTTCAAAGGTACCCCTAGATTGTTCTTACATAGTTTCAACAATACCCCTACAACAACTTAGATAGAGAGACCCCTGAATTCTTCATAAGATTCAGGTAAATTGCAACTTAACAACATGAATATGTTGCATTTGTAGTGTCCAGCGAGTTGGCTGGACAAAGTGATCAATAGGTGGGTTGGTTGTAGCCTTCTTCAACTTCTTCTTGAAGGCTGTCTTCTTCATCATCTTTGGGATGCCCTTCTCCTTCACATAAAAAATAGCAAGTATATGCTACTGTATACTGCAGTGACCACAAAAGTGACCTTTTAAATACTACTTCAGCATGTTATCTACACTTTTAAATTTGTATCGTATCAAAGTTGATTTTTCGAGAATTATATGGTCATCTACCTTTGTCTCATTGTTGTGGTGGTCTATTCGGACAGTTGCGTGAATCATGCATCGCAACTTGTTTGCATGTCTTGCACTTGCGTGGAACCCTCTGATTTTTCTTTTTCTTCTCATTCTTGTTTTGTTGTGCTCCCTTGTCCCGATGTCCTTTGATTCTCTTGATCCTACCCCTAGAACATGTGTCATTCGGTGGGTGGATGTCAATTTGATTTGGAATGGAACATCCAAGGTATGACTCAAATTCCTCAACATGGCTCACATTGTTTTCTGGAACCATCTCACTGAGTTTCTGACCAACTGCAATTAGTTCATCTCTTAACAAACACATAGCAGTAGGTGATTGCTTAGCTTGCATGACAAGTTTTTCCATTTGGTTGCAACATTCCGAGAGAAATTTCTGCGTCTCAGGATCATTCCTGTTGCTACTGTTCTCCTCCAACAAGGTACCGTCCACATCAAACACTGGAGTTTTCTTGCAGCCTTGTGTAAACCTTTCTAACAAATAATAGCTTGGTAGCTCATTTATCTGGGCACTTCTTAGAACTGGAATGATATGGCGACAGGGTATGCCATGAGTTTCAAACAACATACAGGTGCATGTTGCAACCATGGTTGATCTATTATAGTGCACAACTCTTGGTTTTGAAAACCTTCAATGATACCTGTGATCTTGACATCACCCTCTTGTTGCACTGAGTCAATTAGGCAATGGTCCCTGGCAGCTATCACCTCTTTCTGGAAATCTCTAAAAACTTCGTGGGTGAAAACCTCACTGCCATGCTTCTCTATCCTCCAAGTTGTCTTCAGATTGCGGTTTGTGTGAAGGGTAACATTATCCATTTCTAGCTCCTTGTACCTTTGTTCTTCCAATGCTCCATCAAACTTCAGCCAAAACTCAACCAAAGAAAGTTTCCAACCAATTAATCGAGAGAAGAAAGAATTTGCACTCTCTGACCTTGAGGTGGTCCTGAGTAGACCTGACAAAGGTATGTCACTGAAAAATGCTGGCACCCACGACTTTCGTTGCTCAAATTTTGTTGTGAACCATTCATTTCCTTGCAGCCCGTACCTGGACATAATACTTCCCCATTCTTCCTCAAATTCTGTTGGTGTTTCCGAGGACCAAACACAATAGCTCAATTCTTTGTGGAAATCTTCGTCTTCTTTCAACGATGGCCCAACCTTGTCAACAACTTTCATCAAAATATGCCACATACATAACCTGTGAACAGTTGTGGTAAAAACATCTTCAATTGCAATCTTCATGCTTGCAGCCTCATCAGTAATAATCAGTTTAGGTGCAACACCTCCCATGGCTTTCAGAAATGTACGAAACAGCCACACATATGACTCAGTCTTCTCATTCGACAACATTGCAGCACCAAACAATACATTATTCTTGTGGTGATTCGCACCTGTGAAGGGTGTAAAAATCATGCCATACTCATTAGTGCTATATGTAGAGTCAAAGGAGACAAGGTCACCAAAATGAGCATAATTTTTCCTACAGGTTGCATCAGCCCAAAACACATGGACCAACCTGCCTTCATCATCCACAACATAGTCAAAGTAGAAACCTGGGTTTGCAAGGCTCTTTCTACTCAACTGATCAACAAACATTTGAGCATCAGAAGACTTTATTAGTACCCTCAGAGCACTGTGGTAGTTCTGCAAGTCCCTTTTTAAGAACCCAACATTCTCAAAACCCCCTGCACCAACCCGGAGGTACCTATATGCTTGTGATGTGCCAATGCTTGCTTTATGGCATGTGAACAATGTTTGTTTTGCACGCAACGTAAGTTTTCTATTGGACCTTATGAATTGCTGCTTGCTAGGGGTCACAAGTGCATGTGTGTGGTCCTCCTCAAATCTTAGCACGGTGTACTTACTGTCATCAGTCCGCTTGATAACAAGCATAGCCTCACAACCGCACCTAGTGATTCTTTTCTCATACCTCTTTCGCTTGCTACTGGACTGCATATTCTTGTCATCACGCATATTCTTGTCATCACGAAAACCTTCTTTTGCACAAAAGAAACGTTTGTATAAGACCACTCCATCAACAGCCTTGTGCTGCCCAACACGAACTGAAAAACCCACATGATGAGCATAGCGCTCATAGAACTCCTTGGCTGATTCAACATCTGTGAAAGTCATCCCAATGGTTGGTTTCAAGGTGTCATCACAATCTGGAGTATAAGATGAACCCTACAACATATATGATAGATGTCAATTAACACGCCTCTTCTAAAAAGGGAAATGAAAGTACATGGTTGGATGACACTCACACAGAATGGGATGCCGAACGACTTCTGTGGTGTGGTACATTCACGACCTGGAATAATAGGAGCAATTGACTCAACATCTGAGTGTACGTCATCAAAATCCAATTGCCTTGCCATGCTCACTTCAGGCTCAAAAATCATTGCAGCTGCATGACGACACAAACAAGGGAGAGAAATTATGAAGTAACACGATAGCTGATCGTTGATGAATAGGTTGCACAAATAAAATAGTGAGAGAAATAAAACAAAAACAATCAAGGTAGAACCAGCTGGCCATAATAATTAGCGAAGCACTCATTTTTGAATTTGTAATACCATCCAACGTAGTTCCTAATAGATCCTGAAGATGTGTTCCTAATAGATCCTGAAACTAGTCCAGTCAGCATCCCAATCCTGAAACTATGTGCAAAGAATACCAAACTGTAACAGAACAAGTTGTCTATGCGCAGTGTCTTCCATGTTGCCACAATGTGTGTGCTCAAGTTCAGGACACGGTAAAATAGGACGTTTTCTACACGCCAATGAACATGGAATGCTCGTGGTGCTGGTTTCCAGGAAGGAGATGATCGAGGAGGCATTCGAGATGGTCACTGAAACCTGAAGGTACGAGCTCCATTTTATTTTCCTCTGAATAATACGTGCGTCTAAATGATATTGTTCTAGATATTCAGGAGGACAAAGGCTTTTAATTCAAGTATGATATATGATACTAAAAGCTGGAGCAGTTTCAGACAATCACATAATTAGTTATCACCTTCTTTGTGATACAGTACGGTTGCTAAATCATGGCTGCCGACTTGATTGATTTTTCATTTGATCTTGTATAGTCAGCATGAAAAATTCTTGTCAACATTCGTGTGGAAAGAGATGTGTTCAGTAAGATAAGAGTACTACACTACTACCTGGCATAGCTAGTAATAAAATGCAAATTGCATCTCATTTCTGAACTTGTCGCTTGAGAATTGATCTACACATTGTAGATGAGATGTGTTCAGCATCAAATTCTTGTAGTCATGAACAAAGGTGATGGCTGTGTCGGATTGACCGTCTATTTTTGGCAAAGAATGCTCTGCTCAAACTCAACCAGCCTTATATGCTGCTGCTTGAAGGATAGAAGAATGCAGAGGTGGACTCCAGAATGGCCAGAATGCGAAATTTGACATGATCAATGTACTATGTAAATTGGAGTAGCATTTTAGTCAAGTTTATAGTGATCAATTGGATGGATGTGTTTAAAAACAACAATTTCTACAAACAGATATTGCTATATGCAGTGTCTTCTTCTGATAACAACAGATATTGCTTCCCAGCAATTAACAACTTTAGTGGAAGCTAGCTGCAAGACATTGATAAATTCAGATTTGTGTGTCACTCTCGTGCTCAATTGAAAAATCGCTTGATGACACATTAGTAGATGCATCTTACTTTCTCATAAGTGTAGCCATGCATTAATAGAAATTGCCTTGTAAACTTGTATATTTGGATCGAATATATATATGTCTGATCATTATGGATTATTCATACTAGTGCATAATTACAGATTTACATATCCATGTTAATTGAATGCCTGACATCGAATATGCTCCTAAGCTAAATGCCTTTTTTGATACCTTCCTGGCACATCACTCCTCGGCACTCAATTTCAAAATTTGGAAGAAGTGAGTTCTTGCTTTTAGCCTATCAGCCAAGACAGCACAAGGTACACCGAACATGCACGCACTATTTCACCAGCAACAACGAACGACGAAGCGCACGATAGCTATCAAGTTGCATGTCGGTAATGAGTAAGGGGATTAAGAAGATCTGCCTACCTGCTATGCTGCTGCGTGCTTGGTGTTACCTCTGCAGGTCCCAGATCCGCGTCATGCAAGGCGGTAGATCGTGCGTCCGTGTCCCGGCTCCGTATCCGTGCGAGAGCCGAGCGGCAGCGCCGCGACAGCCTGCAGAACCACCGACGGCCGCGCTCTCCTAACCCTAGCCGGTGGGCTCTCCACGAAGCGGCGAACCTAGCTGCACAGGGTAGTTTCGTGGTTGGAGAGATCAGGGAAGGTGGAGGCGGCCGAAGGAACGAGGTGCCTGCTAGGGAGGCAAGCTTGGACTGCAAGCAAGCTTCGCTTGGAAGGAAGCTGTCTCTCAGATCGATTTGAATCAAGATGGCGGCAATTTTCTGTCTAGTCAGGGTTCGTATAGGAAAAGTTATTGAGGTAATATGGGGAGGTATATGCAAAATCTGCCAGGACACTCTATATGCCGTAGAACTAGAATCCAACGACACACGATGAGAGTTTCCAAGTTTCCACCCACCATTGAGTTTCCACTACATATTTTGCCCGTCTAATGTTCTTGAAACGGAGACCCAAGATAGGAATGGGTCATGGGGGTAGATGAAGCCTGCCAGTTCAGTGGTTCAGAGAGATAATCCAAATGCAGCATATGGCAAAAAGAAGATTCCTCGTCACATCAAAATATCGGCACATGTATCGAGTATTAAATGTAGGTAAAAAAATAAACTAATTGCACAATTTAGATGTGCGTTGCGAGACGATTCTTTTGAGCCTAGTTACGCCGTGGTAGGATAATATTTACCACTAACAAACGAAACGCGTCTTCTGAGTGTCGGATGTGACATGCTACAGGAATTTTGCACCAAATTTTGGTGACACACTGTACCTACTCCTACCTGCCTGCAAATTGTCATTTCAAATTCGGCTATTCATATTCTTCTTCACTATGCATGCAGCTTCTGTTTTCTCTTTGGGTGGGTCATGAGTATATTCCTTTTACCGAACCGACAGACAACGGGACAAAAGTCACTCTATCTAAAATAAAGCGGGAAGTCACATGGTCAGAGTGACAAGCGAACAAAAAGAAAACCCAAGCTCTACATGGTTTTCTAAAATTTTTTATTACAAAATTTAGAAAACAAATGAAAAAAATCCTTCAATAGACTTGATAAATATACCACTCTTCATCATCTTTTTTCGCTCTCCACTTTTGAAGAGGCTACCATATGATTCAATATAATAAATAAACTACTCAACTGTGTAGAAAACAAAAATTGAAGAGTCTATCTGTCTATAAATTAGATATACAAAGAGAATATTCACTAAATATATAGAGGCTCCTTGAATTTGCTCCTCTTTGTATCTTTGAATTGAACATGTTAATTAATTTCAGTATACCGCGCAGCTTATCTTTAGTATCCCCTTATATGGTGTTTTATGTCATTTCAGCGACTTATGGTCACTCGTTATATATATCTATACCGACTCTTGGCGGCTTTGGTATATACATCTATAGCTAGTTAGCTACGAACCATTTATAACAATCGACTGTCCGACATACCAACCGACTGTCTGATGGCTATTAAAAAACCTACAGCGCGCGGGCTGTGGCAGATGATAATACAACTAACCATATAATATGATTTGTTTATACGTTAACATATATACAATTAACATTAATCATGTCAGACATATAGACAATACACTCATGTCATCAAACACATATAGAACAAAGCTCACAATTGACAAAACATAGCTCATAATTTTAATTGAAACCAAAAAATTGTACTTGTACAAATTTTGCATGAAACAGTAAGGAGACTGACTGAATACTTCTAGTGTGACATGTCTCAAAAGAAAGTTTGCAGCTATTTATTGCCTATCTTATTAAGGATAAAAAGAATCAGTTACAAGATGTGTTGTAATTTGTTACTCAAGATATATATTTTTTCTTTGCAAAATGTCAGCCGAACTTGGACCCACACTGAGCAACTGGAATTTTGCTGTTCTTCTCATGGGCCCACGCTGAGTACAAGGCCATGGCCATGCCTATTAGTATTTTTTAGAGTATCTTAATAGTATGGGGCTATGGGCCTAACAATAACCCGTACCCCTTTTTTTTTTTTTTTTTTTTTTTTTGAGATTACCGCAATAACGCAGACGCTCAACACGCACGCATACTCACCCCTATAAACACACGCGACGCAAACCTTACCCCCTATGAAGACCTTGAAGCGAGAAGGGCGGCAAGAATCTTGAAGTTCACGAAGTCACCACAGGCCTATCTCTTATGTTGGGCCGCTTTGAGCCCACGGGCCTGACGACATTTTTGTTCGCGATCGAGGCACCCGTGGCCGTGGACACCACACGCTGGCAGTCCATTCTTTCCATTCTTCTCTGCCGATCGATAGCACGATATCCAAACCGCGCGCGGATTGCTGTGGCCGTCGTGCCACCTGCAGAGACTCTCGTCGGGGCCACACGCCGGAACGCCCCCAGACACCACCGGCCGCCGCGGCCACGGTGTCGCGCTCGCAGCCTCACAACGCAGTCGCGCGGGCATCTTGGTCTTTCTCTCTTTCTCGGCAACAGCATCAGCGCGAGCGAGAACACAGTCCGGCGCCGTGTCCCAGTCCCAGCACCCACCGAGTAGCCCGTGCCGTGAAAACCAGTGCGCGCGCGTCGCAATTCCGTCAGCTTGATGGCCGCGCTGCCGCGACCCATGGAGCTCTGCAGCCTCTGCTTAGCCGCGCGCGCCGGGACGTGCCAGAGGGCGCCGACACTCAGCCCGGTTCACAAGCGGCGCGCTGGCGGCAGCACCGTTCGGTGCGTGGCGACGGCGCCGGCACCCATGGGTGAGAAGACGGAGTACCGTGACGGGCCACTAGAGCGCGCGTTCATGGGTCTATTCGCGCGGAAGATGGAGAAGTACGCGACCAAGAAGAAGCAGCCGCCGCAGTCACCGGAACGGTCGCCGGAGGAGAAGAAGGCGGTGTGGGATTGGGACTACGAGAGCTTCGTGGACGTGTCGCGTCGCGTGATGGTGGGTCGCACCCGGGCGCAGCAGCAGGAGGCGGTGCGCGAGGTTTTGCTGTCCATGCTGCCGCCCGGCGCGCCCGAGCAGTTCCGGAAGCTGTTCCCGCCCACGCGCTGGGCCTGCGAGTTCAACGCCGCGCTCACCGTCCCGTTCTTCCGATGGCTCGTTGGCCCCTCTGAGGTCATCGAGGTCGAGGTCGATGGCGTGAAGCAGAGGAGTGGGGTGCTCATCAAGAAATGCAGGTACCTTGAGAACAGTGGATGCGTTGGGATGTGCGTTAATATGTGTAAGATCCCAACGCAGGATTTCTTCACCAATGAGTTTGGACTCCCACTCACCATGAATCCAAGTGAGTACCTCAAACTGAAAATGCAGTTGCCACTGCCTGAAAATGTCCCCTTTTGCCAATTCAGTTGTCAGTTGTCACTACCTGAATATGCTCATGATGTTCAGGCTGAACAGTTCAGAGAACCAATTGGCCTTTTTATCTTTGAGATTGAGAAACATCTCAGTCTAGCCGATTGTTTGGCATATCAATCATGCCCATTTACTGTACCCATCTGCAGATTTTGAAGACATGAGCTGTGAGATGATATACGGTCAGGTGCCACCTCCCTTGGAAGAGGATCCAGTGTCGAAGCAAGCTTGCTACCCTAACCTTTGTGAGTGCTCCCAGATTCACCATTACACAATGGTTTGGTTATACATTTTAAACCTTGTGTTGTTCATCTGGTTCCATGTCTACGCCGTCTGCCCCGGTCTGTCCCAAGCTTCAGGCATAGGTAGACAAGGTTGAGTTCATTGTCCAGTGCGCATTCAGTTTCGTCAGAGAAACCACAGTTCAAACTTCATATACTACATAATAACAGTATAGGTTAGGATCGGTTCTATTAATCCCGCCTTGTTCGTGGTGCGCCGGACGACACTGAATCTCTTTGCTATGGTTGATTGCAGGCTGTACGTTGCTAGTAGCAAAGCGTTGGCTTGAGATTGAGGGTTTGCACACGGAAATTGGTTTGGTGAGGGAAGTATCATTAGTTTCTATATATACAGAATGTACATAACACATAGAACTTGTAACTACAGTTGCATTAGTTTGTTCTGAACCAGTCCAGAGCACTCGCTCTGTTTAAAGAACAAAGACCCATGGATCCAACAGGATCAGGATCAGTATGAATTTTGTTACTCATGCGTGTTTTTTTTTTTTTGTGAGAATCAATACGACACAGCGCTGCAGCAAAGAGTCACTTGTTCTGAGCTCTTAATCCCAAAATGAGCTATCAAAGAGGAGGAACAATACGTTGGAACTAGATTGGGGTGGGGAGCTTGCAGCGCGCCCAAAGATCAACTTCATCTAAGGATTTCAAATTTTCTGAGTTGAACAGGAACCCAAAAACTTCATTGAATGCTTTCATCTGATCAAATCTAGTAGTCAATGAAGCAATTGCAGCATCAATCATAACATTGAAGTAATCTCTTCTAAAGTCATCCAAAGCCGATCGTTGTATTTCCTCGTCTTCGTCATCTTGTTCATCATACTGTTTCTTTCTCTTGCTTTTACGTTTTGTACGGAATATTGGCTCTACATCCAATTCTGATGCAATGGTTTTTGCTGTTTCCATACTTGAAGTCAAACCGTCATCTCTATATTTCATAAAATATGATACGACATCTTCTATGTGCTTGAGAGTAGTATCCATACACACAATTTTAGATTGCAACTTCTTGCTGACCTTATTTATAGAGAACAAAATATCGTGCCAAATAACCAGTCCAACTAAAAATTCAAAATTCTCAAGTGCACTCACCAAAGATTGACAGTCGCTTACTGTCGATGCATCATTGTCCATTGCACTGACCTCCTCTAATTCTTTTAGAGCGGTTCTTATTTGAGGAGTTTGATATCTGATAGCCTGAACACTTTTTATTCGGCTTTCCCAGCGTGTGTTGGACCATGACTTCACTGTCAATCCTGGGACATTGTCAACAAAAATCTTCCACCTTTTGGTAGATTTTGCAAACAATGTATATATACGTTGGATAATACCAAAGAAAGTAATAGCGTGCCTGCAAGATTCAAATTTTTCAGCATGACATATATAGTGCTCTTGGATTAATTTCAAAGAAAAGAAATAGGAGTTTACCTGCAAGATTTTCCCATATCACAAAGAGTAAGATTGAGACTATGACATGCACACGGCATATATAGTGCTCTTGGATTAATTTCAAGCAAGCGATTCTGAACACCTTGGTGTTTACCCTTCATATTAGAACCATTATCATAGCCTTGTCCCCTCACATCATCAATATTCAAATCAAGAGAGGATAATGCACTCTGTAATTCAGTAAAAGACCCAATCCTGATGTGTCATCTACCTTCAAGAACTCCGAAAAAGAATTCCTCTACCCTTGGAACATTTCCGACATATTCACACAACGAATAATTAGAGTCATTTGTTCTTCATGGCTCACATCTGGAGTACAATCTAAAATTACAGAAAAGTACTTGGCATCCTTAATGATCTTTAATATTGCTTTCTTCACACAATCCGCAAGAAGGGAAATCATCTCATTCTGAATTTTATGCCCAAGGTAGTGATGATGAATCTCACTATTTTGAATCCGCCTAATATGCTCTCGCATCACAGGATCAAATTCAGCCATCATTTCAACTGTGCCCAGAAAGTTACCATTGTTAGGTTGATATATCTTCTCATTTTGCCCTCGAAAAGCCAAATTATGCTTAGCAAGGAACTTGACAGCAGAAACGATTCTTACTAAAACTTGTCTCCAACGCTCTCTCTCATTTGCAATTTCCCGTTGCAAGTCATCATCAATTGTTTTATTTTTGGTCAACCTCACCCTAACTTCATTCCATATACCCATGTTTTTCAGATGCTCAACACTACTCTCATGTTCTTTGAGTTTTGTACTAAGGCGCTGCCAGTCCCTCACTCCATCAGATGCTAACGAAGACTTGCTTTTGTTTGACTTGAACAGTTTGCAGCAAAAACAATAGACTTTGTTCACATGTTTAGAGTACACCAACCACTTTCTATCAACAGACTCCCCATTCCTTAAAATTCTAGAGTAGTAAGCATATGAAAAATGCCGACCAATGCCATCCTTTGGAAAAATAAGATTCAATTCTCTCATAGGCCCCTTTTCAATTAAAATATCCCTTTTGCTATTGTCAAGACTATCCCATGTTCTAGGATCATAGATAGATAAGCCAGAACCATGTAGTTCATCATCGTTCAAATTTACCTGATCAGGATTCATACTGTCCTCCATGGCTTCAATTGCTGCAATCAAATCTTCTTCCATTGGATCATCATCTTCACTAACATGAGCTTCTGCATCATGTTCCTGCAAGGGCCATGATGATCAGATTCATGCTGACCATGATCGGATTGATGCCCTTGAACTTCGTTGCCATCAACATTACTTGGACCAACAAAGAACTTACGTAAAGCACCCCTTTGCGATTCAACGAATTCAGCATCATGTTTTTTCTTATTCCTTTTCTGAGCACCTGACAATTGTTTCTTGGGGGCCATCTATGCTCTAAGACCTAATCAAATTACAACTAAAATTATTAAATAAATTACAACTATTAAATAAATTATCTTAAAGAATTAAGAAATAATATATACCTATGGCAGCCATCGAATGGATGAGGGCACTGATCCCGTCGGGCTAGTCGCCTAGTCCTGATCGACGCCCGTCGTGTGACCTCCAACGCCCGTCGTGTGATCCCAGCTTCGGTTCTGTTAGAGATCGCCGCACGAGGCGAACAGCCGGCGATCTGCCGTCTGCGTGGCTGCGTCTGCGTGTGGAAGTGAAGGGACGATTGGACGCAGCGATCGGGATTCGGGCGAGGAAGTGGAACGGACGAGGGCCGCGAGGCGAAGCGCGAAGGCGATCCGCTGCGTAGAGAATGCGTACAGGTACGTACAATCAAGTCACGGTCACGAAGGGCACTTTTTTTATGTCGCTCACGTTCTTGGGCTGTAGTTGGGCACAGGTAGCGAGTACTATTCTGATCTGCTGCTCGTTGTGCCCCCCTCCTTCATGGGCCCCGGCCGTCGCCTCTGATGCATAGCCTCAGGCCGGCGCTGATTGGGGGAGCTTCTTTGGCTGCTGCTAGAGTAAAAGAGAGCCAGATATCGAGCCTCGTGTAAGCTTCTACGTCCCATAATACCATGTTTGCTCGACTTGTCTTTCAGGGCGTCCGCAATGGACTGGCTGAAATCGCTAGCGAGGAGAGGTTAAAATATTGAACAATACGATACCCCACGTGATTAGATTAGGTGGGGACCGAGAATCGAGGCCCAAAGCTTTTTTAGGTTTTAATGCGAGCTAGCGCTTGAGTAGTAGCTAGCGATTAGTTTTTTTATTCGGTTTAATCACTCCTAGCTAGCAAATCGCCCGCTGTTGGAGAGGCCCTCATCGTTCTTCTTTCCAGACTTTGCTCAATGACGCCAGTCTAGAAATGTAGACACCTAGCTAGAGTATTCCTGAGTACGCTCGCACACATAAATAACCGGAAGTCCGGAAGAAAGCTGGAAGGTCCGATCAAGGTTGAACATCTCGTTGTTTTGGCAGCTCGAGAATCACCATCGCCGGTCATCTTTGGTAGACCCAGGGCGTACCATTTTTGTTTATTAATTCACCGAAACTGAACATCATCAAACTGAAAAACTGAAAATTCGAGTTCAAGCAAAGCAGAATTCCTGTTACAGATCTTGTGTGTAAGGGCAAAGAGGAGATTTCACAAGCCCTGCCACGTAGGCAGTGGGGCTTGCCAGTTGCCACGTGTCGCTCGCATAGTTCACAGAGAGCCCACATGGTGCCCATTCGTTCGCAAGAGAAGCCAAAGAGAGAAAAGATCCGTACGAGAGGGGAGAACGGCGACGCGACGCGATGACCTCCCCGGCGCCGCCGCCGCTGGACAACGAGGACCTCCTCTCCCTGATCCTCCTCCGCCTGCCGCCGCTCCCATCCTCCCTCTCCCGCGCCTCCCTCGTCTGCAAGTGCTGGCGCCGCCTGGTCTGTGACCCAGGCTTCCTCCGCCGCTTTCGGGAATTCCATCGAACGCCTCCCGTGCTTGGCTTCTTCCACAACTCCCCGCAGTCAGCCCGCTTCATCGCCGCTCAGGGCCCGGCCGCGGCCGGGCCTGGGGTCCGCATCGCCGCCGCGGTGCGTGACCTCCGCAGGGACGGCGACGACAGTATGTGGTGGTTCGTCGATTGCCGCCACGGCCGCGCCCTCCCTCCGCGCCCGCGACTGGTCTGATCTGCTTGTGTGGGACCCCGTCACCAACGGCCAGCGCGAGGTCGCCGTCCCCACCAGGTCCGGGCCGGCGCGTCCGACTGCAACGCCGCGGTCCTCTGCCCGTCCGCCACAGCCACCGGCGGCGGCGGCTGCCCCTTCGACGTGGTTGTCGTGTTCGTCAGGCAACGCCGCGCCTTCGCCTGCGTGTACTCGTCGCGGACCGCGGCGTGGGGCGGCGTGGGGCGAGCGGGTCTCGATTCGGATGCCAGCGCCGCAGTGTGAGCTCAGCGAGGAGCCTGGTGCCCTTGTTGGGGGTGCCCTGTATTGGCTTCTTGGTGAGAGCAGCATACTTGAGTTCCAATTGGGTGAACGAAGATTAGCTCTTGTCGATCGGCCGTTGGAGAGGTTTTCAGTTTACAAGCGGAATATCCGTGTACTGAGGTCTGACGGCGGCGAGCTTGGCCTTGTTGGTGTGAAGAATTTTAGCTTGCACTTCTGAGCACGGCAGGCTGACCTTGATGGCTCTGCAGAATGGGTTCTGCGCAGAGAAATTGAGGTAGGCAAGCTCCTTGAATTGCCATTGATGCAAACTCGTGTTGGTCCCATTCCTGTTTGGATAAGTGGAATTGGTGAGGATGGCAATGTAGTATTTCTACGGAGTATGGTTGGCATATTTGTGGTTTAGCTCGAGACTATGCAGTTCAAGATGATCACTGACAATGCACTCATTAAGACGGTTTATCCCTATGCTTGCTTTTATGTTCCATAAGGTAATAACAACTATCCATCATGACTTCCTATTAAGTACAATATTTCTTTCCCTTGCTATAATAGCTATTATTGAGATGCACCCATGTGCCTTGTGTGTTGCTCTGCTTTCAGGCCCTGAACAGAAGATTAGTTATTTTTTATCAGTTTATTTGCTTTTGTCCTGTTTTGTTGTTTGTAGTTCAATAGTTATGAATTGTCACTTTTTTGTAGTACCAGACAAGAATTAACTGGTAAATGTTTATGTTACGTATCCCTAGTCTGTAATTATGTTTTTTTTTTTTTTTTTTTTGAAGACTAGTCTTTAATTATGTTATTCCTTCTCAGTAAAAGCAGCAATGCAATTAATCTATTTTGCGTTGCAGTGATGCTAAGTAGTTTGCTAAATGCTTTATGAAACCTAGTAGTAAAACCTTGTCAGACCATTGATCTTTAAATCTTTCCTACATTGAATGATATTTCACTGGATGTTGAATTGTTGATGCACTACATTGAACAATGAATTCTTAATTTGATGTCTATTTAACTCTGATGAACTTTGCTGCATAAAAAAAAATTCTTGATTTATAGTGTCACTCAAATAATCTATTTTCTGCCGTCACTGACCTGTGAGACCATAGGAGTGCTTGGAAGGCAGGCCTGAACCATGATTAAGGTTCTTGTTGGGTTTAAACTTAACCCTACCCTAACTTGCTTGGGACTAAAAGGTGTTTTTCTTGTTGTTGCTGTACTGACCTGTAAGATAACTATAGATCATAAATCTAAACTGATTTGAAGTTGAAATTTTGATTTGAAGTTGAAATTTTGATTTCTGTATAAAAAACATAGTGAATGGAGTGATTTCTGTTTGGTAAAAGCTGAAGACTGAACTACGAATACTATTATTCTTTGCTTAGTACATTACTCCCTCCAGTCCGTTTTAAGTGGCGTGGGGAGGCTAATCACAGAGACCAATACGCTAATTAAATGCTCATCGATTGCAGGCGTGCTGCCTGGCCACGCGGTCACCAAAAACTTGTTGGCCAATCATATTTTAGTTTCCCTCCGTATTTTTCTCAACTGATGAAACCACCTCGCACCAAACGCACACATGCAACCGTTCGTTGCCTGGCTACCTATTAATTAGGTCTCGGTCTCCCGTGTGGCCAAACGAAAAAATGAGCATGCGCCACTTAAAACGGTCTGGAGGGAGTAACTGTTTAGTACAGTTCTGATTATTATGGAAAAAGATGAAAATGCATTTTCCTTCTGAATTTGCTTTTGTTCGGGACTGGTCTCTGGGCTAAAAAGTTAGTTGACGTAGATGTAGCTTTGTGCTTTTGGTAGTCAGAATAGCTGAGCTGCTCCTATGTTAGTTTTCTGGTTGTAATGAACTGTGAACTGTGCAAACTCGGACTTGTTTTTTTGAATAAGAGCAGGGCAAATGCTTTTGGTCTAGCGCATTCTTGTTCTGAATTTTATACTGCAGTGATTCATACTAGCCTTTGATTTGGAGGGTTTGTAGTGTGACAGAGTATTGAAGAAGTTTGATAAATTTGGTAAATGGTGAGAAACTTTGTAATGGGCTGCTACAATTTCATGCATGATACTACGACGAGCTTACAAACTTTGTTGTTACATTATTTCTTTTGACTTGAGATGTTTGTGCTGCTCTGCTCTCTGATTCTATTTGTTATGCTGCTTGCAGGCCATTGCTAGGAAACCGTTGGCTTGAGATCGAGGGTTTGCACATGGAAATTGGTTTGGTGAGGTAGTATCATTAGCTTTTTATACAGAATGTACATAACGTAATTTGTACCAAAAGTTACAGAGCATTCTCTGTATATGTATGTAAAGAACTAAGATCAATCCAATAGAGATCAGACTCTATTTTCTTCAGTGTCACCTGTTAGTATGTTCATCTCCACCTTGCACCGATGACCAGGGTAGCTCAACATATGTCAAGCACAGGCCTAATATAATGTTTTTATTTCTTCCCATACTTCAGTCCATCTTCTAACAATAGTTTCATTTTTTTTCCTGGCGGGATTAAAAACTTGCCCGACAATCATAAAAAAATGCAGACATATTCCGCGTGTGGGCCTATGATCACTAGGGAGGTGTGGCCCAAAAACCCAGCAAAGCCCACCCTTGTTGCGTCTGCCGCTAGTCAAGTCAAATCAAACCCCAGTGTTGGCCGCCGGCCAAAAATCAAAATCGAGCGGCGGCAACATTACCCACATCAGAGGCTCAGCGACCTTAGTCGATGGTGCTGCTACTACTTCAAGCAGACCGGGCAGCCGATGGGCAGCGGCGCACTGCCATATCGAGGAGCTGGCGGGCGGTATGCTGCAGGGGCGGAGCCAGGCGGCCAGCCGCAGACAGTCAAGGGCCAGCGACTCCTACAGTGCCAGGGCCAGGCACAACCGCAAAGCACAAGCGGACCAACAGCTTTTGGCCACCCGCACTGCAGACCAATGACAGACCGCCGCGGCTGGCCAGAGCAAAGCAGCACCT
This sequence comes from Hyparrhenia diplandra, assembly GCA_015847255.1. Classification (NCBI taxonomy): domain Eukaryota; kingdom Viridiplantae; phylum Streptophyta; class Magnoliopsida; order Poales; family Poaceae; genus Hyparrhenia; species Hyparrhenia diplandra. Next base: position 255,736 of record JADLZK010008765.1, read on the forward strand.
AGCAGTCAGCAGGTCGTTCACTTTTTCCTAATTTCCAATTATGCAATGTTAAATGTTTCATTTCAATTTCGTTCTCAGTTGTTTGTGGCCTAATTACAGGCTTTTTTTTTTTTTTTGTTTATAATAGCAACTTCGTAAGCTGCTTATTTTACTTGGTTTTGTAGAAAGTAGCAAGCTGATTATTTTAGTTGGCTTTGTAGCAAGTACCTTGCAGATTGAAAGATCAAATGGTTGTTTTACTTGGCTTCGTAGCAAGTAGCAAGCAGGTTGAAAGATCATGTGCTTGAAAAGTCCACCTGGTTGTCTTCATGTGTGATAGGTATTAAGTAGGTTCAGGGTAACCTTCATAAGTAGGTTTGTATGTTAATTCACATGTAAGAGGCGAGGATAAAGCAAATCATCTTTAGTTATCTATTATTGTGTACCATGTTATTGTTTTACCAAGTTTATGCATCTTTTCATTCACGTTTGTGAATTATCACTAAATTATACATATTTTCATTAACGTTTGTGAATTATCTGTACATGGCTGAGCTTGAGTTGTTTAGGTGCTTAGATAGCAGCCCTAGGCATCAAGATTCACTAGCTGCGCTAAAGATCACACATGCTTAATTTGCATAAAGCTCTGCTTCAAGTATCTAGGCAGTCATTAGTGCAACAGCTACTCTGCTCATTTCAATCAACTGATGCCTACAGTACAAGTAACTATATCATGACACAAACCAGTTCATCTTTGAGCTGCAGAACCCAATCAAAGCATACTGATATGTATCACACTTTACATTGATATAACAAGTTATATGTGTCCACAAACATCACACTTATTACATGAAACTGTACATGAATGCATACCATGTTCAATACAGAGGAACGGGACACAAATTCAAATCCAAGCATAAACATAACCATTTCTACAGAGCAAATAAACAGACATACTCGGTTGTAAACTTGTAACGCTCCCAGGACACAAACACCCGCTCATGGGCAGCAGAACAAATGGCAATCCACCACAACAAAGACACAGGCAAACCACACCAATGGCATCAAAGGCGAGAGACCCTTCCAAGCGTGAAACCCGCTACATCAAGCTGGAAGGGAACCGATCTTGTCCATCTCCTTTTGCTTAGTCTTGAGTTTTCGGTCCATTAAGTTTAAGAATAGGCTTGTTTTGATGTTTGTCAATGGCCTCTCTCACCTCATCGTGGACCGCTTGGCCACCCTTGAACTCGAGTTCCTTCAACTGGGAAGTTTGTCGATCTTGGGAGAGAGATGTGGAAGAGGACCGGACAATCTTCTCAACCCTAGGAGCAGATCCATCGGTGAAGACGATCTTGGTGATGGCCGAAAGTCAACAACAAGAAGATTGAGCCATAAGAAATCATCCTTTTCTAATATACTTTGTCGTTTCAGTGTTCCAACGAAAGACCCTTCCAAGAGCTCCGCATTGCAGATATTTGGTTTCTTGGCGAGCATCTGACAATGGTGTCTTGCTCTAGCTTTGTACCACGAAGAGTCGGCTTTGGCTATTTGTTCGGCATCGTCAAATGAGGATAGCAACTCGCCGCAGAAGCTGTTGTTCAACTCAAGCTCTTCCAATTTTGAAAGCCAGTGAACTCCAGAAATAGAACCTGTTACCGTGAAAGACGTAACCATCTTCTCAAGCTCGGGGCTGATCCATACACAAAAGTGATATTAGTCAAGCCGTGAGCCCTCAACGAGAAGGTACTTAAGACATTTGAATTCATCTTCCTCGAAGGTGAGCATGTTTTCGGTGTCGGTGCATGCAATGTGTTGGAGCCTGAGACACCGTAACATGGGCAGCTTGGCAAGGAATTTGAGATCATCTTTGGTTAGCGGCATGTCACTTAGAGTTACCTTGCCCAGTATGTTTTTATTACCTTTTATGAACAATGAAAGAAGACTCCCCTTGAGCGTGGTTCCCCTGATGCTTAAACTATGAAGAATCTTGGGATGTTTTTCTAAGACAGAGCCAATTCCATTGTCATTGTCATTGCCGTCTGCAGTAACTCGTCTGCACTAATAGGACTAGGAGTAGTACCAAATGCCTCACGTGGTGTGGGTGTGGCTACAGGTGTATAATTGTGATTGACAGAGAACGGAGGCACTCATGTAAGTCAGCGATCGTCTGAAGCAACTTCTTGAGGTGACTATCCTTATCATCAATAACCACACCTAGCTTCTCGAGCTGCCATAGGTTTCAATATCTTGTAAATCATGACTACTGGGCCTTGACATTAGACAAGTACCTCCATGTTTACCATTTTGTAGATCTTTCCGGGGATCGGCCACTAGAACTAGCGAGCCAAAACCGCTTGGATAATTCGCACCAATGTGACCGGCAAGCGCACGCTTCAGCTTCAAGAGCGGGATATTTGCCGTTGCATCCGGAGGCACCTCGGTTTGTCGGATATCCAATACCTCTAGCTCACGGAGGTTGTTGATTTCCCTAGGTAGTTGGGTAATATTTGTTCTCCTTAGGCTCGATATTTCAGCAGTAACATCTTTTCGCAGATGTCCTTAAGGTACCGTTGGTTCTTCCGGTAAAACACTTACGACCTTCTAAATCTAGCACCTTGAGCACGGACACACGAGATGATCTAGAGAGCCCCTGGAAGAATGTCAATCCCGCCGAGGTGCGGCCGAGATCGTTGAAGATGGAGAAGTGGCGAGCCAAGTGATGTGACGGACGTGTCTCCGGGATGTGTTGTTTTTCTCGCGATGGTGGTAATGATTCCATGAACTGGTTCACCTACAACACGCTCTTTACATTTCCCGTGGCATCAATATCATTTGGATAAACAAGGCACCGGTCAACAAGTCGCGTCAAAACATCGGTTGGCCTCGCCGCACGTAATCGTGCCAATCTTCCTTGGAAGTTAGACCTTTCGCAACCCACCGCCCAATCAAGGTTGACCGCTCGATCTTGTGTCCCGGAGGGAAGATAGCTAGGTACAGCAAAGCGGGACTTGTATTCCTTGGGAAGATCATTGTAAGAGAACTTGAACATCACCTTAGCGATTACGTTGAATGATGGCAAATCTGCGGTGGTCTTTGTGCAGCTTGAGTAACTCCTCGGTGCTCCTCTTGGGGTTAGCATGCAATGCATGAGTGAAGATCTTCATGCAGAATTCATGTGGCTCACACTCTTCCAAGATATCATGAAAAATTCGGAGTTGGTGATTGTCGTAGTACTTGTCTTCATTCTTCTTCTGCAGCTGGCTAGTAAGCTCGAGAACTGTATCATGGTAGAGGCCAGCTAGAGAATAGTCTATAGGTTCCACCTGTGGATAGCAATATTCTTTAGCAACCTGGATGTCCTCCTTTCTGGTGGTGATGATCATTATATCAGAGCTGTTGTTTAACAGGCTCAGAGCATTTCTGGTATCCTCCAATGTGGAAACATCCATCAGCTCGTCAACTTTGAGGATAAACAGGGTACATTCTTTTTGATTCAAGTACAGACGATTGTTCAAGTTTCTTCTAATCTCTTCCACGAACCCTTTGATCTTCAGCTGCTCTTTGAACTCCTCCTTCATGTTGTCAATCATCTCGACCGATTTTTTCGTAAAACAGTTTCGGGTTTTGATGCGGAACAGCAGATTCACCTGTCCCTTTACCCTTGTCATATCTTCCTTCCCGCAGCTCTCGTAAGATGTCTTTCTTTGTGTCGTGGATGATTTGTTTGATTTCATCTTCACCCAATAATGTACCCGTTGTGTTCTTTGTAGCTTGCTTGCTCACTAATGATCTTTCTTGAGCCTGCAGGGGCCGGCTACTGCTGCTCATGCTCTTGGGGAACAGATTCCGCAGGATGTGTGCATATTGTGCCTCATCGAGGTGAATCCATTTCTTATCCTCCTCTTCATCGCCGTTGTCTTCCTCTTCTTTGTCGTCGTCTTTCTCCTCCTTATCATCACCATGGTCGGCATCTTCTTTGTTGTCGCTGCGTCTTCTTCCTCCTCCATATTCTTGCCTTTGGCTTCTCCTTCTCCTCTGCCCTCCTCCTCCTCCATATTCTTGCCAAAGAACTTCTTCTCCTTCATCGAACCCCATATGTCTGGTTACTTCTTCCTCTTGAAGGGTCTTGTCCTTTTCCTCGGCTTCCTCTTCATTGTCATCGTCTTCCTCCTCATCCTCCTTTTCTTTGCCATCGTCTTTCTCATCATCATCATCATCATGGTCGTCATCTTCTTTGTTATCGTCTTCTTCTTCCTCCTCTATATTTTTGTCCGTGGCTTCTCCTCCTCCGCCTCCTCCTCCTCCTCCTCCTCCTCCTCCTTCATACGCACGGTTACTTCTCCATCCCCTCCTCCTCCATATTCTTGTCAGCGGCTTCTCCTTCGTCGGGTTTGGTTACTTCTTCCTCTTGAAGGGTCATGTCCTTTTCCTCTGCTTCAATATGCTCCTTAAGCTTCTTGACAATCATCGCTGGTATATGTACGTCTTTGTTCTTCCCTTGGTCTTGTTGAGACGCAGCAACAGCTGGATGGAGCAGCAGCTGAAGGAGTACGTCAAGTTCTAGGTGGTCAAGCTCACCCTGCAGCTTGTAGCCCTTGGGTAGTCCATCGCCATTCCCTAGTCGGCCTTGAATATCACTTTTGATTTTGTCAAGCTTCTCATGAACCTTCATCTCTTTGATATTCTCCTTGATTTTAAGAAGAGAAAGAGCCCTCTTCTTTTCATGGTAAATTTGCAATTTTCTTATGTATACTTCCCAATCCCCTTCGTTTTCATCCGGCCTTGCTCCTGGGGTTGGGGTTGGGATTTCTATCTTGAGCTGGCGCTGAATGTAGAAGAGGACTTCCTTGGCTCGTAGTGGATTGAAATCAGGGTGCACGGCCGGGATGTCGATCAAGACCACGCGTTGGTAGTAGCCGCCTTCCGAAACCCAAATTTCTTGTATGAGAGCGAGGAGGTCCTGATATGTATACGGTGCCATAATGTTAATGACCATGGACAGACTTTTGTCGAAGCCTAGAGGAACTTGTCCTATCCACTCGCATAGCTTTGCCTTAACGTAGTCGTCAAGAGTGCGAGGATGAACGAAGGCTCTTCGACCAGAATGACCGCCTGTCGCTGTTGCCCAGAGTTGGTCGCCGTCACCGTCTTCTTCGTCGTCTTCTTCATTGTTGACTCCGGCAGCGGCAGCAGCATAGCCACCGGGCGCAGCAGTCCGTGTCGATGAAGATGCCGTAGCCGCCGCTAACCGACCAGCTGTCGGAGGTGATTGCCCCGATCCTGACTTCACTGGGACCTCCACGCCGTACCTCAAGCGTCGCTCGCCGACATCACGCGCCCGGTCCTTGAGCTGGCGTAGCTGGACCGCCGCACGGTGCTGCGCGAGCAGCTTGTGCAGGAACCAGTAAACCCACCAGAGGTAGCGCCGGAATCTGCCCTTGGCACGGTGGATGTCGGGGTTCCCGCTGTACAGGTAGAGGTCGATGCAGTTGTGGCAGTCCTGAGCGAGCAGCCGCACCTGGTTCATCCAGGTGCGCACCTGCTCGTCGTGCTCCCCCTGCCGGGTGGAGTGCTCCGGGCTAGGGTGCGCCAGGAAACTCTTCATGCTCTCCATCTCCTCCTTGATGAACTGCACGTCGTCCTTGACGCCGCCAAGCAGCAGGGCCTCGTTGCGGACGACGACCAGCAGTGAGCTCACGGCGCCAGCCGCCAGCTCTGTCATGGTTGATGGCGGCTCCCTCTGCTTCCCTCCCCCTCTTTCCGTCGGCCGGCCGGCAGGCAGGCTGCCTAGCTGGGGCACGGTGGAGAAGTTTTGTGTGCTGTGCCGCAATGAGTGTGTGACTTCGAGTTATCATAGACTTAGGGGCCGTCAGCCGTTTGGTTATCATGCACATACGAGTTATCAAGGAATCATTTTTGCTAGACAAAAATCAGGCATTTAAGTCAAAAAATTATAAATATATGAAAAGTAACGGATTATATAAATTATATATCATGGTTATTAATACAATTTTAGGGCCTGTTTTGGTACGACTCACAATAACTTCATGAGCTGTTGTGGGTTGTTTTTCTTACCAAACACTCATTTTAAAAATAGTTTCGTCCATGAAGTTGTTTTTCTTCCCCTAGCTTATCTTAGCTCTCTTCTTCTTTTTCTCTCCCTTAAGCTATTTTCTCAAATGGTTCTTTTTTCAAAACAACTCAGCTTCACCTAAAGAGTTGATTATGAAATTATTTTCCAAAATAAGTGAAGCTAAAAGCTGTACCAAACAGGGCCTTAAAGTAATATACATGTTGCACCATCATGCTGATCAAGCATAACATTTATATGTATACTTATTGCTCATACATGCTTGTGTACTTGATGCACATGATGGTGCAAATATATATATTACTTTAATCAAAATTTAATGTACTAAAATTAGCAAAAGTGGATAATGTAGAAATATATATACATATTATTTATTATTTATGATTATCATTTTATAGTGGAAGATGTTGAAGGTTTAGATATGGATTTGAGGAGACATTTTTTTTATTAATGATAGAATTTAGATGCAAATTTAAGGGGTTATATAGATTATATAGCATAATAGTTAGTGGGTAATTAGATGCAAATTTAGTTTTTACTTTTAGATCATGTTTGGTAATTAATAGCATAGGTGGGTAATTTAAATATAGATTCATGGGTTAATTCTATGTTGTTTTACACATTTTTATAACGTTAAAGGTGGTAATTTAGATACACACTTAGGAGCGTTATTTGGATTATGTTTCATAATGTTGGAGGTGGGTGATTTACGTACATACAAATTTAAGGGGTTACTTGTGTATATCTTCATAATATTAGAGATGTTTTTTTTATATAACATAATGATTTAATGACTCTTATCGAAGATGTTTTGATTAGCATCTACCATATTAAAGACTAATTTTTATTATTATTGTGAGAATTTCAAGAATCTATCTTTTTTTGTTCTAGCGCATGCCATGGAGGCTCCGATGGAGCCTCTAATTTTTAATAGCAAGATTTTTGACTGATAAAAATTTCTATAATTTTTTCTTTTCTTGTGCATGTCATGAAGATTACAATCTTGTAATAATAACAATAAGGATTCTATCATCGTCACAGGCACCCTTGACTATTCTCTTTATAAATTAGCTGATTATGTCACTACGGTGACGATGTCACTACAGTAGTGATTATGTCACTACAGTAAAAAGATTATAGAATTTGGACTCAGTGAGGTTGTTGATTGGAAAGGACAGCCGTCGTTTTCATTGGGCATCAAGCAAGATTAATGATACATTTTTTGGAAGACCTATGGTGATGTCAGAATTAATAATGTGGATGATTAGATGTCGCCAGCCTGTTCAGTGTCGAGATAATCCAACCAAGCGAACCAGCTTCTTGAACAATGCAGTGAACTTGTTATCCTTGACACAGAAGCAGACAGGTCTAATTTTCATCAATGGCGTGTTTATCCTACCCTCCCGAGGAACCTACAGAGCCAAGTGGTCGAAAATAAAGGAGGGAATTCACATCATCGGAGACGAGCGTTTTAAAAGAATCACAACTATGCGTACGAAAATAAAAATAAAAAAGAATCACAACTATGCGTGTTATTGGGAGTTAGCGAATCACGACTATACGTGTAATTAGTCCACCAAGCACAGCCAGTGGCAGAGTTAGCGAATTCTCATGAGGGCCATTTTATTGGGAGTTGGCCGTCAGCCGTCTGGTTATTATTGCCAGTAATATCAAGGAAGCATTTTGCTCAAGAGAACAATCAACATTAAGTCAAAAAAAAATATAAATATATAAAAGTAACAGCTTATATAAATTACTATATGTCATGGTTATTATTACTGTTTTAATTAAGGAATCAATAATAAATTATTTTTAATAAAACATAACATTTATATGTATATATACTTATTGCTCATACATGCATGTGTACTTGATCCGCATGATGGTACAACATGTATATTACTTCAATCAAAATTTAATGTACTAAAATTAACAAAAGTGATAATGTAGAAATATATACACACACACATATGATTTATGATTATTTTTTATAATAGAAGATGTTGAATGTTCAGATATGCATTGAGGACACATTTTTTTATTAATGACAGAATTTATGTGCAAATTTAAGGGTTTAGTATATTATATATTATAAGAGTAAGTGGTAATTAGATGCAAATTTAGGTTTTACTTTAGATCATGTTTGGTAATTAATAGCATAGGTGGGTAATTTAAATATAGATTCATGGGTTAATTCTATGTTGTTTTACACAACTACATATGTCCGTTCAATTATCTTTCGTAGTGGTATAAGTGGGTAATTTAGGTTATATTTTAGGGGTTTTTTTTATTATTATCATTAAAAAAATATGGTATATGTGGCAAATTTAGGGGGATGGGAATTTTGAAACACTTTTCTAACGTTAAAGGTGGTAATTCAGAAGCACATTTAGGAGGATTATTTGGATTATGTTTCATAATGGCGGAGGTGGGTGATTTACCTATATACAAATTTAATGGGTTACTTTATGTATTTTCATAATAATAGAGATGGGTAATTTTTTGATATAATATAATGGTTTAATGACTCTTATCTAAAAACGTTGAATTAGGGTCTACCATATTAAAGACTAAATATTTATGACTATCTTTTTCTCTAGCGCATCCGTGCTCTAATTGCACGGAGGCTCCGATGGTGCCTCTAATTTGTAATAGCAAGAATTGTTATGGATAAAAAAAAATATATAATCTTTTTCTTTCTTGTGCATGTCATAAATAATAATATAATAATAATAATAATAATAATAATAATAATAATAATAATAATAATAATAATAATAATAATAAAGATTACTGTGTGTGGAGAGCAACTCTCAAAATAATAATAATGAAGATTCTATCATCGTCACAGGCACCCTTGACTATTCTCTTTATAAATTAGTTGATTATGTCACTACGGTGACGATGTCACTAGAGTAGTGATTATGTCACTGCAGTAAAAAGATTATAGAATTTGGCCTCGTGGTGGGCACTGGCCTTTGGCCTCTCTTTAGAGATGGAAAGGACAACCGTCGTTTTCATTGGGGCATCAAGCAAGATCAATGATGTGTCAAGCAAGATCAATGATACATTTCTTTGAAAGACTTATGGCGATGTCAGAATTAACTATGTGGATGAGTAGATGTCGCCAGCCTGTTCAGTGCCGAGCTAATCCAACCGAGCGAACCAGCTTCTTGCAAGTACCTGCCACTCTGCCAGCCAGCCAGCCAGCCAATTATCATTTGAGCAATTCAGTGAACTTGTTATCCTTGACACACAGAAGCAGACAGGTCTAGTTTTCGTCAATGGCGTGTTTATCCTAGCCCTCCCGAGGAACCTAAGGAGGCAAGTGGTCGAAAATAAAGTGGAGGGAAGTCACATCGTCGGAGCCGAGTTCAAAAGAAACCGGGAAGATTAATAAAGGAAGAATCATAACTATGCATGTTAATTAGTCCACCAACGTGAAAGGGTCTCTAGCCTAGTGGTTAGAGCGGCTGAGTAGCACCCAAAATCTGGTTTGACTCTCCGTGGGAGCGAATTTAAACAGGTTTACATTATTACAAAATTAAAAAAAAATAGGCGTGGTTTCCCTTGCTGACTTCGTCAAAAAAAAAATTAGTCCACCAACCCTTCCGCATTGTGCTGGCTCCGCCGGGGCTGCCGCGGGCGAAAAAACCCAGAGCCGTCTACCCTCTTTCTTCCCGTCTTCTTTATTTGCCGTAGGTGCTCGTGGGGGTGGTGGTGGCGTGGCCTTCCTCCTTTTTCAGTAGGTCCCAGGGTGGGCGTTCGCCATGGCCCCTGGAGGAACCCGCCAACGTGGGTTGGCGTCGCCAGATATGGTCCCATCCGGATGGTCGGCGCGTATGGGGGAACGCGGGCGCGGTGGGACGGCGGCCGAGTTTGTTGGCGGCGACGACGGCCATGGTGTGGCGCGACGGCCAACGCAGGTCGACGCCGGCGGCTAGGCCGGGAGGCCGCCAGTGTGGTGGCGTTGGCGGTGGCTACAACCGGGGCCGCCGGTTTGCCTCGCTCCAGGCCAAGGCGGCCGGAGATGGTGGGGGCGAGGCGCGCTGGCGTGGACGGTTGGTTTGGCGGTATGATGGCTCTTTGCTCTTCTTCCCTTCGCCAAGGGCGGGCGATTCTGGTATGGCGCCTGGGCGGCGCCATGGTGGTGCCTTGGGCGTGTGCCGGGCTTTCGGTAGCGGCGATGTGTGGCGGGGGGCGTGTTCCCGGCATGGTCGAGCATCATGCGCGGCAGGCATGGTGTGCTGAGACGGGCGAAAGCCTTCACTTCCGGTTTTGTCGGTGGCAATGGTGCTGGCGGCCTTGGGTCATCCTCTTCTTGTTTCATGCAAAATCTTTTAAGAGTGAAATACACCGTAGGTTCATGAACTTATCTTGGTGTGTCATATAGGTCATGGACTATCAAACTACGCTGCACTCTGATTCTCTTTTTGTTCTGGTTGCTTGCAGGCCGTACGTTGCTAGGAAACCACCGTTGGCTTGATATCGATGATTTGCACACGAAAATTGGTCTGTTGAGGTAGTATCATTAGTTTTTATTCGGAACGTACATAATGTTACTTGTAAGTAAAGTTGCATAAGTTTGTTCTGAACCAGGACAGAGCACTCTGTAATATATAAGATCCATGGATACCAACGGGATCAGTAGGCCTGGGTGTTCGGGTTACCCGATTTTTTCTGGTTGAGTAATTCGGGTAATTTAAAATTCAGGTAATGAAAATTGCTACTCTATTTTAATCCTGAAAAAACACTACCCGAAATTTTGGGTACCCGATAATTGGGTTCGGTATACCCGATCTACCCGATTTTACAGAAAACAACAAATTAAACAAAATTTCAGTAGCAATTTATACATAATTTCACTCAAAATTTAGGTAGAATTTCGACAACAATTTGTGGAGAATAATATATTATAGTTACTTGTTCGAACCGAGAAAATTATATTCTAATAAAGTGATAATTTCAAGTGTTTAACTAGCAACACATGATAAATATAAAGACAAGACAAATCTTCAGGTAGTTCGGGTAATTTGGGTACCGGAGTCTATTACCCGAATTACCCAAAGTAATTTTGGGTAATCAAAATCACTATCCGAATTTGGGATCGGGCACCTCGGGTTCGGGTTATTCGGGTCCGGGTTTGGATACGGGTAATGGGTATCGGATATTTTGCCCAGAGCTAGGGATCAGTATTATACACTTTTTTTCCTTCTTGTTCCAAACCTTCGTACGTCTAGATGTGTTTGCAACCGGTAGTGCCCCCTTAGGAACGTATGTTTTTTTTTTGTAATCATGTTTTTTTTCTTCTGAAATTCAATGCGATCCCTATTAAATTGCTGCATTTCAAAGCATTTCCGTATGGGCGTATGGACATGTAGACACCTACAGCGTTTCTGACTCTGAGCTGAGTATGTCATGATATCAACCAAAGTCCTAAGACAAGAACAGGTCCAAGAGAATCAAGAAGCCCAACAACAGGATATCAGGCCCAACGTTGCAAAGTTACAATCTAGGCCCAGCTGCGTCTGGTGAGAAGCTGTGCAACAGCTGTAATCTCAGAAAGGAGAACGGTTGGAACTTGTCTTGGTTGACGTCGGCATTGGGCAAGCTGAGGCTTGAGCCCGCCGCCGGCGAACGCCGATTCCACCGGAGTTCTAGCTCCAGTTTACCTTGAACCTAGTTAATAGAGATTAGAGATACATGGTAGCTACCTGTATTCATCCAGTACTTAGTATCGTTACAGAGTATACACGTGCATCTCCGGAAGCCGCAAGGTCCGATCGAGGTTTGACATCTCCTTGTTTGGCAGCTTGATCAAGGATCACCGTCGCCGGTCATTTGTTGGCAGATATTGGGTGAGCCACTGAAACTAAGCATCATCATCAAATCAAGGTGAAAATTCAAGATCAAAAGCAAGTAGAACCTCCATTTTTTAGCATCAGCAAGCAGAACCTCCTGGGCAGCCTGGTGGAACACGTGAGGGCCCGATCGACCGAGGCGCGCGACGAGGCCGCGTGAGGGTGGGCGCGCAAGGCGCCGACTGTCGCCACGCCAGGCCGGCCCAGCCAGTGGCCCGCCAAGCGTCGTTGCCAACCTCCAACCCAATCCCGCCTTCTCGCTTCGCCCGCTACGGCGCACGGCCACACGGGCAGCCCTTCCCCTCCCCTTTCTTCTTTCTCCTAACCCTAATCGACCGCGCCATGGCCGCCCAGGCCCGAGCTCGACCAAGAAATTATGGCCCCCGCCCCCGCCACCATACCAACCGGATGGGTCTTGCCCGCCCGAGTCGGCGCGCCTCGCGCTGAAGTTATCGCCGCTGAGGCCGTCGCCGCCGAGTCGACGGCCGGCCGGGCCGCCGGCTCATTCTATTGCCGGGAGGAATGGAGGGGAGGGAGAGGTCGCGAAACCGGTAACGCCGCGAAACTTGCAGAACCCTAAAGCGGCGGCGAGCGGCGGCGCCCTAAAGTTTAATGGGCGAGGTTAAGGCGAGCTTCGGCGGCGAAGACGACGATCTTTGGGCTATTGGGCCACCGGCCGCGGTTGGGCGGCCCACCACGCCCGGGTCGGCGTGACGTTTCGCGCCAACCGGTCGGCGCCCTAATATTGCCGCGTGAGGGTGAGGGTACGGCCCTTTTCACCGCCCGATTGAGTGGGCTAGATCTGGATTTTAAGTACCTAGTAAACCATGGAGGCCCATCTCGCAGCCATTGGGTCAAGTCTTCTTGGCAATCGCATTTGTATGTAGTAGGCTCAAAACACGTTACGCCTAACCGGGCCGTGTTTCTTAAAAAAGGGCTGTTGCTGCACCATACTTTTTTTGACATCCCAACGAATTTGGATTTGAAATTTCGGAGTCTATAAAATATTTTCAACTTGGCCGACGACAATCGTTGGATTCAGCAAGGCTCCCATCCTCGAGAGGCGCATCCAACAATCCCAAGATCACGACACCCGCCTACTCGGGCGGGCTTAATTGAAAATGTCAAAATCAAGTCATGGGCTGATATTATAACCAAGTAGATATGTTCCAAATTACATTTGCACATTATAAAGGACAGTTCAGACAGAAAGGAAGCCAAAGAGAACTAGCCCATTGGGGTGTGCCCCCGAGGACTTTGGGGTTTGGGGGGGGGGGGACATATACCGTTCTAGGGTTTTCGCTTGCGCATACCGACATTAATTTTCTTGTAAGCCACCACATTGGCGTTATAACCGACTCTTGATATAGTGAGGAGTATTTGTTGGTGGCGTCCGTGGTTTTTTTCTCTCTCCCACATTGGGAAGGTTTTTCCACATTAAATCATTTGTCTCCGCTGTGATTGATTTGTGTACTTCATTGTTTACTCGATCGCGTTTATAACAGTAACCAGATCGTCAAAATGTCATACCAGCTCATCCCACGCTCCAGATGGCAGCCATAAAATCTTCTCAAATAATGTTCATGCATTGAACAACCGAAGAGTATTCTTGAACTTCGGTAATGATGAAGCTGACCTCCAAGAACTGCAGCTAGGGTTAGGCATCTACATCTTTGATGCGTCCGGGCAAATTAAAAGTGTGTTTGGTAGGGTGGCCCGTGCCCTTTGTTTGCGCTCACCGGGGGGGCGCACTCCGGTTTGGGGCCGTTTTTGTGTCTACCGGCCCGGCCGGCCGGAGCCAAACCAACCCTTCCGCCCGGGCTTCACAGCTACGCTATTTTTCCTGCGTTCCGCTCGAGCACCGATTCGCGGCGTGGCGCGTGTGCAGCATTTGGGGGCGATTTCGCCGCGGTGGCGGGTGGCTCTCCGGGCTCGCGGGAATGGTGAATCTTCCTCCCGCCTCCTCCCCTCCCGAAATCCATGGCCTATATATCCACTCCTCCTCCTCCCGCCTTCCTCTTCCCGCCGCTCCTCCATCTTCGCCGCTCCAATCCCGTGAGAGACCGACTAGGGTTCATGTCCAAAGGCATATTCATGTGCCTTGTATGTTGCTCGCCGAGAGCCTGAACAGAATATTAGTTATTTTTTATCAGTTTATTTGCTTTTGTCCTTCTGTTTTGTTGATTTTAGTTCAATAGTTATGAATGGTCACTTCTTGTAGTACTAGACGAGAATTAACTAGTAAATATTTATGTTACATATCCCTAGTCAGTAATTATGTTATTCCTTTTCAGTAAAAGCAGCAATGCAATTAATCTTTGTTGCGTTGCAGTGATGCTAAGTAGCATGGAATTATACATTTCAAATATCGCAAATATTGCTAAATGCTTTATGAAACCTGTTAGAATGTTGTCTCTATTCCTCCAAACCCTAATAGGGTGGGCAATATAGTTCTTTGTACATGGGCCTCATGGGCCTAGCCTCATGGGCCTACACATATACACTAACACTCCCCCTAGATCGAACTTCCCACGCAGATGAGATCAAGACCGGACATGAAAGAAAGCAACACACACACGCCCCGCAGTCACAACTAGCCACCGCGGCGTTTGAGGCTGGATCGAACTTTCGGAGAAGGTCGATGAGGGCAGACCCTTGGTGAAGATGTCGGCCGAACTAGGAGGTGGTCGATACATGAAGCACCGAACGCGCCCGATGGCAAACCAAGTCTCGGACAAAGTGCAAGTCGACTCCACATGCTTCGATCGGTTGATGCTGAACGGGTTGGTGGGAGAGGTAGACGGCGCCGACATTGTCCTTGATAGAGACAAGTGTGGTCTTTGTCGGTTTGTGAAGCTCGACCAAGAGCCGACGAGGCCGAGGCCTCCGCCACACCGTTAGCAACAGCCCGGTACTCCGCCCGCACCGGAGCGGGGAGACAACCGGGCCGCTTGATGACCGAGAGGCGAGGTTGCCGCCAGGGAAGACGGCATACCCGCAGGTAGAGCGGCGGGTGTCGGGGCCGACAGCCCGGTCGGCGTCGGTGTAGGCGACGAGCTCGGTGGAGGGAGACCGTGGAGCATCAGCCGAGTCAACGAGTGCCACGAACATAGCGAGAAGCGCTTCATCGCGGCAAGATGGGGTGCTCGTGGATCATGCATGTGAAGACAGATTCGCTGAACGGCGCAGTTACGTCGCCCGTGAAGGTGAGGTACCGCAAGGCACCACCTAAACCCGAAGCCGAGGATCCGCCACGTATGGTCGCCTTCATCGCCAGAAGTCGGCCGAAAGTATCAATCGAGTAGCAATGGGTGACACGCCGTCATCTCAGCCCCCACTCGAGAATGTCCAGAGCATACCGTCACGCCGGTGCAGAACAACCCCGGGGGCGAAGTTCCACAAGAACCCCCGTGAAGTGGTGAAGTGACCAAGATCCTTCATGGCAAACTCCCCGCCGCAAGGCCGATATGACACGCCGGGAGAAGCCGCTGGCCGGAGGTCGTGGAGGACAATGTCATCAACATAGAGTAGCAGTAGGCAAGACAAAGACCGTATAGACAAACAGAGAAGTGTCCGACTTGGCCTCTCTCGAACCCCAAGGTGAGAAGGTAGGTGGCAAACCGAGAGTACCAAGCACCCAGGAGCCCCGCTCGCACCATAGAGTGACTTGTTGAGCAAGCAAACCGTGATCAGCCGACCGGAATCGACAAATCCCTACCGGGCTGGCCGCAGATACCCGCCTCGCAGACAAGGTGCCATGGAGAAATGCATTCTTGACATCTAGCCGATGAACCGCCAAAGCGCAAGAGAGAGCAAGTGAGAGGATCAGGAAAAGATCAGTGCCGTGCTTGACCACCCGGTTGAAGGTCTCGTCATAATCAACCCCGGCGCCGGGTAAAGCCTCTTGAGTACCCAGCCCGAGCCTTGTAGCGTTCCGCAGAGCCGTCGGCCCGACGCTTTGCGCGCCCAGATCCACTTGCCGGTGACCACATTGCCACCGACGGACGCCGCACAAGGTCCCACGCCTAGTTGGCAAGAAGAGCCTCATGCTCCTCTTCCATCGCGACGCCACCGAAGTTAGGATCCGCCAACTTGGCGATACGACAGAGGAAGGAATCGGAGAGACCGCCGGATCGGGCTTTGTTGGTGGCGGAGAGGGCAGCAGATCGAGAACCCCCCAGCATGGAGTCACCATCTGGGTGAGTGTGACGGTTCGCCATGATTCGCTGGTGGTAGATCATAGGTAACGGACTGTGGCGGAGGAGGTAGTGGAGGAGGAAGGCTGAGTTTCGGTCCGAGGCATCGGTGCCGGGCGCAGCGGCTGGGCCAGCACCGCCGCTGCCACGCGGGTCCCTACCGCGAACAGTGGAACGACGCGAGGCCCGGGCCGCGCGTGGCAGGCCGAGGCCTCCGTGCCGCGTGCGCAGCACTGGTGCTCCAGGCCGCACGGGCGCATGTGGACGCCAAGCCGCGTGGCGTGGCTCCGGGCCGCTGGTATGCCAAAGAAAGCCTGAGCACCCGTAGAAAGAGGCCAGAAGGGTGCCCTGTGGCTGAACCACCGGTCAAGAACAAAGGACCACTCAAGTGTGGGTGGAAGGTGTGGAAGAAGTGGAGAGGGGAACCGACTCGCCAAGACAACGTGCCGGAGATGAGGACTCTGTGGGAGGAAAGGTCGTAGCGCTGGTACCCCTTATGGTCAAGGGAGTAGCCTAGAACACACACCGGGTCGAAAGGGGGCGCCAACTTGTGAGGAGCAAGGCGGCAGTTGTTTGGGTAATGTGCACACCAAGACACGGGGAGGTGATCATAGGTGGAGGGGAACCAAGAGGGCGGGTGTGGTGTGGGAGCAGACAGGGCAAAAGGACTAAGGCGGTTGAGGAGGTGGGTGCAGGTGAAGGCCTCGCCCAGAAGCTGGGGCAGAGGCCCAAGAAGAAGAGGGCGATGATATCGTTCAGGGTGCGATCATCCGCCGCCTTGCCGCTCGGGAAGAGGTATACGACAAGACATGCGCACCGAACACCCCGAGAGGAAGAAAGAACGAGAGGCGTTGTTATCAACTCACGCTCGTTGTCGACCGACGGCCTTGACGGTGAGACCGAATCGAAAGTGGACACCCGTGCAAAGAAGTGGAGGAGGGTGGGAAACGCCTCGCACTTAGCACGCAAACGGAAAAGTCCAAGAGTAATGGGAGAAATCATCAACCAACACCGATAATATTTGAGCCCGTAAAATGCTCGGAACAGAGAGGTCCACACATCACAGCTGTACAAGATCAAAGGCATGCGTAGCACGCCAAGAAGAAGAAGAAAAAGGTAGTCTAACATGACGACCGAAGCCGACACGCATGACAAAGATGCTCGGCATGAGTAACGAGTACAAGAGATGTCCGCACTACGACTCACCTGAGCCAAAACGCCGCGCCGATGACCGAAAGCCGGGGCGGTGCCGATGGTAGAAGACGGCGCCACGGCAAGAGCAGCAGCAATAAGACGGAAGGCTTAAGAGTGTAAAAGGGGTCCCGTGCTCTCACATCGAGGAGTGGTCGCCGGAAGCCAAATCCTTCACAAGAAGACCGAAGTGTCAAATTCGATGTAACAAGAGTTATCGCAGTGAACCGACGAATAGAGAGAAGATTGTGGACCATCCGAGGAGCAACAAGAACATTCGAAAGACTAAAAGGACCAGGAGCGTAACCCACAGAGGTGACCGGAAGACAGAACCATTCCCCACCATGATAGAAGAAGGGCAAGAGGGGTGGGGAGGTCAAGAGTCGAGAGTATACCAAAGATCCGGAGTGGTGTGGTAGGAAGCCCCAAAGTCGACAATCCACTCGGGCGGTGTCACCCCATGGTGTCAAGGATCGAAGGAAGTTCGCCCGATTCCACCCCGCCAGACGGGCTAGGGCGGAGGAGCCTGTGTCGGCGTAGAGGAGCCATGGTGGAGTACATGGCGTCCGCCCGGAGTGGAGGTCGAGTGTTCCCGCCGCCCCGTCCCGAACGCCACATGGAGATGCCCCGCCCATGGGTTGGTGAAGGAGGGACAGGCGCACCGGGGACCGAAGGGGGCAAGGTGGAGTGGGTCCGCCACGACCGGTCCGCCCGCCCGCCAAGCACCCGCCCACCACCACCACCACGGCCACCACGCCCGCGACGGCACACCGGCCACCTCCACCCCGCTGGCCCGAGGAGGCGGGGCAACGACGAGCACGGAGGTAGAGGACGCACGCCGGGCACGGCAGGAGCGGCTGCGTGGCACGCCCCCATCCGCTCCTCAAGAACGAGGTCATCCCGACCGCAGAAGGTGGGGAACGGTCCGACGAGTGATCCAAGTCTCGCCGTGCGCGAACCGCCCATTGAGGCCTCGCAGAGGTTGAGCACCGTGACACGTCGCAAGCTTCGGTACCCAATGTCGCTGAGAGCCGCCCCTTTGTCTTCACCGGGCCAGAAGATCGCAAAGCAGAGGTCCCCCGCGACGGCAAGGCATTTTGTCGGCCTCAGCCGGAGAGACCGGGCTCGGGCGTTGTCGGGGAAGGGCCTCGCCGATGGCGCAGCCAGCGATTGCCGCAGGGGCACCGTGTGATTTCGACGGTGTCCTCGATCTCGAGGAGATGGTCCCAACGATCCAAGACAAAGGCGACTGCCGAGAGGCGCTTGCCACGCCGCATCCCGCGCCGCCGGGGTGTGTGTCGAGGCGGACGTGGTCGCCAATGGCGAGCGACGGCAGCGAGGATCATCTCGATCACGCCAACCAGCGTAGGAGGTGTGCGTGGAGTCGAGCACGACGGTGACCGTGTTCTGACGCAGACCGCGACGGCCCGAGGTAGGTAGGCGACCATCGGATCGGGCCGGGTCGGCGCGCGGTGGAGAGGGCACCGGAGGTGGGTGTGCCTCGCCGAGGAAGAAGTGGCGCCGTGTTCGCGAAGACGGGGGTGGGGACGAGGGACCGAGCAGGAACCGCTCCGCCCGGCCACCCGGCGAGTGAGAGCAGACGGCAAAGATCGCACTCGCGCCCCAAGCGATGGCAAAGAAGACGACACGCCCTCGCGCCTCCGAAGCTTGGAGCTGGTCAAGAAGAAGAGCACGGGCAAGCTCCGCTGGGTCCAGAGAACCATCGAGGACGCCCGTGAAGATCTCTAGATTGGTTTTGGCTAATTGATGACATCCTTAGGACTAATCTCTCTATGCTAAGTGTTGTTTTAGTTGGAGATTGGTCAAGCCAAGGACGATGCATGGTGGTCATGGTGGATGGATCGAGATGATTCAAATGATGATCAAGTGCATGACTTTGAGTGGATGGTGGATCAAAATGGGCTCAAGGCAAAGGTATATCCATAGGGCCATTTTGATTTTACACTCAAGACACCATAGAGGGTGTGAGTGATTATAGGATCGATAAGCCGCACTATAAAGAGGGAAAACTATCGCACATATCGGCCCTCATGTGCCTCTAGGTTCAAAATCATTTGCATGCATTCTAACCTAGAGAGCTAACCTAACCTTCGAAATTGATTGTGAAAATGCTAACACACGAGCACTTGGTGATGTACACATGGTGGTGTTGGCACATTGGCGCGAAGGCGGTGATGGTTGCAGGGTTGAGATGGGTTTGGGTACCGCTCACCCTCCCCGCCGAAGCTTGCGAGGCGGATTCGCGCTTTTGAGAAAATGAAACGTCTATTTTCTATTGCGCACGGATGCATCGTAGTGGTAAAAAACATGCTAGTCCTTGTTCTCGCTGGTACACTTGGTGGATAGCATGTTGGAGCAAAGGCGCGGCGAACGACGAATTTCGCAGCGTACCAGGCCGACCGACGCGGTGACGGACCCGCGACCGACGCGACGTTAACGGACGCCCCGGTAGGTGCGCCCGCGTAGAGCATGTTTTCCGTGGTTCGCCGAGGGCCGATCGGACGCCTTCGACGGATGCTTCCGGTGCCGACCGGAAGCACCGACGGACGCTACGACCGACCCGCCAGCAAAGACGGTCACAATGGGTTCAGGTTGGGGTTGTCGGTTCAGACCGACCCACCGACCGGACTCACTAGTGAGTCCGGCCGCTAAGGTCCGGTCAGCTGATTTTTGCGCAGATTGCACCCCAACGGCCACATTTTCGTGGTGGGGGTATTTATACCCCTTTGGCCGATTCTAGAGCTCTCTTGGTCATTTTGAATCAATCCTAACACCTCTAGAGCGAAAGCACTCATCCTCCTCCTCACTCCTTTGCTTGAGAGCATCCATTCTAGTGAGTTGAGGTGATTCAAGTGCACTTTGCTTTGATCATTGCATCTAGTGGCACTTGTGGATCGTTGTGAGCCGGTGGTTTTCTTGTTGTTTTGAGAGCACCACTCCTAGCCGGCTTGGTGATTGGTGGAGGCGTTGGCAAGAGTTGGTGATTGTTCTTGGCCACCTCCGGTGATTTGTGAGAGGACCGTGCATCCTCGTCGGGACGATGAATTGCAAGATAATACATTGCTCGTGTCGGTGAGTACCTCATTTGCTTTGGGTGCGGTAAGCCTAAAGGCATTTGGCTTGGAGTGAGCTCCACACCGACCCACACGTGAGAAGGTCGACACAACGGAGACGTAGCTTGACGGGTGCTCAAGTGAACTTCGGAATAAATCATTGTCTCCACTTGTCTCTTGTTGTCCCTTGGTGATTGGCAACGCTTTGGTTATCTCATTGTGTCATCTTGGTGATTGGATTGACTAGCCTCGACATTGTGGTATAACTCTTCTACACTCTTGCATTACTTTCATAGATAGTGTAGTTTGAGTAGCCTTGCTAGTTGCTTAGCCTTGTTTAGAGTAATCTAGCTTGTTCACCTAGTTGGTAAAGTAGCGACTTAGCCTTTGTGTGTGAACTAGAGATCATAGCAACTAGAATTGTCAATAGGAGGCTTGCCGACAAGTAGAGCTAGAGCAAACGCGTTTATCGCCTTTTGTTATTCTAACAAGTTTGTCTAGTGTTTTGTAGAAATTTTTATTAGGCTATTCACCCCCTCTAGCCATTTAGGACCTTTCACTGGCCCCGGCGGCGGCCACGGTGAGCGGCGCATCCCCGGGTGCATCCCGAGACCTCCACCGGGCCGTAGAGGTGGACAGAGGGAGCAAAGACGAGCACCGGCCCAGCCGACGCCGGTGGCGGTCGGTGGAAGAAGACGGGGCCCGACCCACGGCGACCGCCTGCTGCCCTCCCCGGCAGCCGCCGGTGGCCGGGTGTGCACCGGCGCCACACGTCCGCCGCGCGGCGGCGGCGGGCCGCGCGCGCGAAGTGGTGATCTCCGTGGGCGGGCCTGAGGAGGAGGAAGGGGGCGCAGCGCCCTGCAGGGAGGAGGAAGGGCCGCGGTCGGCGCCGCCGCCTTCGCTGCCTGACGAGTACGCGACGCGCGCTTCGCCGCCGCCCGCGGGTTCGCGACGCGGGCGCGATGCGCCTTCGACAGCGGCGGTATAGGAGAGGAGGGGTAGGAGGAGAGGGAGAGGAAGCTTTGGGCTGCTCGCCGGAGCGGCTGGCGCCGCGGCCACTTGCAAGACGGCAGTGGCGGCGGATTTCGGAAGGGAAGGGGAAGAAACGGATCGGTAATCTAAGTGATACCATGTTAGAATGTTGTCTCTATTCCTCCAAACCCTAGTAGGGTGGGCAATATAGTTGCCGTATATGGGCCTCATGGGCCTACACATATACACTAACAAAACCTAGTAGTAAAACCTTGTCAGACCATTGATCTTTAAATCTTTCCTTTGATTTCCATTGCTACATTGAATGATATTTCACCGGATGTTGAGTTGTTGATGCACTACATTGAACAATGAATTCTTAATTTGATGTCTATTTAACTCTGATGAACTTTGCTGCATAAAAAATAAAATTTTTGATTTATAGTGTCACCAAATAATCTATTTTCTGCCGACACTGACCTGTGAGACAATAGGCAGGCCTGAACCATGATTAATGGTCCTTGTTGGGTTTAAACCCAAGCCTACCCTAACGGGAATAAAATATGGTTGTTTTTCTTCTTGTTGTTGTACTGACCTGTGAGACAACCATGGATCATAAATCTAAACTGCATTCATTATCATTTGAAGTTGAAAAATTGATTTTTCTATAAAAAACATAGTGAATAGAGATTTATGCAACATTACTGTATAACAAGTTAAATGTACTAAGTATTCTGTTTGGTAAATGTTGAAGACTGTACTATAAACTAGCATGAACCCCGCGCAAATGCGCTGGGCTAGAAGCACTTACTTATAAGTTTAGGCGTAAAACCGTGTGATACATTGGAGATGTTATTTGGGATTGTGGCCTAGAAACTGTAGGTAGCATGCATACAAATCATGGCTGTAGAAAGGAGGTTAGTACCTTTTTCGGTATTAAAATATTGACTATATTTTGATACAGTAATGACTCAAGAGAGATATGTCCTGATTGCTGGCATAGTAAAATAAAATAAATACCTACTATTAATAGAAGTGAGGAGTAATAATTGGATTGAAGTATCATAGTTAGTATAGTTCCAAAGCATGTATAGTTCATAACTGACATGTTGAAGGTGCTAAACACGTTGCACTGAGGCATGCATCTAGTAATGGTACTTCCTTGATAGCAAAGGAGAAATCATCACTGTAAGAATACATATAAGAATTATGTGTTTCAAATATTGTACTGCAGAAGATATGTGTCTATCAAAACTGTCTGAATGTTGTCACGAAACATGCCTCAAGTTTTCAATTTGGCAATGCAGATTTCGTCACTTACCACATCTGATCTGATAAATAACCGAAAGGAATGTCCAGCAATGAAAGAGAACCCGAACGACAATCAAGCACACCAAGATGTGAACTTCGTTGCTGCCTGCAAGGCATAGTTATTGTGAAGGTACATGAAGATGTTAGTGACAAAGTTTATGAACTCTGAATTTATTACTGATAACAATAATCTCAGTTCAGTTCTGTGACAAAATACAATTATAACATAGTGTCAGGAAAGATCGATCAAGAGTTGAGAGAAAACTGATTTATCCATTTATGAATATTCAAAAATGCACTCCCTCTGTCATTAATGACAGAAGACAGATGTCCTGCAAGTTGAATGCTTTAGATGAACTATAGTAGGAGGTAAGTAGCCACAATACTGTGAAAGAAATATGTTGTTATACCTACCGATGTACTATATGAAAATAATTAGATCAATCACTAAGCATTGTCAATTGAAGACAGCAAAAGGGCAAAAGACCACTCAAAGCAATGCATCATTCAGTTGAGTATGTTGAGAACCACAGCAATAGTTCCAGCTAGCACAAATTTGCATGGGTCATTAATTTTCAGATTTACAGTTAGCAATAGTGGAATAATTTGGATTCGACACAAGATACTGAGGTCTGACTGTCGTAGGAATGACATGACATTAACTTTAAGCTTTATATATAGTACCCATTTGGTGTTGCCGAAGTGGTCTGTGGCCATGGGAGGCCTATATCTGTATAAGAGAACGCCCATTTGGTGTTGCCGAAGCAGACTATGGCCATCGAAGGTCTATGTCTGTATAAGAAAACGACCAAAAAAATTAGTATTGCAGGAAAAGATGATTTTGGATGTGGAACTGTATGGAAAAATAACATTTCTTGATTTTGGTACCGCTGTATAGAGATAGTTGACGCAAATTACAGAACCAAGCAAACATGCCCACATCCTACTATATGTGTGTGAAGGGCGTAGTTTGGGCATCCTATCGAGAAGCCTGCAGACAATTGAAATTTTAGAAGGCATTGAATCTATACCTTACTCTTACAATTGAGTACGTAGTTGAAGCGTTCTATCGAGCAACTGAAGGGCGTATGGCTAAACGGTAAAGGGCAACACAGAGCACTTTGCAGCGGACGACGCGGCGAGGACAGAGGCACGATGGAAGAGAGGCTGAGGCGGGGACGGAGGTAACGCGTGACGCTGCGAAGGTTTAGGGAGACGGCCGGCGCGCGGACGGACGTCGACGAAAGCGAAGCCCACGACGGCGTCGACGCAGCGGGCCACGCGGCGAGGCCGGAGCGAGGACGGGGAGGCAGGAGCTGCCGAGGCCGCCGCAGATGACGCGTCGAGTAAAGAGGCACGAAGGAGGAGAGACTTGGGCGGGGAACGGCGGGAACGTGCCGACGGGGGCGACTGGCCGAGTGGGGCGAACCTGCGCGTCGTGTCTAGGGACGGCGAGTGTTGCCGTGTTGGGTAGGTTCATGTAAGTTCGTGAGAGAGGGAGAAGGTTCGTGAGGCTGGACGATGGTGGGAGGGCTGCCGTCGATTTTAGATCGTATGGCTGCCTAAGAAACGATGACGTGGCTCAACCTGGGAACAAAAATGGTATACGATTGTAAGAGTAAAAAAGGTATAGATACTATTATTCTTTGCTTAGTACGGTAGCTGTTTAGTGCAGTTCCAATTATTATGGAAAAAGATGAAAATGCATTTTCCTTCTGAATTTGCTTTTGTTCTGGCCTCTGGGCTAAAAATTAGTTGACGTAGATGTAGCTTTGTGCTTTTGGTAGTTAGAATAGCTGAGCTGTTCCTATGTTAGTTTTCTGGTTGTAATGATAATGAATTGTGAACTGTAAAGCTTTTATCTTCTGCAAACACGACTTGGTTTCGGTCTAGTAGGGCAAATGCTTTTGGTCTAGCACATTCTTGTTCTGAATTTTATATTGGATGTGATTCATACCAGCCTTTGATTTGGAGGGTTTGTAGTGTTAGATATAATATGGTTTGGTTTAAGCCATGTTATGTTTAATTATATCAAATAATTCTAGGACCCGAATTTAATTAAGTACGGTTTCACATCGTATTGACTTTTAATGCTTGTGCACTTGGCTTGTGGCCTGACGTGCGACGGTTGGCTATTCTTGGCCAGTTCGATGAATGGTGGAGTGAGAGTTACATGTGCATGCATTGGATGAATTCTGTCTCTTGGCTTTCTTTCTTCCATTGGCTGGCATGCAACGATGACCCTTGGTCTTATGGCTCCCGAGTCCCCATCCATCCACAAGTATTAAAAGGAAACTCTTCCGAAAATCCTGTTGCACTTCGATCATTCCCGTCCCGACGGCAGCGAGCACTGGGTTCGGGAGAGTAGACCTCCGGAACAGGCGCCGGCTTCGCGTCCACCTGCTCGGGTGGAGGCCGGACGTAGTGTTTTTGGGGAGTGTCCGACGGCGGACACGACTACTCGCTTCGTGTGCTTCTTCTCGGCAGCAGCAACGACGTGGTGGTCTTCTTCCTTGTGAGTTGATCTGCACGGCGTCATTCCTGCACTGCATCGAGTGTATCGACGACATCAACAGCCACCATGAGTGGAATTGGATCATCATCAGCTGGGTATGATCTTCTTGCTGTTCTATTAATGTCCATAGTAGCCACGTTATTTTCTATGGCACACATGAATTTTGCTATGATCATATCTCGGGTAATCATGCCATGTTTTGTCATATTGCTGTTTGCGTACAGTAGTATATCCTCGTTGATTATCATGTCAGTTTCATATATGCAACTTCTCTCTGTCACCATGTTTCAGATTATCTTTTAGAGCCCTTTTACAATACTTGATTTTGCCTACTATTGCCTAGCATTGCCTCCACTAGTTTGTTTTATTCGAGTGAAAGGGTAACCTTGTCATTGTCCAAATACGCCAGTACCCCAACCCCAACCCGCTGCGGCGCCCCCACCCTCGCCGTCGATGTTCGCGACGAGGACCCCGTCGCTCCTCCTCCCAGCCCTCGCCCGTTGCTCCGCCAGCACCTAGCGCTTCGCCTTAGTCGGGCGCTGGTTCCCCGCCGTCGCCTCTACCGCAATCGGGCGCGGTGCCCTGCCGCTGGCCTCGGCATCTTGTTGCGGCGCGCCGCTGTGCCAGCCTTCGCCCGTCAATCGTCGCCGGCCCGGCGCGGCTGTCGCTTCACCCTCCATCCCGGTGCCCCCAGCGTGACTAGTGGTGACCGGCGGCTGTGCCCCTGCCCGATCGATCTCCACAGACATCGCGCGTCGCCCCCGTCCCCGTCCCCCGTGGTCCGTGGAGAAGTCTCTGATCCGCCCGATCGATATTCAGTCGCAGAAGGCCAAGGTTCCAATCCTCTGCACTTGTTTTGAATTTGATTTATCTCATGTTCCATGAATTGGGAATGTAGTAATGCAGTTGTTTCCGGTGTATGATCCAGTGTATGCTTAAAACTTGGTTTGTTGCATGAATTATCTCATAGGGCACTGACATATGTAGAAGCATTTGTTTATTTTGTAGTAAAATCTTATCTCATTAGGCAGATGTGAAATGTGTTATCCTTTTTTGTCAATTGCAAACAAAGGGATATAAACTGAAATGCCACATTGGAACCTGCAGCTAGCAATCACTCTGCACTAGTAATGTTCCATTTTTTTAGTGCCTAAACCAGGCTCAGAGGCCAGAGCAAGTCCTCTCTTATTTTAGCTATATAGAATTTAGATGACTGCATATGTAGTATCTATCCAGGTGATTACCACTGTTTATACTCTGCACTATGTAGTATCTATCCAAGTGTTTCAGTTTGCTGTATAGTGTGCACTAATGACAAACAAAGTATTTCGTTAATGAGTTAGTGATGTCTGAAGTTGAGCTCTTCCTCCTACCATATGAGTTTCTGGGCCTGCGTTTAAGTGGTCTTTGGACTGTTGTCCTTAGATAATGATTGGGGCTAATGTCAAATGCTTAAACCACTTTATTTTGCTAATGTCAAATGCTTAAACCACTTTATTTCAGCCTGCAAGTGAAATAATGGCTGCTGTCCTTACATAATGATTGGGGTATTATGGTTTTCTTACTGATACACTATTGTTTTATTCTTTATTGTATGCATTTGTAGATGAAAATAAAAAAATGGCATGTGTTGCATATCTTCATTTGACACTACTTGTGCTAATTATTAACATAGTTTTTCTCTTTATTAGAGTACTAGCAGCTTAGTGTTTATATGTATGTAGGTACATATGTCTACTACTGGACTTGTTAACTGTTATGCTGGTGATATAAGCTTTGCATCCTTGACAAATTGCCACAGTTATTTCATCTAATTGTTAACAATGACAGGAACTACTGATGGGCTGGCAGGTTGGGGTTCAGGAAATCATATGGTCGAGCTGCTCCACAACGCGGGCAGATTTTTGTGTGGTGAGTTTCTCTCAGGCCACCTCCCTTCTACCCATGTGATGTGAGTTATAGAAAAGAGATGAACAGTGGAAAGCGATCATTTTTTTTGCTTCCTAATGTCTGTTGGAATCTCCATGACATGTTTTGTTCAACTTTTTAGAAAAAAATAATTTTGTTCAGATTTCCAAACAAGCTACTGATGGGCGTAGTGAAAATTTTCAGCTCATCTCTTTCAGTTCAGTCTCACTGAAAATGTTGCTTGCTAATGATGATCCCTAAATGGTAGAGACTAGAGACACTTATGAACATGTGCTTTTTAGCTATATGTCTTTGCACTAATCATCTACGTCGTCCATGTAAAATTTCTGAATCATTTGTAATGTTACACACACCGCAATTGATCTATTAATCAGCATGTCACTGTCCTACTTCTCAGGACATGCAGGAAAAAGTTTAAAAAGAGAAAGGGTGGGAATTAAATCCTGTATGTGGAAATTGTTTGTTTTTTTTCAGAAAACTATTATTCTCATTTCTAGACTCTAGAAGCCAGCCCATACCTCCTGTCTACTTAATTGATTATGAATTACTCATGGCTCACGAAACAATGTTGTTTTCTAGACTTCATCGTTGAGAGCTAAACATTCTCAATTTGAGCTAATCCGTGTGATGCTTGCAGCTTGGAGCTCCGGGGATTGTTGGAGGACAGTGGTCAACGCTGCTGGGTACTAATCACCGCAGGAGGCTTGTAAAGTTTAGGGTGTAGAGATGGAAGGAGCTTTTGGGTGGTTAATTTAAGCTTTAGCTGTAATTCCATGTAAATTTAGGAAAAATAATGTATGGAAAAATAATGTAGCTGGTTGCATTATCTATCTAAAACCAGTTGCTGGGCTGCTCACTCACTTGCAGCCCTTTTTGTCACGGAGGGTACAACAGTGTGGAATGATCTCTACCCGGTAGCTCACCACCAGTCCGTAGTCCGTATTCCTGCAAGTGACCGGCTTAAGTTCAGTATTGCAGCGTAGTCCTTGTGCTGTGCGCCTGTCTAGTTTCTGTGACGAGTGTGACCCCTCTGGGCGTGTTTCAATGCATTGTTGCTTGAATAATCTCAATGAAGTTTGTTGTAGTGTTCATATCGGAAAAACCATAAAAAATAGCAAAATAACAATTTTATCACACTACGAGTGCAGCATGTAGGAATTGAACCGTCAACCTCTCCCTCGCATGCTTATTAAGCTACCATTGCAATACACCGTGACTTGTGACATTTTTCAATTTCTTCCATATATATCATACTAAGCCAAGTGTGTTCCAATTTCTTCCACATATATGATACTAAGCCAAGTGTGAATTGCCTGTTTGAGGATCCAAACCATCTGAAACTTTAATAGGGTGTTCATGGATCCAAACTAAGGTGTTGTGTGCATTTGTGCAATTTTCAGAGCAAGTTTACCTATTATTGTAATTATTTGTTGTTGATTTACTTAAGAATAAATGTTAAAATACCTAACCTAGCTAGAAAAATCTAAAAACTTGCATGGACACACCATTTTGGTGTATAGTCATGACAAAAAGTTTCAATTGATTCTAACAAAGTGGTGGTGCACATCCTCACAAAGGCATACATGTCTCACTACGACCAACGTGACTATGTGAGAGATGTCGCCACATGTGAAATATGTGTATCACCACTATCTTTAAATCATCTCAAACTTTAATAGTATGTTTATGGAGCCAAAATGATGTGTCTACGTAAAAAAAAATTACAAAAAAAAAAAAAGAACATAGAGAAAAAAAAAAAAAATAAAACAAACACTATTTTAAAAATATAGCCCTCGTAGGTTTTGAACTTGAGAACTAGGGGTTTACAGTCAATTGGTCTAACCATTTGGCTATTGAAGTATGTTCGATAGGAACTGAGAGCGATTTTGATTTCAACAAAGATATCAGACTAAGCTAAAAAAAAAAAAGGGCGCTTATAAATCTTCAGCGCCAAAAATTTATGATTGAATTAAGGATTTCAATCTTCCAAAATTCTTTCGGAATGTTGAGCAGCTCAGTGTCATTTGTACGATTGGCACAGTTTTGGCATTTGCCTTTGAGCTACATTCTGTTTGAACAAGTAAATCAAATTTCAGTATTTGCAAAAATGTACTATCTTATATCGTACAAGCAGCATTTCAGCCAGGCAATGGGCATAACTTGGTGAAGTCGGATATAAAACCAATAGCACGCAACTAAAATCTGAGTTCCCAACTGGCCTACTCTATTAAACAAAATAAAAATGCATCAGAACTTAAGAAGCATCACGATATGTATCTCTGAATATATATACTTAAACAACAAGGTTTCAGTAGCTACAGAAAGGATTTTAACTCGTCTACAAATTAAGCTCTCTTCTGCAAAGCCAGTGGCACTCCTTGATGCATCATGGGTCCCAGTTTTTGAAGAACTGAAGTTGGCAACATGAGAACCATCATATGCATTGCCTCTTGATGTATCAAATCCAGAATGAAGCCCAGTCCCTCCAGGGCTCTCCTGACTTTATTCCTATACAAGATCTTGATTTCTTTGGTGTTTGGCGAGTACCTGAAAAAAAAAAGGGAAAGACGCATCAGAAAAATAGTCCAAGCAAATACCCCATCAGCTAATCAAATTCAAATAAGCAACTAAGTGTGGCAGCATGCAGTCAGTAGCAGACAGTTAATCAAATTCAAATAAGCAACTAAGTGTGACAGCATGCAGTCAGTAGCAGACAGTTAATCAAATTCTTAACTAATTGCATTATTCATTTGTACAAAAAAATGTATGCTTTTCGGGTATAGGCCTTGCAAGTTGGTTGAAGCTATACTGTTTCATTTGTAGCCCGATGACAATACAAGACAAGAATCGAGGATGCTATCACAAAGATGAATGAGTTAATGAGGGGAAGCATCACTCGACCCCTTTCAGAAAAAATAAATTACTACGCTAATACCATAAGAGATCTCCGGAGACATACATATAGCAATCACTTTCTTGGAATATAGGGCTTTGTTCCTAAAAAAGGTTTGTTAGTGACACATCTGTGCATAAGAAACAGGGATCAGGCAAGTTTGCAACTGGAGATCGCTATCCTGTTAATGTACAAGCATTTTCACAATATTTATTATTTTGATCTTGTAGCCATCACACAATGAAACAGGAAGATCATCTGAACAAATGGAAATTCAGAGAAACCATATCATCGTGCAGAACATGCTTGTTGTTCCCTCATAAGAGCATGCTCTGGCCAAGCTCATTCAGAGATCAGACACAGCATAAGTGGCTTGCACTTTCAATAGCAATAAAAACTTCCAAATCATGATTATCAGTAAATTACACGAGACTGATTTGCTCAAGAACACACTTCTATTTGGGTGGGGAAATGGATAACTGGAAATTTTAGTCACATTTACAGTGTAGTAAGTTCTGAGCAAGCTGTCAATCAATTCAATTTCACATGGACAAAAAGGACCGCAAGAATTCATTTCATAACATCACGATATGATTGAATAGATTAACTTATGTGGTCACAAGACAGGGACATGCTGAAATCTGCACAGCACCTATCTCATTTGTTAAAACATCCAAATCAGAAAAATGTATGTTCTATGGGACTAAATTTCAGGAGCATTTGACAAGTTCGATAATGTAGGTGCTGATTCATCCCGGCCGCTGGCAACAAGGTGCTCTGCACCTCAACCCCCAAATTCGACGAGCAAATTCGACTACCAAAGGGGGCAGCGATAATGCGCGCAAGATCGACTGAATCAAGAACAGCGCACCCGACTTTCAGCTTGGTTCGTTGCCACCAACAACCCTAGGGCGGAATCAAGAACCCGCACCAAAGAAGCCTAGGATTGAGACTACGGGAAGGAAAAGGGCGGTATGTTACGGCAAGAAGGGAGGCCGCCGGAGGAGATCCACGCCGGAGGAGACCGCGATCCGTGCCGCCCGTGCAGAGGAGGCAAGCGCCCCACCCGCGCCGGCAAAGACGGGCGGACGCCGCGTGGCGGTAATGCGGGCGCAGGGCGGACGCGCCGAGCAGGCCCAGGGCCGGAGCCGCCGGTGGAGCAGAGCCGCCGCAGCAGCGCCGCTGAGACCGGACGTGAGCCCCGCCGCGAACGCAGGCGACGCCGCACCCCGCCTGTGGCTGGATCCGCCGGGCTTAACGCCATGAGGGGGCTAGGTCCGGGCGGGGAGGTCCGTGCACGCCGCTTTTCACGGAGAGGGGAGCGAGGTAACACCAGATCCGGGACCATGAATCTAACCAGGAATCCCTTTGAGTCAACGTCGCCGAACAAAAATATTCAAAAGACTATTCTACCCCTACCGAAGAAAAAGAACTTCAAAATGCAATTAGCGCCTAGTCCTAATCGCCACATTTGTGAAGGCAATGGGAGGCAATTTTGCTTAGGGTGGCCCAATCGTCATAGACACAACAGAGGTATTTTTACCTCCGTGACTTTGCCTCACGTTGCCTCCTACCTTTATTGCCGCCAGATCGCCGCTTCTCGGTCGATGTGAGCCATTGAATTTTTCCCCAATTATTGTAAAAAATTTCTATCTTTTATTCTTGGATCAATTTATGGATTAAATCATCACTGAAATTGCCTATATTTTCAGCTGTACCGATCCCGTCGTCCTGGCATGGTGTTTTTATTTTTTGCGGTGATGATGGATTCGAACGCTGTTCACCTGCATAGCTTCGGCGGGAGGGTGAGGTTGTCCGGCGATGCATCAAACTTTTTAATCTTAGGCGTCTAATGAGATGGCGTTGTTTCGTGAGCCGTTGATCTTGTGAGCTCTCAAATGGGACATTATAGCAGAGATGCAAAAGCCGGTCGTCGTCCTCGTCCGTCCCTGGCTGGGGCCTCATCGTCTGAACGGAGCACGATAGAGGTCACACATGGTGGCAGCCTCACCGCGTCTGCTGTACCGCTACTGCGCAGTACACGGGCAGCGCCGGCCATGTACTTGTGCGCACCACCAAACAAAATATATTCGCCATTTTCCCTCTCTGCAGACAGGGTTGAAGGTTCAGCGTCGACTTGACTTGATCGGCTCACGGCACGGGTCCATACTTCCATAGAATTGAAAGCAGAGGTTCACGTTAATTCCAGCCATCACCAAGCTTAGAGTACTTAACTCCTCCATCCCAAAAAGACCGGTACAACGTTTTTTTTCTCCCTCCATCTATAGTATTTTCTCTCACAAGAAAATAACATCAATCGGTTTATCAGCCGCAATACCTCACAATCAAATGATGGACAATTCAAGATCTCTCACAAGAAATGAGGTGTCACATCAGCGAAAAATTAATCTTTGCATGAAAATAGGAGGAGAGAGAAGGGAAACGTTTCATAGGGATAAAACGGATTTCCAAAACATTGTGTTTTCACTCAAAAATATCCAAGGAGTTGCAATGGCCTTAGATACGATCGTTCTGACCAGGGGCATATGGCAAGATGAGTGTTTATTCGGATCCGAACTCAGCAATCCATACCATACGACAGATGGGCGACCTCTCTGACAACTCGCCAACCACGCCCAAACATCTCGGTAACGGCTCGCCGACCTCTCCCGAACAGCTCCGCGGCGGCTCACCGACCACTATGGGCAACTCGCCAACTTCTCAATGAAGTCAGAGAGGATGGTAATACTAATACAGTGGCGGAGCCACCTAACCACCACCGACGCACAGAAGCCGCGTGCGGAGGCGGAAGTCTGATCGTCTGCGCGAGGAAGAAGCACAATGGCAAGGCCTAGTGGGCTTTTTTTTTTATGTTTGCCTTTTGGGCCTTCCTATCCTAACTGAACCGGCCCAGTCCAGAAGCCAGAAGACGATCAACTAAGATGGCGGATGCCGACGACCAGACTTCCGGTGTTCCAAATTCCAATCGTCTGTGGGCGTTCCTATTCGTTCGCCACTTCGCCGCCGCCTCACCTGCTGCCGTCCCTAACGCCTCTCAGCCTCCGCGCTCCGCTGATCAAACTGCCCGCCATCCTTGATGGCGACGGATGGAGAGGAGATCAAGATCAAGGCCAACAGTGAGTTGGAAAAAAATGAAAGGTGATGATTTTGCTGAGTGCTAGGATTTGGGAGTTTGGCGGTGAACATGGTTGAAACTAAAAGACATGAGATATTTCAGTTGGTCTATCGTCTAACTGAGCTTGCACCGGTCCTTCCAATGGCAACAACATATGTGGAAAGAGCCTTTTCGGTTTTGAAAATTATCAAAATCGAGCAGCATAATAAGATAGATAATGAATGGCTCAATCATTTAATGATATGCTACACCAAGAAGGAGATATTTAGAAGACTTGATAATGATAAAATCATGAAGCGCTTTTCAAGCCTTGAAACATCTAAGGATGAGTCTTCCGTGGCTACCTTGCCGCACTTAGTGCTTGCACGGTATGTTCATTCAATTGTCCACATGCCCTTGTTTGTCATTTTCAAATAATTATGACATATACATATATATATCTATGTTTATCAGCATGTATATTTTTTACAATCAACAGTAATTAGTTTCGCCATAGCTAAATTTTTATTCTGGCTCCGCCATCGTACTAATTTGGTGTGTTTAGCACCCAAAATTTTGGCCAAAATTTTGGGCCGGATGGGACATGCATGTCACAATCACGCTGAAAGACGTTTCGTTTGTTAGTGGTAAATATTATCCTACCATGGCGTAACTAAGCTCAAAAGAATCGTCTCGCGAATGTACATCTAAACTATATAATTATTTTATTTTTTAACTACATTTAGTACTCGATACATGTGCGGTATTTTTGATATGATGGGGAATCTTCTTTTTTTTTATATAGTGGAATTTGGGAAGGAATTTTAGGCTCTAAACACACTGATATGCTGTTATCACTTTTCGGTTAGCAGGGGATCAACTTATTTTGTCTAATCTGGCTAATATTCTAAGGCCGTTTATTCAAGAGCACAATTTATTGGCTCGTACATGGAAATAGGAATTGCTTGAAGTCCGACTGGTGCATCAGTGCTAGTTGTGAGTTGTTGAGGCACGAAGCCATGCCGCCATGCCGAGCGCCTATCCACTTTGAACTCGAGTCCGACGGGATCAATTCGGCATCAAGAAACCCCCACTGAGGACTCAGATCGTTTCATGAACAACGCCACCGGTCTTCCTTCGCAGGCGCGGGCTCCGGTGCGAGGGGGCGCCGGGTGAACGGAGCACGATAGAGGTCGCGTGCTGGCTCACAAATGGCGTGCTGCTGGCTCACGATAGGGGCGCTCACAAATGGCGTGCTGCTGGCTCACGATAGGGGCGCTCACAAATGGCGTGCTGCTGGCTGCTAGCTAGTACTCCTACGTCCATCTGTCCGCCGTACACAGTACGCCCCGCCGTGTTTCCCTCTTTTCTGACAAGGTTCAGCGACGTGCTGACTTGACCTCTCACACACAGGCCCACGTGATGACTGGTGACCACCTTTTCCGGGTTCCTTCAACAAAACGACGACCACAGGGCTGTACATGGGGTGCATCACCGCGTCTGCTGTACTGCTGTACATGGGCAGCGCCGATTTCACTAGAAATTCATCTCCTATCACCTACTCCAAGAACACTCACATTGACGCCGCGCATTGCTCCAGTCCACCATGAAGTCTTCCTACTTGCATACTTCCATCCCGCAGGAAGCAGCAAGTACTCTAGGTTTCAGTTCCAAGCTAGCGCGGGCGAGCTTTCTAGCCTGCTAGCTGCAGATCAATAGCGTGCCTTAGCTACGATGGCGGATAGAGTCCAAGAAGAGGGGAGGAACGGCGGTGGATCCGGCGAGCAGCCAGATCGGCATACCGCGACGCATGCTCAGGCGCCGGACGCCCACGCTCGTGTGTACGCGTCCGCCAGAGCGTATGCGCACGCTACGAGGATTGTTTCGCTGAGTGTGAAGGGCTCCAGCCTCCTGGCTCTCTTGTTGTCCACGGCAGTCCTCCTTGGCGGCTTTGTCTCCTCGCTGGAGGAAGAGGATTTCTCCATCATCATACTCTGTACCGCGGTACAGGCAGCCGGGTCAGTTATTAGTTTCCTCTCATTTAGTAATTGATTTGTCTCCATCTATCGGTTCTTTTTTTTTTTTTTGAAAGCGTACTTCATTAAGAGGATCTATCCCTGTTCTCACCAAGTATTTTCCGAGACAATATTTACAAAACTTCACTCTAGAACAGTTTCAAATAAGAACATTTCAAACTATAAATTGCTTTGACTTTTTTTAGTAAATCTACTTTCGCTATATATTTAGACCGTTAATTTGACTTATAATTTACAATAGATGGAGTATTATTAGATAGATACCTTTTAAGAAAAGAAGGGTACAACCTAGCGGGAGGCAATGGACCTGGGGACTTCTGAGACCCACTTCATTCATTCATATTTTCCTTCCAAATCACATTACAAAAAGTTATGAATGAACGCATACATACTCTATCCCTACTGCTGCCTTCAAAAGACGGAGCCAACATTCCTCGTAACCTCGATAATAATAAAGTCATTGCAAACGCCTCACCATCAACAGACAAGTCACTAGTCACCTATATACTAAAAAAGAATAGTAGCAGCATCAATTCTTTAAATAAATCATGCCAGTTGAAAACTAACCCAGGCGTACAGGTTCCACCAACAAGTAACATGTTGGGACCTTTTTCTCAAAAAAAAAAAAAAAAAAAAAAAAAAAAAAGGTAACATGTTGGGACCTAACCAACTGCACTGACCTCAATTCAGTTCGTTCAAATTGGCCTTGAACGGCCGTTAAAGGATCTGACAATGCCAAAGACAGGAGGGTCAAGGCTAGGATAGACCTAAAATTTCTTCACATCTCAAAATAGTGAATTAGTCAAACTACAAAAAGAATCGCGTAGATTTGTTAAAACTTCTGTACTAGTTCAAAAACTCTGCCGTTCATGTTTAACACAAATTCACCAACCAAATAAAGAACCGGTTGGACAGGTTCACCATCACCGTCCCTACCACTCTCCCAGGAGTCAGATGTTTTATTGATGCCTCAAGAACTCGGACCAGCACCGACAACATACAAGAACTGTCAGCATAGGTATTTTGTTTGTCAATACGCAGGTACAACCAACGAACAGAATGATGGTTTTTTCAGGGATGGGCTGAGAGGTGTTTTGAGTTCGTTGGTTGTACCCTGCGTATTGACAAACAAAATACCTATGCCGACACATTATTGACTAGAGTTTAACATGTGTCGCATCAGATTTCACATGGGGTGTTCAGATACTAATAAAAAAAATTATATACTCCGCTAATAATCCACGAGAAAAATCTAATAAGATTAATTAATTCGTCATCACATGTTTACTGTAGCAATTGGTCTCAAATCATGGATTAATTAGGCTTAAAAAATTTGTTTCACAAATTAGTCTCAATCTATGTATTTAGCTCAGTAAATAGTCTATATATATAATACTCCATGCATGTGTTCAAACATTCAATGCAATAGGGATAAAGTAGCTTTTTTTTTAGATAATGAAGGATAAAATAGCCGTGTAAACGAAACACACGTGAAGTGGTTTAAAGAAATATTTCATATTGTTCTTGAACAATATCGAACAATTTCAGTGGCACACGGAAGTCGTAAAAAAAAATTAGTTACACGGAAAGAGGTAGGACACTGACAATAGACCATGCATGCTTGTTGCCTGCAGGATCTTCAAACACTGGGAGAGAAGCTTCACCAGTTCTAAGAACATAATTACTTCAGCCATGTCTACGGCTGACGATTTGTTGGTTAATATCAAGAATGTTTTCTCACGAGCCGTAGTCCTAGTCGTAGCATTGCCATTCTTGGTCGTGGATTCTTGCAGCCATCAGTCTATCTTAGGGATAGGGCTCTGCTGTGGAATGATCTCGTTCGACCGCATACGGAAGCTCAATCATGGTAACAGGGATCTTAGAACTGGCAGCGTGGCAAACATGATGACAGCACTGAACATGTTCTATTCACTTATTATTTTCCAAGGCGCCATGCTCCTGGTGTTGTTCGTCACCATTGGCTTCGTCTCGAGAATCGTGATCAGCCGCCTCAAGCAGTCGAGCACCTGTCGGAGGGGTGGGGCAAGG
The DNA here is from genome assembly GCA_015847255.1 of Hyparrhenia diplandra. Classification (NCBI taxonomy): domain Eukaryota; kingdom Viridiplantae; phylum Streptophyta; class Magnoliopsida; order Poales; family Poaceae; genus Hyparrhenia; species Hyparrhenia diplandra. Next base: position 292,948 of record JADLZK010008765.1, read on the forward strand.
ATGCCATCGACGAGTACATTTTTTATATCAGCGTGAAATGCAGGAAGGATCCTCTATCCATTAAGGGCATGGACCTGATTAAGTACGGTGCTGAGTTGCTGGATTCTGAATCCCAGAAGGACTACCTGCGTGGTGCAAGGCTACTCAGCGCCTTTGTTAACAAGGGAAAAGATGTGAGCCGGGTGCTGCTTCCCTCGAGTCACAAGATTCAGAAATTGGTAGATTCATTACGGATCAGCAGTACCAGCCCAGATGAAAGCACAGAGATTATGGAGCTCGCCACGACGATCTTGGCAGGTGTTGCTGGCCACATAGATGTAGCCAGGTACCATGGGGTTATGCGGTGCATCTCCTCCCCTGCTCCAAGTCCAACACCAAGAGGAACGGCACCGGAACCTGATGATAGACCAGCAGAGAATGGTGACAAGAGAACACAGACGCCTGCAGAAGAGCCAAGAAAGTACAAGCAACAAGCTGATTCAGCAAGGCCTGACCATCCTCGAGAGGCTGGCATCCATCAACGACGACAATCGCAGGATCATATGCAGCACCCCAGGCCTCCTTACCAAGATCACGGCACCCGTCTACTCGGCGACCTTAATTGAAGATGTCAAAACCAAGACGTGGGCCAACATTGTAACCAGGTGCCTCAAAGTGTTGTACCAGCTCATCCGCGCTCCAGATGGCAGCCATGAAATCTTCTCAAATAATGTTCAAGCACTGACCAACCTGAAGAGTATTCTTGAACTCGGTAACAATGAAGCTGACCACCAAGAACTGCAGCTGGTAGCCATGGAGATCCTCACAGCACTGGATTTGTCTATCAACCTCAACGAGGAAGTAAAAACAAGTACTCATCACAAAGCAGTTGCAACTCTTTCTTGCTAATGGAGATGGTACCGCCATGGCTGGGAGGGCACTGATATCCCTGTCAGCTATCAGTGAAAGGAATTCTACCCTCATCATGACCACACAAGACGACATTGTTGACCGTCTCATTGGAATACTTAATGATGAGAACAACATCGCACAGAGAACAATAGCAGCACAGATCATGGCGAACCTGTGTCCCCACTGTAATGTGGACAATACTATGAAGGAAATACTGCTGCCAAAGGTGAGTGTGCAAGTTTATTAATCAGTAGCAAGATAAACAATGAAGCATGATAACGCAACGGTTTTTTAGTTTATCTTCTCATTTAGAAGTACCAGTGCGCACTGATTTGAATTCCATTTCCCATTCTTTTAGGGGAGACTTTGTTTAACAAAAAAATATTGTTCCGGGCTTGGCATCCCGCTAAATGCTAAGCCATTACAGAAGAAAAAACAAAAGACAGCTAAGTAACTTTGTCATTATTGCAGGTCCTCAGAGAAATAATGTCAAAAAAAAAACAAGATCACAAGAAAGAAACGTTTCAGAAGGCCAGAACAATCCTGCATTGGGAGACGAGGAGAACCAGGGAAATTCTGTATCCACAAACAATGAAGGAAGCCACCGCTTTTCTTGGATGCTCCGTGTACTTCCAAAATGGTAATATCTCAACCAAATTAAAGCCATTGAGTTTTTTAGATTTTTAAATTAATTATTTAACCTATAGAAACTAGAAAAAAAAACGGGATAAATTATTTAACTTATACGGAGTATTATCAAATCTGGCCTTCACGGAAGAAACGGGCGAGCGGCTCTTCCATTCGGTGCTATTATGTTCACGGGATAAAGTATTATGTCATGCCATGTTCAAATTATGTTATATTCAAAGTTGAAAAATAAAAATACATCATATCCAATAAATCATGCATGTGTCAATTAACTTAGAAAACAAAGCTTTTTATATCTAAAACTTCCCTTATTAATCATATTTTTTAAAAATTAAGTAAATATATATTTCAACAATTATCTCCTAGAAAGTATAAAATGATTGTAACCATATGATATAATTAAATGAATGGCTCACAGTTGTTCAAGAACACCACATCGCCCACAGAGGCAGAGGAAATTTCTGATGAAGAAAGGAAGGAACAAGAAGCGTTTTTTTTATCCCTTGCTCAGGTGATATGTGATAAGTTGGACAGTGCAGATTTGGATGGTGCAATTCAGAGCGCCGTTGATCAGAACAGTGCAGGAAGTGATGAGCAAAGACGTGAAGCATTTGTGGATAAGCTCAAGACCATAATAGATGGAAACTGTCATCCAACAGCAGACAATGTGAGAATTGTGAAGCTTTGCGGTCAGATTGCCATATCAGTGATGGGGTGCGAACAGTATGCAGAAATCTTCAGAAACAGGGGATTTACGAGCTCGCTGTCTGAAGCTTCGAAAACCATGTCTGAACATGAAAGCTACATGCTTTTCGGTGGGACTGATTTCAGACTAAAGAAGACGATGAGGCCGCTCCTTTCTGAAATTGAGAAGACATGGTCAGAGATGTAGCCACTAAATTCGTTGGGACAGGACACTAGTTTATCTCTCTCGTTGTCGCATGTATCAAAACGTATGTGCTTTGCTTTGTTTCAATTCTCGCTGTTCTTTTATGGAACATATGTATTCGTGTGTTGTTTTCACACAAATTGTATCCCTCCTCTGAACAAGTATGTTACCGTTTTTCCAGTATGTGCCTTGAATAACTTTTGGTGTTAAAAGTTCAGAGAACTAGGGATTTGTGTGAGGGCATCCCTGGAAGCCGGAAGGTCCGATCGAGGTTGAACTTCTCGTTCTGTTGGCAGCTTGAGAATCATCATCATATCGCCGGTCATCGTTGGCAGATACAACTAAAACGCCTAGGCCTCGGTTGCAACTTTTTATAATCCATCCACTGAAACTGTACATCAAGTGCAAATTCAAGATCATGGGAGCAAAACCTTTTTTTTTTTTAGGGAAAGGGAGCAGCACTTTTTTTTTTTTTTTTTTTTTTTTTGGAGAGGAAAGGGGGCAGTAAGCAGCCAGAGCCAGCGATAATCAGCCTTTTTTTTTTTTTTTTGGAGAAACGGCTGCCTGGGTTTTTTTTTTTTTTTTTTGAGAATTACACGCATAACGCAGACGCCACAACACGCACGCACACTCACCCCTATGAACACACGTCACGCAAAACCCTACCCTATGAGCACCTCCGGCGACCGCGTGCGGCGCAGACCTGGAGATTCTCGGTCACCATAGCGCCTCGTCGCCGCCGACGGGAACGCCGCTTACCACTTAACGATAACGCCGGTGAAATCCTTGCAGGAAAATCCCAGGGAAAGGTGCAAAACGCGATTTGAACCCCGCGGTGGGTAGGGCCCCACCTTGGACCGTCTGCTCGGGTGAAGCACGTGAGGACCGACCGGTTGGAGACCAAGGCACGAGCCCGTGAGGGTACGGCCCTTTAAAGTGGGCTGGAGCTGGATTTTAACGTTTAGCTACTGGGTCTATCTTCGTGGCAATCGCATTTGTATGTAATGGGCTCAAAACCCCTCAGGTACAGCTGGGCTGATTATCAAAAAAAAAGTACAACTGGGCTGTCGCTGCACCGTTCCTTTTTATATCTTTTTGGTGACGAAACGAATTTGCATTTGAAATTCCGGAGTCTATATTTTTGCCGTTCCCTCCACGTAGTATAGTAGGGAAAAAAAAAAAATGGAAAAACAGGGTATGTCAGCTAGATCATTAGCCCCTTGGTCGGGCGGGACCCGCGTCTTCGGAGACGAGGTACATGGACGTCAAAGTTTTGTTCTCTTGTCAAAAAAAAAAAAAAAAAAAGTTACGTATTTGTTTTGAATAATTTGTCTACCGCTTGTTGGAATTAAATGCATATATTCAAACATTTTGAAGACTTTTATGTTATTCTACACGACCTTTTGGATCCTGCACGGATCTTTGGGCTAGCTGGGAGGGGACGACCTAAATCGAACCTTTTTCTTTTCTGTGCTGTCGCCGTCGACGACGCATGACTTGTGTTGACGATAAAATCGGTAACACACCAAAAAAATAAGAGCTAGATCGCGGCTCACGTAGGGCAAAGCGAAATCGGGGATCGGCAAGCGCCAGGGATGTCCACACACGGACCGTGTGCCTCCAACGATGAGCGCGATCACGCAAGACACGTCGTCCGGAGGAGCCTCGTCGAGGGCCTTGATGCGCAAGACACGCGGCGAAGTCTCTTGAAACCCGAAACCCCACACGCCCGGGACGGACCCGTGAGGGCGCAGCAAGCTATGGGCTGCCCTAGCGGCACGACCGCTCTAGAGCGTGGTTGTCGTCGATCTTCCGTTCATGGCATCGGCGTGAAGAAGGAGAGAGTTGACCTACAAGCAAGGCGGTAGTAGATGTGTTTTTGTCGATTGGATGTAGATGGGATCAAATCGGCCATGAACCTCTTTATTATATAGAGGGAGGGTGGTCTTATCCTTTTAGGAAACCATCCTTGGGCGTTTTCAAGCCTCAAAAACCGACCTAAAACACGATTGAAAAACAAATCGGTTCGATCTACAAACGGACACGGGCGGCGTCGGGGCTGAGCACGGGGATCGTCGGCTGCACCGGACGCTCCGGTGTCGAGTCCGGTGCACTATCCAAGAAGCCCTGCGAGATCGATTCGCTGCGCCAAAACTCACCGGACCACGGCACCGGACGCAGGGACGGGCGCATGTGCTTCCGGTGGTCGAGTCCGTGCAGGCCCGAACGCCGTGGATTGGCCGGGCGCGACGGGGGTCGACGGGCGCTCGGGTGCGTTCCAAGGTCCGATCGGGTTAAAACGAAGGTCCCGCAAACCGATCGCGCCGCGGCGCATCGGACGCTTTAGGACCGACGCCGGACCGGATGCGCCGATGAGTCCGGTCAGTGAGTCCGGTCACCTTCCGTAAAAGCCGTTTTCGATCCTCCTCGAGAATATGGCTAAGTCCTGGAAATTTGTGGTGACTTGACCTCCAAAATATGGCTAAGTCCGGAATTTTATGTGGTTTAGCCTATGCCATTTTTGGGTGTCAACAACTTGGTGGCGGCTAGCTTACATAGTTATATCACATTCAAAATTCCACATGGATATATTTGCATTGGATTGCGATGAGAGAGACACAGAGAGGGAGAGTTACCGGCCGCCGGAAGGAAGGAACTGGGAGGCGCCGTCGCCGTCGTCCAAAGACTTGAAGCAATGGCGGCGTCTCCGTCGTGTCCAAAGACCCCAAGCAAATGCAATTCATGCATGCGAGTCCATTCTGGGTCTCGTCTCGTCCAGATGACACCGGCACGGGGTTTTCCATGCCCAAATCATCCTTCCTGAGACGGTTTTAGCTGCTGTACATGTGATGAGATCGTCGCCGGGGTCTGCCTAACAATAATCCACATCCACCTCACCTCACATCAAATTAAAAAGAGATGATTGGATTAGAAGAACAAGACACACAAATAAGTCATCAAGCTAATAAAGCACACTTCCTTCCTTCTTTCCATCATATCGTCCTTGCTTCTCACCGTGTCTAATATATATCGCTTTATCATTTAATTTCCATTCCTGGTCCAATTAATTGTTGTGATCACGTCATCAATCGGTCCTGAAATATAAGGCAATTTTAGTTCTCAAGTCAAAACATGCTAAATTTGACTAAGTTTTAGGGCCGGCCGGCGGCCCGGTGAGAACAATAATACTTATTAAGATGGTTGTCAAATCATCTTTTTTATGTATACTTTCATAATTCATCTCTTTGATGTGTTAAATGTTGATATTTCATAAAAAAATCCCCTTCTTTAACCGACGCACGGAATATTTCATAAATCTAACCAATTAATGGATTTTGCTTAATTTAAAATATTACTGTTTGGTAACGAGAGTAGTACTATTTTGACCCACAAGTACTAGACCAAACACTTTTTGACGTAAGTACTGGTCCAAACTCCAAACTTAATTTTTTTTTCGGAGAGCGAACTTAGCCCGCACTCGTTAAGAGGAGTTAGACAAAACCCACACTCACGTCCATGGTGAGGTGCCAGCGGAGAGGTGGGCTTAACACGACACAAATTACCGGCTCTAACCGTGGCCTTTTGAGTTTTGTACTAACTAGGAGCAAATTTTGCGACAAAGCTAGTAAGCTGGCAATCGACCGAGGGCGCTCAACAGCGGCGCGACCCCTCGTGAAGCCAAGCCTCCCCTCGGCGCGGATGGCATCCCGAAGCTGCATTGGTTTCCTGGAGACCTGTGGTCGAAAGTACGCATAGAAATGGATATATGTAGTGCACGCTTCGCGTCGCGGCTCGGCAGTCGGCGCTTTTTTTCCTTCCACAATCTACTGCCTAAGTCGTCAAGAATCATACATATGCAAGCCGCAGTTCGTTCAAAGCTGGTTGGCTATCATCATGTAATAAAGCTCGAACAAATTCAAATTAAGAAGGTTCCATCTCTATCCTTATATTCTTCTTCAGCTTTGTCTAGCTAATTTCCACACAGCATCATATACAACAACGACCGCCTCTCTCTCTCTCTCTCTCTCTCTCTCTCTCTCTCTCTCTCTCTCTCTCTCTCTCTCTCATCTCTCTCTCCCTCTCACTCTCTCATCCTTTGGAAATTGGAATATATATATATAGAACGTCACAGTCACCAACTAGATATAGGAGCAGTGTATATACATGCATATGAGACGATGAAATCCTTTTTTCTTTTCTGTGAGTTGAAGTTCTCGTTTTCTTTTTGCCAGTAGAAATTCTCTTTTTCCTCGACAGCTATTTAATAATAAATAATAATCTAGCTATTAATTATTGGAGAGGGAAATGTGTGCTATTTAATAATAAATAATAATCTTTGCCAGTAGAACTTTCAATCTCGAACTTTCGTGTTGGAATCATATATTCGACCCCCCTCGACTCCCCCTCCCCGGCGCCTCCGTTAGGCGACTCGGGCCCGCCCCACTGCTGGCCGCCGGGCCACCGCTCCCCGGCCTCCTCCGGCCGCCGTCGCTGCCCTACCGCGGTGGCGGCGGCGGCCGATGGCGGCGGCTATCAAAGGAGCCCCGCTCGCGCGGCCGCTCCCTCCACCCCTCGCGTTCGGTCCCCCCGCACCACTTCCCCTCCATCGTCGCCGGTGACCTTGGGGCGGCCGGCCGGCGGATCCACACCCCGTGTGGCCGGATCTAGCGGTTTGGGGTCGCTTGCGCCTGCCTTCCTCGCCAATCGTCCGGCATGTGCCGGTGGCGTCCCTTGGCCACCACCAGGTGCCCCAGCCCTCTCGGCGCCGTCGTCGGCCGTGGGGGCCGGCCCGGCCGATTAGAGCCTATGGGCGGGATCGAGGGCCGGGCGCCCCGGCTGCCCCTCCCCCCTCCCGCGTCGTGCCCGCCCCCTCCTCTCCGGTGGGCCCGCCCCGACATGGCTTCGGGCTGCTCCTGCCGCCGAGCTGGTTCCGTGGCTGGCGCGGGTACGGTGTGCCCCACCCCCTACCTTCCCCGGTGCTGCCCTCCCGGGACGACGGAGGACCTCTTCGCCAAGGTCCCTTTGTTCTTCTTCCCGAGCCTCGCTTGGATGCGTGGGGCGGGCGTGCCGCGCCTTGCCCTATCTTGGTGCTGCCCACGGGTGGCTTTGTACTGCGCGGACCACCTGGCGGGTGAAAACCCCTTTCGGTTCCTCGGGGACGGCGATGGCGTTGTTGCGTCACTAACCTTCTTGAAGTCGTCGTCGAGTTTCGATGCGTCGGGGGACAGGCCGGGCGAAAGTCTGCCGGGTTGTCTAGCGTTGATTGGCGTCTCGCGGGCGTCAACTCCCTTCCTGAAGGTATCGCGAGAGCAATCGTGACGCCAGGTGAGGTTTACGCGTAAGGGGTCATCATGTCCGTCGTGTTGTGCCTAATTGCGCCTCATCTTGCTTTTCACTTGGTAAGTCCGGTGGTGGTTGTCGTAGCCGTGTCGTTGTTTGGCGGATGCTTTGCCGCTGTCTTGCTTGAAGCGGATACTTTGTTCTTTGGTGTGGAGGTTTGTCTTTGTCGTCGCAGCGTCTCGGTAGGTGCTCCTCGCTCAGTGGTCCTCCTTAGTGACTCGGAGGAGCACTTGGAGGGCGATTTAGGGTGCTCCTTGTCGTGGTCCCGAGGGTTGTGGCCCCGGTGACTCGGAGGAGTACTCGGTGGCGCCCCTGCGATTTCCTCGCCGTGGTCTGTTCTTAGTGACTCGGAGGAGCAGGTCTGTCTTCGGCGGATGCTTTTTGCCGAGGGGTTTCGGTGGATGCTTTGCCACCGAGGGTCGTCGTCTTTCCGGCGAGATGCTTTGCACGCCGAAGCTGTTATCGTTTATGGCTCCGACCACCTGCTTTGGGATTTCTAGGTGTTGAGTTATCGCTCGGTTGTTGGGGTTATGCGGTGTAGGGTCCCCACCCCTCATGTTTCTGCTTTGTTTGTGTTGAGGATCTAGGTGGTAATCCATGGATTACCTACGGATCCTTTTGTATCTTCTATGTGTAGGTCTATTGACCCTCTTTCTCGCTTAATGAAAAACGGGCTATATCCCCCGGTCTCGAAAAAAAAAAAAAAATGTGTGCATATATAATTAATTAAATTACATAGCTAGATGATGTTTATTTATTTTGTGTGATGTTTATTTATTTCAACAAAAACATATATAATGTCACTGCCGGAGAATCTCATATGTCGTTTATACGAAGAGAAAGAAAAGAAATTTACAAGGTTGGCCAAGAACTAATGAAACCACAACCTAGTCGCATTTCAGTTCGTAACCCTGGCACTATTGGGTTTTTTTTTTTTTTTAGATCGCGCCTAGGCGTGTTTTTTTCATCTCGACATTGTTCCTAGTAGGAAAATTTAAAACCATCCATGCATGTATTTAAGCTAGGGGCCCCCTTTTGCCCGGCGGCCAATAGTCAATTTAAGATTTTAAGCCGTCCTATATATGAATTGTGATGTGTGGATTAACACAGGCTGTCACCTTTAAAAGAAGATCTCATCAAGTGCGGCAAGGTTAGAGATCCATGGATTTTCAATTCGTTGCTATGGTGAAGAATTAGTCACCAACTAGGTTGGGGCGGGCCCGTCACACCACAGAGACGATTTTTTTTTCTCTCGAATATGTAAGAGGTCATGGGAGACGATCTAGTAGAAGAAACTAATGTTTTGGAGAAGGCGGCAAAGGAAGAAGAAGCATTTTACCATTATAAGTATTACACTAAGCTTGGATGCTTTGCCACCAAGGTCGTTGTCTTCCGGCCAGATGCTTTCTTTGCCGAGGTGTTTCTTCTACGCCACGATCACCATTAGCTACCTAGGTGTTGAGTTATCTTTTGTATAGGCGTAACATCTTTGGGATGTTACGTGGAGGGGTCCCCCCGCCCCTCGCTTTTCTGCTTTCGTTTATGTTTAAGTTCTTCGTTGTTGTTTTCGCCTGTGATGTCTTCGGCATCGGGGTTTTGTTGTATTTGGATTTGGTTTTCCTTCTCTTAATGAAATACGGGTGAATGGCCCGATCGCGAAAAAAAGTATTACACTAAGCTATGCCATAATGTGGACGATCAACAATCACAGACTTCTTGTTTACATTCTTTATTAGAAGCTTTTTCTTACTCTAAATTAAAAAAAGCTATCGATGGAGGTCACTACTATATACATCACGGTCTCCATCGTCATCTATATCTGTACATATCATATACTTCCGATCCAGTTGGAAATTCAAGAAATGCATCGATCACAATTCACACATCCTCGCCTCCCAAATGAACTAATTAAAGAATATACAAATATCAGATGTGTCCATATGCACACGTACGTACGCTCTACGACTTGTCGACGACCACGGCGACCAACGGCGCGCCCGCGGATCCGCCGTACGAGCCGCCTTTACCTGTCGTCGCCGCCGGCTTGCCAGAGTCGGAGCTGAAGCGGAGCGCGATGCAGACGACGGGCGGGGTGCCGGCGAGGACGAGGCCGATCGGCACCATCCACAGCTGAGCGTAGGACGGGTGGAACGCGACGGCCCACCACGCCAGCAGCGCCGCGCCGGCCATGGCGGCCGCGGCGAGGCACACGTCGACGGCCACGGATTCAGCGGCGACAACCGCTGCGGCTGCCTCGCGTCGGCATGCTGCTGCCGCCGGGTCCACTTGGCCTCGGTCGACGACCTTGACCACCACCGGCGACGCGCCGCCATCTTTGTCCTGACGATGGCCGGGAGTGGCGCCGCCGCCGCCACTGGCGCCTTCTTGCTGCTGCTCGGGTACCGGTGGTGGTGGTGCATCGTCGTCTGCATCGGGAGCATGTGGGTCGTGTGGTCCCTCTCGAGCTCTTACTAATATAGGCAGTAAAAGCTAACAGGAGGGAGGCGGGCGGAGGCCAACCGAGGAAGGCGGTCAGCGGCTCAGCGCTAGGACTACGTGCATTTCAGGGTTCAGCCGTTAGCTGCATCACCTGGGACTTGCTTCATGCAGTGTAGGCGTTTTGTTTGTTTTTCTTTTTAACTATACTCTCACTATAATAGACCGGGCTCTTCGTGGTTTGTACGGCTAAAAAAGCCTATTGATGCTGTTTTTGTGAAAGAAAAATATAGTATCACGATTGATAAGCTGGGCTGATAAGTTCAAGCGACATACTTATTTTGGCTAGAGGTCTGCAAAACACTTACCTACCAATGGAACGCATGTAACAATTTAAGTCTAGCTCTTTAAAATTAAACAACTACTCCGTAGGATTTATTTATTTATGCATGCATATGGTCCATGTCCATGTAGATTTGCCCTGGCTTGAAATCAGAACTGTAGTTTTTTATATATTTTTATACATATTATTAACTATATAGTACATGGGATGTAATGAAATGTTGGATTGCACCGGCGGCCGGAGCCCCAGTGGCACTCTGTACATGTCACGTCTTGGTCTCTTCATTCTCACTACTTGGATCTCTGCCGATTGTATATTAGAGTCTGATGGCCACTGCGTTCCGTTTCTTCTGCCACGTTTTGGACCCGTGTGTGTATTATTCTTCTTCAAAATTAAATTCAATGGCCACTCCGTCGCGTTTCTTCCCATCTTGTGATGAGATAGCGAAGTTTTGCACTTTTGGTGCGTGGGCGGTGCGCTGCCTACGACCGATGATGGCACACTCTGCTGACTCTCTGAGAGAGATGGTCCACTTTCTTTTTTATCGATCTATAACTTCTTGGATAGATGTATGTATATATGTATGTATACAGATAAATAGTACTAGTAGATCGATACAGCTACCGAATGTCTACATCCTGTGTGTCGGTCACGCATCACCACCGTCTCCATCGAGGACGAAAATACATAAACATGCATGGATCGGACAACTTAAGTCCAACGCAATAAGGCGAAGAATCAATGAAAAAAAATGTGTCTGCATTCCATTTGAACAATCTTGATGGCAAGAATACCAAGTCATTAGATTTTTTTTTTTTTTTTTTTTTTGGCGACCCGAGGATTTCATTCATAGATCAAATCGAACTGGGATTACAATCTGCGATCATCATGGTTAATTAGTAATGATGTGATGTTAGACACAATACTTCTTTACGACCTCCACAAATATCTCTTATACCAACCTCCTCAAAATTTGTCTAATTAACTTTTTTTTTTTTTTTTTTTCATCTCAATCATCAATCCTATTGTCATGACCCTGGAATTGGGCCAGCCCGGGAAGGGCTAAAAAGGGCCGACGACGCGCCGCCGCCGCCCGACGAGGGGGCCAGGGGCAAGGGGGAGGGGCCGGCGCCCCTGCCGCCGCCGCCCTTCCTCCCCTCCGCGGCCCAACGCGCCGTCTTCAAGTTAGGATTATCTTAGGACTTTTGGTGTGTAAAGAGAATATTCCAATCTATAAGGAAGGCCCTTATTAGAAAATAAATAAATATTGCTCGTAAAAGATATTCCAATCGTATAACTTAAAACCTTATAGAGATTGCTTAGATTACAAGTCACACTAGCCGGGCTATATAAGCGAGCGAGGCATGTAATCTCTTTGGGGATAAGCAAGCAATAAAAAATAGTATCCATCTATCTCGCTCCTGCCCCCTCCACTGCCGCCGCCCAGACGTGCGCGCGCCCCGCCGCCGCCGCCGCGCACACCGCCGCCGCCGCCCGCCGCCGCCGCCGCCCCCTCCCGCCGTGGCTCCTCCCCTCCCCTCGCAGTTGCTCGTGTCGCCGCCGTCGCCGCCGACGAGAGCGCAGACCCCCTACGCCACCTTCGAGCTTCAAGCGTCGACGAACACGTATCAGTTCGGCCCAATCTAGTCGGGTTCTGACACCTATAGTTAAAGGAATGCTTTCACATTACCTTTGAAGGCATTGTGATGAATCATTAAATAGTTTATTTCAACAACGGTGAAGTATTTGCTACAATAACCCCGAAGCCATGGTGCTCTTTTCTCCAATAGTGGCAATGCATATCCAACCTGTTCTCTAATCAAACTGCATCCCACATTTAACATTACATCACAATGTTTTATGATGTGAGACCCGTTGAGACCCCCTAGGTCTTGAAAGGTTTACTTTCTTGTTTTTTTTCCCCTCTTCCTGCCCTACTAGAGTCATTTTTATTATATTTTTTCCTCCTCCTACAAAAATTTAATTCTATTACGATGGATTTCCACCTATTATTGTAACCAACCAACCAACAAGAAGATACCAAATGGATGTTGATCAATTTTACATAAACATGTTTAAAATAGAAAAAGTTTGAGGACAAAACTAAAATGACATACATTTTGAAACGGATTGAGTAATACCCTTTTATAAACTTGGTCAAAGTTAAATAAGTTTGGCTTACAACAAAACTAAAATTATATACATTTAATTTGAATGGGATGTTTTGTTTTTTAAGCAACAATAATCTTTAACAATGAACTAATTACAAGAAATGGAATTTTCATGTTTTGGGCTTTGGTCGCCGAAATTTAGCTCAAATTTCAGGGAAAGTAGACGTCCTAATAATTGGACCGGCCCAAATACGTCCTTCGGCCTTGGCCCAACAGTCCAACTTCTCGTCGTCCCACTACCATTTCCTCCTTTCTTCCCCGTCGATCTCGTCGGCGACGGCGACACCACTACTGCCTCGCCGTCCGGTCCCACCGCGCAGCTCCGACTCCTGCGACCCAGCCACGGATCCCGAGGAGACGGACCGGGTCCGGCGATGGGGGTGGTGATCGAGCGGGAGGAGTGGGCGCTCACCCCCTTCGCCTACCCACTCCTCTCCGCCGCCGCCCTCGCCGCGGTGCTCCTCCTCCCTTACTTCTCCGCGAGGACTGCGGCGCACGCGACGGGTTCCTCTTCCCCCTTCGACGTGGGAATCGCCCCCTTCCTCCGGTTCCGCCGCGTCTTCCTCATCCTCTTCTCCCTCGCGTCCGGTGAGCAGCTAGCGTGCCCCTCCGATCTCCTGCCTTTGTCGAGCCACCGTGCCGCGTCTAATCGGGTGGTGTTGGTTGTTGTTCTGCAGTGGTTGAAGGGATCCATTCCGTGTTCGGGGAGGATGAGTTCGTGCGGTGTGGGCTTGGCAGGGAGCAGATGGCCGCGCGACTTGCCTCTACCACTGCAGCTGCCCTGTTCCCCGGTGCCATTTCTGGCGTCATCTCTGACAAAATGTAAGGTTTGGTGATGAATTCTTTTGCTCAGTTTGTAAGTTATGTGAGTATGAGTTTATTCTAGGTGGTGTAACATTTTGCATAGCCTGTTAAAACCCCTCTTATTGTTTGTTGTCATAGCAGTGCATTTCAAATTAGTCTTTGATCTGAGATCTGATTCGGTGTTTACACGGAGTAACTGGCTAACGAGGCACTGTTAATGAGCCTCAGTTTTTGGGTTGAAGCCACTTCATGAATAGTAGTACTTGGTACATGTTACCTTTTTCAATTTATTAATGTTTGTTTGAACTAGATCGGATGCCAACTGGTTGACCATAGCCTAGAAATCTCTTCACGGTCTTGTACTGGAGTAGGCTTATCGTTGTCATTTTGTGGTTTTGTGATGGGGAGAGATTGATAACTGATGTCTGCACCTGTGTTTCTGAATCCAGCAGAGCAGAGTGTGCAAATTTCTGGTTCTTTACCACTTACCACCTAATTTAGTAGCCATTAATCTTTCATGTCATATGACCCTTGTGCCTTCATGACAACTATGAGCACCTAAAAGTGCCCTGAAGATTAATTTAGTTAATGCGTTGATACTCTGTAGCTCTATGCCTTTTTTTTCTTCTTCTTCTTCTTCTTCTTGGTGAACAAATGGCAGGATCTCTGGCTCTCAATTAAGACAGAAAAGAGTGTATGTACAGAAAGAGCCAGGAAAGCTCCAAGAACCCACAGGCGCACGAAATTAAGCAGACACTTTCGACTAAGGCAAATTGTTAAACACCCTTATGCATAGGTCGATATCTTCCTTGGCTCTACAGCCCACCTGCTGTGCATCTACAGAGGTGCTTTCGAAGATCCTCCTGTTTCTTTCCAGATGTTCCGGATTGTGTATATCACCACCCTGTTGAAGTGTCGCTGATGTTGCCTTGGTATTTTGGCGGCTGCCTCTTCCCACCAATCACAGATTTCTGTTGGTTGGGTCGTCTTGCTTAGCTTTTGACATAGTCTAGTGTCTCATGGTGAAGTTTGGATGATATATTAGGCAAGTAGGAATTGCAGAGTATAATCTACACCTTGGTGTGATTTAAGTTTTCTATTCTCTTGGCCTGTGTAGTTTTTTGTTCCTTGAGGTACATGTATCCTTTGTGCAGGTACTGTTATGTGATACACCTGTGAGCAGTCTATGTTTTTCTTATCCTTACAGTAGTAGCTATAATGTTCTTTTCTGATGATTACAGAGGACCACGAAGGGCTTGCATATTGTACTGGGTACTTCAGCTTGCAGTAGGTGCTGTGAAGAGTTTCAGTGTGCTTCGTTGTTCGTGGATCAACAATTTCATTCTGGCTTTTGCCTCTTCAGTGTTCTCTTTCTGTTTTGAGTCATGGCTTGTGCTGGAGCATGAGAAGGTTTGTGTGTTTTTTGAAACATTTATGTTCTGTTACTTTGTTCTCTATAAATCATTGAGTGCTTGATCCTGTCTTTTCAGCAAGACCAGAAGCAAGATCTACTGTTTGATACCTTCTGGCTGATGACATTCTTTGAATCGGTGTCCCTTATTGGAAGTCAAGGAATCACAAATGTATTGGTTAGCGATGATGACACTAGATTCTTGCTTCCCTATGCATTTGCAGCCACAATATCGGTAGTGGGGATTCTGTATATCAGAAATGCATCAAGTAGCAGTCAGAGTACCAGTCAGCATGCATCTGCCATTGGAAGCTACCAAAAATCATTTGTTGCCCATGTCCTCAGAGGTGAGTGGTGAGTCATCTTGCTTGCTCCAGTGCTTACTTTCTCATTTCTGTTGATAAAGCTCTATCTATATTCCATACATAGTGTCCAGGAGCAAATTTTGCCATATTTAGATACAGAAATATGAGTTGACCAAGCAATGTTTTTGATGGCATTGTATTTGATCGGTAGTAGTCTTCACGATTTCATTATAAAACATTTGCAGTTTTGCCTTTCTAAAGATATCACCATTGACTTTGTTGAATATTGACCATGAAACATGAATATTTAATGAGACACAACTGAAAACAAAAATATGACCTCTGTGCACCACCTTGCTAGATATTTATGATTTTGTCGAAATAAATTTAGCAAATGAGGAATTTCTTTTAGTCAATTTAAGAGATATTTCTGAATTCTGATGTGAAAAATGTATAAAAAGAAGCAGCTTTTCCATCTATCATAATATGAACTCGTGAATCATGATTGTTGCATGTTAAGCTTTTTCAGGTCTTGCATGTTCCATTTCCATTTCCATTTCCATTTCTGACCACAATTAATGTGTTTCAGACAAAAGGGTACTGATCCTGGTCTTTGCTCAAGCAAGCATCCATTTTGCTGTCTCAACCTTTTTGGTTTCTCTGGGCACCCACCATAGTGGTATGAGTCTCAGTTCTTCCTGCTAGTTTTCTGCCTGGTCTTCTGTATGATTAGTGTTTCAGAAACTTGAGGCTGAAATTGTGTTACCGTTCTCATAGATCTGTTGATTGACACAGGCTGATGGCAGGTTTGCTCAACTATCAGTAATTTACCCCTGTTTCTTGGCATCAAGAATGCTTGGAAGTGCTGGTTTTCCATGGTTTTATGGAGTCACAGCTCCCTTCCGTAATGAGGACAGCTTGACCATAGCTTACATTGGTGCTGGACTCGCTTTGTCTATTGTGGCTTATGATTACCAGGTATACCGTGCAGACCTCTAAAAACAACATGTAGTTGGAAATTGGCATTCAAAGTCTAATGAGAAGTTATATTCATCCATTAGGATATTGGACCACTGGTGATAGTGTTCTGCATATTCCATGCATGTATGGGCTTTATTTTGCCTTCACTAGCAAGATTGAGAACAATGTAAGTTACTGGTGCAAGTAGGATACTGCAATCAAGCTTAAATTACAGTCTAGTATTTGCTGTTTACAATGCTGGTATCACTGTAGGTACCTACCAAATGAGCTGCGTGGGGGCATGATGAGCTTTTCACTGTCGCTGGCAAAGGCTGCCATCTTCATTTTCTTGTTACAGGTATCCATCTGAAGTCCTCTTTTGAGTGAACGTTTTTTTTTCATATGTTCGCACAATGCTGAGATCATTTCTTTCGTCTGCAGGGCGCCCATCATCAACGCTTTGCAAATTCAACCATCCTGTTTCTTGCATCCTATGGCCTGTTAGGAGCTGGGGTTGCATTCATATGTTGAGGAGGTGGAGAAAGCATACTCGACAGAACGCCCGTAGTCTATAGTAGCTTGTCGCACATAAGGTTATACTCTAGAGGTCAAACTTGAGAGAGATTTTGTAGCATGCTATATCTCACGTTTTCTTTCTCTGACTCCCTTCATCTGGAAATAGGAAACTCATGATAATGCCATTGGTCACTGGTGAGCGGTGACTTGTGCAGCATATCAGGAGGTAGGTGTAGGATAGTATGTCATTTGTTTGAAAAAAGTTGTTGAAATTGAAGGTTGACATATTATGTGTAGATGCATCAGGATTTGGGGCCACTTGATTGACGAATGACTAGGCCGTGTTGCGACGCGAGCAACGCAAAGGGTTTGTACTTTTGGCCATCCAATTAACATTTGAGTTTGGTTTTGGCCGATAAACTCAAAAACCAGGAATCTTTGTCCATTTAACTACTGATACTGTTTATATTTGGCCCTTCAGCTGTTTTGATAGGTGCTTTTGGTGAGGCGGTTTAATTTTTTTGAGATGTCAACTGTGAACGATATCAATAGTTTGATAGTTAAAGATTCCTGGTTTTTTAGTCTAAATGGCTAAACCAAGCATGGATTCCAAAGGCAAAAGCTTGAGCGCGCTGTCCGCGAGGGATATATTCCACGTGAGGTTGATCCGTGGGCCTGACCAAGGGTGGTAGCACACGGCGGACACACGAGTCCTGGTCTCCTGGACCACCCCACCACACGGTGGGAAAGACGAAGGAAAACAGCATGCATGTATGCTCTGTGAGGAATCGAATGTGCAATGACTATAGATATATGCTCTTAAGGAATCGAATGTGTCAGGAGATAAAGATCTTTCCCATTGGAGAATCTGACTTTACTTTAAATCCAACGTATCCTTTGTCCCGGAAACGAATACTACACATCTCGGTTTAAGGTTGACAAAATATATGAAAGTACTATTAATATTTATCAATTATCATGTGTAAGTACTATATCGGTTTCTTCCGTTCTAAATTATAGCATTCGATTTCTGAATGTCCAGCCACAATAAAAACCTTAATCCAACAACAAGGCCCTACTTAAGTTTCTACTTTATGGAGGCCCTAAATCCTTTTCCTTTTCCTCAGCCCATGTCTAGAGTTCCCTATTTCTTAGAACCTTTTTGGGATTTCTAAATAATCCCCATAAAAATCTTATAGTACCTATGTCATGCGACGTACATCATACATGTGCTGTTTTTACGTGTGCTTTGGTGTACCATGTGATGTGGCAACTTCTAATTTGTTGAAAAAGTGGAAGATAACAAATAGAAAATACTTCCACAAGATATATAATCACTTCTAATTATTTTTCATGCATCAATTCACTCCCACGCTTCTTTTTTTTTTTTTTCATCCCGACTCTTGCACCTTTGAACGTCACCACCTGATTCTGGGGCGTGCTAGGGCCGACCACCCCACTTGGGGTGATCGGTTCGACCACCCAATTGGGTCGTGAGCCCAGCCTCGCACCCACGCCCACGCCTTCCACCTCACGTGTCCCCGCCACCTCGTTGTCTCCTCGCCCCCGCCGCTGGCGCGCTAGGGCTCGCCGAGCTCCGGAGCTCGGCGAGACCTAGCACGCCCCCTTCTTCCCCTCCTTGTCGTGCTTCCACCGCCGCCGCCACGGTGAGCTGCACCGTCGAGCCCCGTCCTCTCGTGCCGCCATATCCTCCGGCGAGGTTCCCCTGCCCCGACCTGGTTTGACCGACCCCTACACCGCCAACCGCACTCTAAGCCGCCCATCCACCATTCCCACCGTTGGGCTTGCCTACCTCTCCCGATCGGCCTGCAATCTATATCCCATCATAGTTGGGAAGGAGAAGAAGCGCCCGCCGGTACCCTTGCCGGCGCGGGTGAGGGCGCGGTGCGGCAGGCGGCAGAGCATGGGAAGGAGAGGAGCTGCACTGGGACACGATGGGCAGCACGGATGACCGAGGTGGAAGAGAAACAATGGTTTCAGGGGGGGGTTGAGGCATCCGGTTCGACGGGTCGGACCCGATGGTTTCCGCCCGATTCCCCTCTCGGCACGACACCCCTAGCAAATACCCTTGAGCCTCTAAGCCTCGGCCCAGCGTGTGGCTTCCCTCCCCCCTACGCTCGTCCCATACGCTCTAGTGCCACACTGCCACTCCCCACCACCCGTTTCGTCTGTCCCAGCAAGGAACTCGACCCTGCCATGGGTCTCATCCTTGTGCCCCGGTGCTCCTTGCTCTCCCCATGAGCAGCTCTCCAGAGCCTACGCGTGTTGTCGCCACTCCTTGTCTTCTGTGTGGATATGGCCAAATGATGAGCGGGTGTTATATGCTTAGTGTCTATTGTTTGCAACGAAAGTAAACCCCAAACAGCAGAGGATCTTCAAACCAAAAAGTAGGAACCCTTATTTGAGCTAGAGTGACTCTTATATATCTCATATATAGCCCGCAATTTAAAACACTGCTTCCTCCTCATCGTCTGATTCGGTGTCTCCAACCTTTGGTGAGGCATCATAATTCCTCGTCGTCTGATTCGGCATCTCCAACCCTCAGGTGAGGCATCATAATTCATATGAACTGCGCATTTGTTTTCTCCATCACTCGTGACGTTTCTAAGCTCAACAAAAGTACATGTATATATATACTTTTGGATGTAGATGTAGTCTGTCAGCCCCTGCGAAACCAACAGCCGGCCGATTGGGAGTGAGACCGAGAGAGACGACATGGCGGAGGTCGCGGCGGGTGCCGTGAACTCACTGCTAGGCGTCATCCGCAGCGAGGCACGGCTCCTGCGCCTCGTCAGGAGCGACGTGCAGTTCATCAAGGAGGAGATGGAGAGCATGAACAGCTTCTTGGCGCACCTGGCCAGGTCGGCTCCACCAGGCGGCGAGCACGACGAGCAGGTGCGCACCTGGATGAACCAGGTGCGGCTGCTCGCCCAGGACTGCAACAACTGCATCGACCTCTACCTGTACCGCGGGAACCCCGACATCCACCGTGCCAGAGGCAGCCTCCGGCGCTACCTCTGGTGGGTTTACTGGTACCTGCACAAGCTGGTGGCGCAGCACCACGCTGCCGTCCGGCTGCGCGAGCTCAGGACCGGGCGCGCGACGTCGGTGAGCGGCGGCTCCGGTATGGTGTGGAGGTCCCGTCCAAGTTGGTGGCGGCAGAGCAGTCGACTCCTGCGGCTCGGCTGATGTCGGTGGCATCATCATCGGCAGCAGCAGGTGGCTATGCTGCCGGAGACAATGAAGAAGACGACGGTGACGACGATCAACTAGCAACCCCCGCTCGTTCTGCCCAAAGAGCCTTGTTTTCTCGCACTCTGGAGGACTATGTCAAGGCGAAGCTATATGAATGGAGAAGTACATTTCGTCAAAGGGCTGGCAAGACGATGTCCATCGCCATCGTGGCCCCCGACGGAGATCTGGATGCCCTTCGCCGTCATGCATATGAAAATATGGTTTTCCATAGCGGCTACTACGGCGGTCGTGGCTACGATCTCGATGTCTTCATCGACATCCCGGCACTCCACCCGGACCACTTACCAGTACGACCCAAGGAGGTTCTCTTCTACATCTTGCGCCAGCTCAAGCTCCAGTTGAAATCCCAGACGCAAGGGGGAAGGGAGGGCAGTCCAGCTGATTCTTGGCAAGTTTACCGCCAAAAAAGACGTATCTATTTTGAGAAAAAAGAGGTGCTTTGTAAAAAATCAAAGGAAAACATACAAAAGATGAAGATCTATGAAAAGCTTGAAAAGATCAAGAGTGGTGTTAAAACTCGACCACTGAACGGTCAAGACAAGGACATGGATCAGAAAGACCCAGATGTGGATCAGAAAAGACCCAGATGTACATGTACTTCTTAGGCAGCTACTCTGCTCGTTTGTGCCTGCGTCTCAAGACCAATTGTTGAAGAACAGAGACATGCCTATATTATCAGCATCCGACGACACCATCAGTGCAGTTGCCAAGAAGCTTAGGGAGCATATGGAAGCAGATAAACGAGGAGGAGGAGGTGAGCGGGGAGTTGGGAGAGTAGACAGCAAAGCAGTACAAGAGATAGCCCCGATTTATCTTCATGAAGATCAATATGTACACATCCTGCGGCAAGTGTTTCCGAAGATCAGTAGCAGCAACAAATCCACATCCAGACAAGCTACAGCTACTACATTGGGAGAGGATCAAATGAAACAACAAATTATCGATGAGCCAAAGCAAGTGATGTTACTGGAGCCGCAGGAAGGTAAATATGACAAGAAAGGTCCAAACACAGAAGATATTTTTACAAATATAATCGACCAGAAAATGGATGAAATCAAGCATGAATTCAAAAGGCAGCTCAAGATCAAAGGGCTCGTGGATGATATTAAACGTCAATATGATAGATGTTTCCTGTTTATCCTCAAAATCGATGAGACGGTGGATCTGCCCAGATGGGAAGATACCAGAAATGCTTTGACCCTGTTAGGACGCAGCGATGATGTATTGATCGTGACCACGGCAAAGGACATCCAGCAAGCAAAAGAATATTGCTATCCACAGAGTGAGCCTATAGACTATTCTCTTGCTGGCCTCTACTATGATACAGTGCTCGAGATTACTAAGCAGCAGAAGAATGAAGAGAACTACAAACCCCAGATTTTCAGCAACATCTTGAAGCAGTGTGAGCCAAATGAATTCTGCATGAAGATCTTTGCCCATGCTTTGTACATTAACCCCAAGAGGAGCAATGAGGAGTTAAACAAGCTGCATAGGATCCTACAGGCTCCACCAAAATCATCGGACATCACTGCTAAGAAGATGTTCAAGTTCTCTTACACCGATATGCCTAAAGATCACAAATCCTGCTTGCTGTACCTAGCTATCTTCCTTCCAGGATACAAGATCAGGCGGTCAACTTTGATTGGACGGTGGGTAGTAGAAGGCCTGATATTCAAGGAAGATTGGCCGAGTTCTGTGCGACGGGCCAACCAATGTTTTGATGAGCTCATCAGCCGGGGCCTTGTTGATCCTGCTGAAACTGGTGCTGCAGGAAAGGTCAAGAGCTGCATGGTAGGTGATCTAGTTCATGGATTCATTACCAAGATAGCCAGAAAACAACATATTTTGGAGACACGTCTATCACGTCACTTGGCTCGCCACTTCTCCATTTTCAATGATCTGCAACTCCGCAGCTCTGACAAAATTGATGGATTCTTCAAGAGGCTCTCTAAATCATCTCATGTGTCCCTGATCAAGGTGCTAGATCTAGAAGGTTGTCAGTGCTTTGGTGGGAGGAACCAACGCTACCTCGAGGACATCTGTAGCAATATGTTATTGCTCAAGTATTTGAGCCTAAGAGGAACAGATGTTGCTAACCTGCCCAGTAAAATCAACAATCTGTGCGACCTGGAGGTATTGGATATCCGACGGACCAATGTGCCTATGAATGCAACAGCAAATGTCCTGCTCCTGAAGCTGAAGCGTCTGCTTGCTGGTAACACTGATGGGAGTCAAAGACCAACCCTCAGGGCTGAGGAATTAGTACATACTGCTGTCCAAATTCCCCGTAAGATTGAGAAAATGGTAAACATGGAGGTACTATCTAATGTGAAGGCCCAGAGCAGTCGAGATTTGAAAGATATCGGAAAGCTATGGCAACTAAGGAAGCTCGGAGTGGTAGTCAATGACGAGCCCAGTTACCTCAAGAATTTGCTTCGAGCAATCAGTGATCTGCACGAGTGCCTCTGTTCTTTGTCAATCATTCTTCCCACAGCTACAGGCAAGGCTACTCCCAGTCAGAAGTTGCCAGAAGTACCACTCAAACTCAAACATCAACCCAAGCTTCTTGAGAGTCTGAGCATCAGTGGAACCACGCAGAAGGGATTTCTTCCATTGTTCATCAAAGATGTTAACAACAACCTTGTCAAGGTTACTTTGAGTAGCACCTCACTGAACAACAATAATCTTGAGGATCTTGCCAGGCTGCCTAAATTACAGTTCATCAGGCTCCACCACATCACCGACATAGAGTCACTTGCCTTCAAGGAGGAGGAATTCAAATATCTCAAGTACCTTCTTGTTGAGGGATCCAGCTTCACTAATATGAGCTTTATGGATGGAGCAGCCTGTATGCTTGAGAAGATCGTTTTGTCTTTCACTAAAATGGAATCTGTTTCTGGAGTTGAAGGTCTTCAAAAATTGGAAGAGGTCGAGTTGACAGTGAGCAGCAGCAACAAGAACAACGACACATTGCTATCATCATTTAACAAGTGCAAACAAATGGCCAAGCTGACAGTTGTTGGTTCGCATGATGAGCAAAGTGATCAACAAATCCAGAGCATGATTAACTTCAATGAAGGTGAGTTCCAAAAGCTCAGATTTCTTACTGTTGACTGCTCTGCCATCACCAGGTTGTCTTCACCAATGGATCTGCTCCTAAGCTCGAGAAAATCATTTGGTCCTCCTCCACGTCTCTTTATGGTATCGAGAACCTGCCAAGATTGAAGGAACTCGAGTTCAACGGTGACCTTGTCCCTAAGGAGGTGGAAGAAGCCATTAAAAATCCTAAAATCAAACTTAATCCCAAACGTAATAAACCAGAAATCCAAGACCAGGCAAAAGCAGACAAACAAGAAGAAGACGACGACGACGACGATGCTGCTGCAAGGTTCCCACTGTTGTGCTGGAAGAAATAGTTCAAAGCTGGAGAAGCCTCTCCTTTGATCCCATGATGAGGCTTGTGTGGATTAATTTCTATTTGCATTTGTTCTGCCTGTCTATTAGTTTTTGTCTGCTGCGCCTACACTCTTATCTGTGTTCTGCACATGTTTGAACTGAGTGCCTTGTGTTTTTGGTTGAGCATAATGGTTGTGCCTATGCTCACAGATTTGTACTGAGTGTCTATATTTATTGTTTGTATCAACCATCAGGCTACATAGATGGTTTTGTGTAATAAGTGCAATGTTTGTAAGCACATTTGATATCTTATTATTCATGTACCATAGTGTTATATTATACAGTAATAGCTCATCAACCATGTTCTCTAACATGGCTAAAAAAATATTATGTTACATAAGTACAAAGGTAGTTTGTGTAGATAAATTTAGCAATTAGCATGTACAGTAAAACTTATAAAAACTGGATTTCTTACTTTCTCTGTCTGTTTATTTCCTAACACAATACCCATTTAAATACTGTATAATCTCTATCTAGTTTTAATACATTTACCAACTACTCTATTTGTGTTTTTCATCCAAAGTGAAGTGCCGTCAGGTTTTCTCAAAATCATGGCTCGGTGGCTTCAGTGAAATGGATTGATGGCCTAGTTTAGTTAACAGGAACACATCATTCTGTCACTCAGTTTATATCATCATTTACACTTCATTTTACAATTCTCCTACATAAGCAAGCCAAGGTATTTTTTTTAGACCAAAGGCATCATACCCAGCTTCTATGGAAAGCTTTTAAGCAAGCCAAGTATGAACACCGACGATGTCATTGGTACAATAAGAACTGAAACAAATATCCACGTTGTATATATATTCCTCTAGCTTAGATCTCACAGCATGTCTCCCACACGAATCAAGATCATAAAGCATTAGTATGGATGAGCTACTCAAATTTGATCTAATTTATCCTTGCACATCCAAGCAACTATCAGAATGATAGAGATCTACTATATATAGGTGAGCAAAGGCATTGGCCAAACAACAGTAACTTCACATGAAGTTCAGGCCGAGAGCATTCAAGTCAGATATCCAGTCATCTGAAAACAAATTAAAAAGAGCTGAAGGAAACCAAACGAGTAAGAAGCACCTGCTTCTCTGTAGGACTGTGCAGGCTGCAGGAGTCGCCGAGTTGGTCGCGAGCAGCGCTGACCGCAGTTGCAGTAAGCAGGAGTGGCTGGGCGCCCCCACTTACGCGCGCATCCAGCACTGCAGATACTAGCCGCGCCGCCGCCGCCCAGGCCAGGCGGCCACTTCCTTCTTCGATTTGACCCGTTGCTGCGCCGTAGGGCGCACCCCCTCTCCTTGATTTTGGCGCGCGTGCAGGAGTGTCAGGACCCTGGAGAATGAGGAGTGAAGGCGGCATTTGCACTTTCCGTTTTCGTTATTACATTGTGTAAGCGATTAGCGCATTTGCTGTTAAGTCGTTGACATGGGCCATAGGCCAGGAGGTTTAAGTACTCGGCTGTAAGCCTACGGGCAACTATGTTGATTAAGAAGAAAACTTTTCGATTTGGTTTGAGGACCGTGAGGTTCCTCCGCGTCGCTTCTCTCGATCTCCATCCTCGTCTTCCTCACGTCCGGCGGCTCGCCGGCGGCGTAATGGGCTCGACGGTGGTATCGAGACCGATCCTTCCTCGGCGGCGGGTCACCTCGATGCGTTTCCTCGCTATTTACCCGGGCGGCGGCGGCTCAACATCAAGTTCGTCGACGACTCGTCGTTATCGTTCGTCCTCCTTGCCGGTAACATCACCCTTCCTACTCTAGCGTCGTGGTGCTGGTGCCGGGTTTTGGAGTTCACTCGCTGCTGATTCGTCTTGTGCGGGTTACCTGTTCGACAAAATTCCCCACTTTCGATCTTCGCTTTTCGTTCTGATTTCTTTTGTTCCTTCGAGCGGTGAATCCACAAGGCTCCGGTAGGGTTCACTTTAGCAGAATTGTGGTCCGAGTAATCCGCACATGACCAGCTAAAGCTACCATAAATCTGACCACCGGATCTCGCCTCGGAACGATTTCTTCATCCCCCTGTTATTTCTGTATTTCAAATCACAGTTAGCCAGAGTGTATAGCCGATAAGGGTTGCAAGGCCGTGTCCTTGTGTAAAATCTCCTGAGTCGTTGATTGTACATTCTGTGCGGTGGCGTTGGCGAGGAGGTGTTCACTTACAAGGGTTGCGGAACAGAGTTTCCGTGTAAAATTCCGGAGTAGTGCCACACCTCCAGGAGTAGTCGGCTACGGGTTGAAGCAAGTTGTGGGGAGGTGTATACCAAACCGGTTGCTTCAACATCTTCCAAAACGGCTCCACCAAAACCATCACCTCAAACTCAGTTCGTTTTGGATAACATGTCTAGAAATTCAGAGGATGAGAAAGGGCGCTATGAACACATTCTGCAATAGTTTGATCTTCTGTTTTCTTAGATGAGTGGAATAAGTCTTGTGCAGCAAGAGCTCAAGAAGGACCTAAATACTACAGCAGATAATCAGAAATTTATATCTCAGCAGGTCAAGGCCAATGGTCAAGCAGTAGCAGCATTGACCCTCAAGCAATTTGAAAGAGAGGCACACCAGGAACAATCTTCTAGCTCTTCCATGTCATCTGAACATTCAGCACCTTCGTTTGAGAACAATTTTGCCAACAGGGAACCTAGGTTCAGGCCAGAACCCAGCAGGAGGCATAGGCAGCACAGGCATACACACAGATCAGACTCCTTACCACATCACATGCTGCCCAAAATTCAATTTCCCAAGTTTGATGGAGATAACCCCAAGATTTGGTTGGATAACTGCAATAGTTATTTCACCATGTACATGCTTCCTGAGGAACTCAAAGTACAGGCTGCCACCATGCTCTGGAGGGCAATGCAGCTAAATGGTGGCAAGCTTACAAACGTAATCATGCTCTTCCTAGTTGGAGGACTTTCTCTGCGACAAGTGGTTCAAGACAAATTTGGGTCAGATGATTTCAGAAATGCTATTCAGAAATCCTCGAACTTAAACAAACAGAGTCAGTAGAGGATTACACAACAGCCTTTCAAGCCATACAGTATGACATTACCATGCACAATTGCCACTATGATGAGTTGTTCTTTGCCACTACCTATGTCAAAGGCTTAAAGGAAGAAATTAGATCAGTTGTGGAACCACATGTACCAACCACAGTGGAAAGAGCATCAGTAATTGCAAGGATCCAACAGAGGACAATAGAGAGGAGTAAATTCAAATATCACAAGCAACTGGCCCCAAAAGTTCAACCTCCAAAGGTGGAAGGTGCTGCACCACCAAATACTAGTCAGTTTCAGCGGCTGAGACAGTTGAGGGATTACAGAAGGGCAAACAACCTTTGTTTTGCCTGTGGAGACAAATATGAGCCGGGCCACAATGAAGTTTGTCCCAAAAAGCAAAAACCACATGTTCATGCCATGGTGATCAATGAATTGGACAATGACAAACAAGAAATTACAGAAGAACAACTCAATCAACTGGCTGTAGAGGATGCTTTGCAAGAGGAAATGTGTCAGATGTCTGTTCATGCCTTTACCACCACAGATACAGACAATTCCCTCAAGTTGAAAACCAGGGTGAAGGATAAAGTAATGCTAGTACTGGTTGACTCTGGTAGCTCTCACAGCTTTGTGAGTGCTAACTTTGTTAGGTTGGCTGGATTACCTACAGTGGACATTACACCCAGAAAAGTTAAATTGGCTGATGATCACTGGCTCAATGCCACCACCAAGGTCAGGAATTTGCAAAGGGTATATACGGGGGCACACATTGGTCAATGACATGATTGTCTTAGATATGGCACCTTATGATGCCATATTGGGTTATGACTGGTTGAAAGCACACAACCCTATGGCATTTGACCGATGCAAAACAATTCAAATTCAAAGACAAAGGCGATAAATTAAACTACAGTGGAGTGGTACCAACCCCTATGCAAGCAACACCAATATCAGCAACCAAACTATGCAATGCTACCAAAGGAAATGACAGTTGGGCATTTGCCATAGTTACAGCCACAGATACATCCCCTAAACACAATCCAAATTCATCAACACCTATACCGAGAGTGTATTTTCACTATCATAGCATCTCACTCTGAGGTTTTCCAGGAACCAGTAACCCTCGCCACCTCCTAGAGTTTATGATCATGCCATACCCCCGATCCCAGGTTCTATTCCTGTCAATGCTAGACCCTACCATTATAGTCCACGCTAAAAACGTAAATAGAAGAGCAGTCGGACAACTCTTGAAATCGGGTTTTATCACTAAAGTCACAGCCCCTTTGCCAGTCCTGTAGCCCCTGGTCAAAAAAAAAGGATGGCACCTGGCGCTTTTGTGTAGATTACAGGAAGTTGAATGACTTAACAATCAAAAATAGGTTTCCATTACCTATAATTGATGAAATTCTGGATGAATTGGCTGGTTCCAAGTACTTCACCAAATTGGACATGAAGTCAGGCTATCATCAAATCAGAATGCTACCTGAAGATGAATACAAAACAACATTCAAAACTCATGAGGGCCATTATCGTTCAAGGTAATGCCATTTGGCCTTACTAATGCTCCTGCAACCTTTCAGTGTCTGATGAACCAAATATTGCAACCATATTTGAGGAAATTTGCACTAGTCTTCTTGGATGATATACTTATTTTCAGCAAGTCTCTGCAAGATCATTGTACCCATCTGCAGTTAGTGCTCCAGAAATTGCAGGAACACATGTTATATCTAAAGATGTCCAAGTGTTCTTTTGCCCAACCAGAGTTGGAATACTTAGGACATATTATTTCTACTGAAGGGGTAGCCACTGACCCTAGCAAAATAGCTGCAATGCTTCAATGGCCAACACCCACCTCATTTACTGAACTGAGAGCCTTCCTGGGACTTACTAGTTATTACAGGAAGTTTGTGAAGGGCTATGGTGTTATGGCAAAACCCTTAACCAACCTACTCAGAGCAAAGCACTTCCGGTGGTCCGACAGTGCTCAACAGGCATTCCTCAGCCTCAAAACAGCTATGTCCTCTACACCAGTTTTGGCTCTGCCAAATTTTGATGCTCGCCTTTACAAGTGGAAACTGATGCATGTGGAGAAGGTGTGGGTGCAGTGTTAATGCAAGCTGGTCAGCCTATTGCCTTTCTCAGCAAAGCACTGGGGGACAAACACAAGTCTCTATCCATCTATGAGAAGGAGTTCTTAGCATTAATTATGGCAGTGGAAAAATGGAAACCATATTTGCAAAGACAAGAGTTCATCATCTTAACTGATCACAAAGCATTGTCTTTACCTCACCGAAAGCAAAGAACTTCATTCGCACATGCGTAAGAAAGCTATGACTCGGCTCATGGGGTTACAATTCAAAATTGTTTACAGAAAAGGAAAAGAGAACAAAGTGGCTGATGCCTTGTCTAGGATGCCACATGATCATGTCTTGCAAGCAATATCCATGGTCAAACATGATTGGATTCAGGAGGTGCTCAATACATATACAACTGATCCTAGAGCCCAGACTCTACTGAAACAACTGGCAGTGAAGAGCCCCAATGAAGCTGGCTACAGTTTGGAACAAGGACTCATCCATCACAAATCCAAAATCTGGATTGGCAACAACTCAGCCATGCAGACCAAACTCCTCACTGCATTCCACTCCAGTGCCATGGGTGGGCATTCAGGCATCAGAGGCACCTATCAAAGACTGAAAAATCACTTTTATTGGAAGGGAATGAAACACTCAGTGGCAGAGTTTGTCAAGCAATGCTCACCGTCAACAGGCCAAACACCTCAATTCAAAGACCACCGCCCAACCTCTCTACCAATCCCCGAGACATGCTCGAGTGAGATATCCATGGATTTTGTAGAAGGATTACCAACATCCGATGGGCACAAAGTGTGATCATGGTGATTGTTGATAGATTATCTAAATATGCTCATTTCATACCAGTCAAGCACCCTTATACGGCTGCAGCAATAGCACAGATCTTCCTGGATCAGATTGTTAAATTGCATGGGTTCCCTAAGGTCATTGTCAGTGACAGGGACACCATCTTCATGAGCAATTTCTGGGACGCACTGTTCAAGATCTACAAGGTGAAACTCAATCGAAGCTCCTCCTACCATCCAGAGAGTGACGGTCAAACAGAGAGGGTAAACCAATGTATGGAGATGTATCTTCGATGTGCTGTGCAAGATGCCCCCCAAACATGGTACAAATGGATCTCACTAGCTGAAATTTGGTACAACTCCAGTTACCATACATCCATTGGTTGCTCTCCTTTCAAGGCTCTTTATGGTGTGGAACCAAACCTGGGCATCCCAAACTATACACTAGTGACTGCACCTGCATCGCCATCGAGGTGATTCGTAGCAGTGGAACTCCACCCGAAGCTCTAAAAGCACACTTGAGTCAAGCTCGTAACAGGATCAAGGTGATGGCTGATAAACATCGTACTGATGCTCAGTTTCAGAAAGGTGATAGAGTGTTACTGAAGCTCCAGCATTATATGCAATCGTCAGTTGCAAATCGCCCTTATCCCAAGTTATCATACAAGTACTTTGGCCCTTATACAGTGCTCGAACGTGTGGGCGAAGTGGCTTACCGCTTGGACCTTCCACCTGATAGCAAAATTCACAATGTTTTTCATGTGTCGCAGCTTAAGGCATTTGTCCCTGATCACACACCGGTCTTCTCCGAACTACCTCAACTGACGGATTTGGAAGCAGCTCAAGCCATACCAGAAGCAATCATCGACAGACGACTGGTAAAGCGCGGCAACAAGGCTATTGCACAAGTCCTCATCAAATGGGATCGTCTGCCAAGCACGTCGGCTACCTGGGTAGACTATGATGTTCTGCGTACACGTTTTTTCAGATGCACCCGCTTGGGGACAAGCAGAACTTCAGCGGGGGAGTTATCGGGACCCCGAAGAATGAGGAGTGAAGGCGGCATTTGCACTTTCCGTTTTGTTATTACATTGTGTAAGCGATTAGCGCATTTGCCGTTAAGTCGTTGACATGTGGGCCATAGGCCAGAGGGGGTTTAAGTACTCCTTTGTAAGCCTACGCGCAACTATGCTTGATTAAGAAGAAAACTTTTCGATTTGGTTTGAGGACCGTGAGGTTCCTCCCGCCGGCCGCTTCTCTCGATCTCCATCCTCGTCTTCCTCACGCCCGGCGGCTCGCCGACGGCCAAGGGCCCGACGGCGTGCCGGGAGCCGTGGAGGCGGCGAGCGGTGGGGGCGACGGCGCAGCCGGGGGGGAGCGGTGGGCGGGCGGCATGTTATGTGGCCCGTCGGCTCTCGGCCGGGCCGACAGTCCATGCGGCGTGGGGCCATGGGGGCAGGTCTTGCCGGGCAGTGGTGTTGACGGTCACCAACGACATATTTTTAACGTCAACATTCTACCAATAAGGGGGTGAGACTATACCTTACTACACACACATATACATTTATCATTGACATAATTCCACTTGTAGTGCCGGATGATGTTTTGCAGGATTTATATAAATATCGAGTGGAAAATACACCAAAAGGCGCCTCCCCTCGAAAGCGCATTCCCCGAGAACATCAAGCCCAAGGGAGAAGAGTCCATAAAACATCAATATCCAAGCACAAGCCCAAGAGTGCACGACCCACCGAAACGAAGCTAACGACGAGACGGACGCACACACAAAATTTCAGCCCGAACGGAGCCCCGCAGGAAGCGCTACAAGGCCACCGGGCGCGGCCGCACCCTCGGCCGAGGCGGTTCGGGCCCAACTTCGTCGTCCGGGCGGCCCATCTCGACCTGAAAAGTTGTGAGGCGGTGTGTGCTCGCTCAAAAGGCGGTGCGGGATTAGTACCAAATGGCCTAGCCAAAGAGGATGCCATGGTGAAGGTCCTATAAATAGATGGGCACTCCCTCCCTTGTAACACACACCACACAATGTAGCCTCTCTCTTCTTCTTCTTCTTCTTCTTCTTCTTCTCCCTTCTTCTTCTTCTTCTTCTTCTTCTTCTTTTTCTTTTTCTTCTTCTTCTCTTCTTCTTTTTAGTTTGTACTTAGGAGGAGTTTGGCAAGGATAATAAAAGAGAGCAAGACATTCTGGAGCTATGCGGTATGAGCAAATTAGAGTTCTTCATTCTGTTCTTGTTCTCTACTTATCAATATAGTCATGTTCTTGAATTAGAGCAAAGTCCTTTTGACATAATCTTGTCTACATACATGTTTAGACCAAAGAGCTAGATCGATATAATGAGTTCTACCTAGAGTTAGCCTTGGTTGATGTTGGGTTATGGGATTGATAGTCGTTCCTTCGGGGCGGCGCCTGGTAGAAGGACCAGGGGGACGGTAAGCCTTGTTAACACGCCGAGTGATAATCACTAGTGTAGACGTGGTGTCCGGGCTAGGGGTTGCCTATCTTTTGCGGTGCATCCCACGGTTGAGGGGGTAGGCGGCTTGGTCGTGACAAGCCTTGTCCGTCCCTTGAAATCCCCCACGTTCTACGTGTCGTAGAGCTAATTGCCGGACAATCGCCCTTAAGGCGTGGCCTGCCCCAAGTAATTCTCGGCAGAGACCTTGGCTATCTTGAATTAGAATCTCTAGCCATAAAACATGTGTGTAATCTGCTATCTTGACATGACTATCTAGGATGTGCCTCGCTCCATATTAGATTTATTCTTTTATTCATTCTTTTATATTTATCCTTGAGATTGGCTCGAGTGTGTGTGTCAAGTTATCTTATTACCTATCTTGTTTTTTACCCCTATTATGAGCATTGGTCTATTACACATTCGTGTCATCTTGACCATGTCCGAATTAGAGACTTTTACACCATGCCTTCCTTTGTGAAAATATAAATAACGATACCTGAATACTTCCGGGTAAAATGCTGCAATGATAGATCCGTGCGCTTGCGGATGAATATCTTCTTTGGCAAGATCTATCCCGCTGACAATTCCT
Organism: Hyparrhenia diplandra; assembly: GCA_015847255.1. NCBI lineage: Eukaryota > Viridiplantae > Streptophyta > Magnoliopsida > Poales > Poaceae > Hyparrhenia > Hyparrhenia diplandra. The sequence continues at coordinate 325,320 of JADLZK010008765.1, forward strand.
TTCGGATCACCGACACCACGGTGGTTTCACTTGGGGAATGTCAACTACGCATTTCGCGCCGTTATTAGAGATGGCTTCTAAACCTGCTTTTTCTAGTGATTGCGCTTAAGAAATGCAACAAGCATTTATGGCGCGCTGTTCGGGAAGGCGTTGGTTAAAGGGATGACCTATTAGGACATGTTCTTGATTTTATGCATGTGTAGTGATCTTTGTTCATCTTAGGTTTATCTAAAAGAAAAAAAAAAACTTTTATATATAAAAAAACTCTTATCTAAAAAAAAAAAAAAATCTTATAAATAAAAAGTAAGGACATGTTATCAAGTTAGTATGCACCTTCGGGTATTCTTGTCGCTAACCATTTTAGGTGGAGGGGCACGCGACGCTTGAAAACATGGGGGCTACATCAAGAAAACTTTGATGCTCTTGGGCGGAGGAACACACTCAAAAAGGAGACCTCGATTTTTCACACTTGACTTTTTCACGAAAAGTCCAAGTGTGAGAGAGAGGACGGTGATAATATCAAGTTCCACATGCAAGGGAATCATAAAAAAAAAAAAAAAAGAGCTCGAAAAAAAAAAAAAGAAAAAAAAAAAAAGAAAAAAAAATATGATGAAAAAAAGAGAGATAAATAAGAGATGAGCCTCCCTTTGCTAAAAAAAAAAAAAAAAGAGTTGAAAAAAAAAAAAGATAAATATATAGAAAAAAAAAAAAATGAAGTGTTATTGAAAAAAATGAAAAAAAAATATATATAGAAAAAAAAAAAAAGAAATAAGAGAAGAGAGGAGCAAAGGTTGGCCCCATATGGTCAAAGTAAACAATGAAGATACCCGACTCCACCCCGCATTGCTTCCATGTAAGCAAGAAGGGATCTTTCTCTCCCAAGACCTTCGTTGCACCTAAGTGAGTTCGGTATGTCTTCCTCGCGCTCCGGCCAGAAGTCATTACCAAATCAAGATCATCACGCTACCGATGCAAAGCAATTATGAACTCTATCCTCAAGCTGCCGGTCAAGTACACTCAGTACGCAAAGGTCCAAAAAAAAAAAAAAAAAAAAAAAAAAAAAAAAAAAGAAAAAGAAAAAAAAAAAAAAGAAGGAAAAGGAAAGGAGGAACATCCTCCTTTACACCTTTGTGACCACTAAGGCCCATGGTCCATATACACTACATGTGTGTATCACCTAAGCCTTGTGGTCCTCGCCGAGATGGATCATCAAGCTACCCCCAAGCAGAAAATCAACATCTTGCCTTCATGCGTGGTTGGTACACACATACTGTGTATACAAAGGTAATAATTCACCAATTCTTTTTTACTCATACTTATCTCCATATATATATATATATATATATATATATATATATATATATATATATATATATATATATATATATATATATATATAATAATATATTTCAACATGGAGATAAAACAAGGCTAGACTTACATTGCATTTTTTTATCTTAGCCTTGTTTGAGTATAAAAAGTTTGGTGAAGTTCTTTTTCTGTCCTCCCTTGATAATAAATTTCTCAAAAAAAAAATTTCAAAAAAAAAAAAAAATTAAATAAAACAAATCAATTGCTCTTTTTGCTCCTTCCTACATATATTTCGAAATTTGGTAATCACGAAGGATGGTAAATCCACTCGTGAATCTACCCTATACTAACCATGCAGAAAAGTCAAAGAGCACGGGGTAAAAACCCCGATCCGATGAGCATTGAGCTAGTTTGGGGAGGACCATACCAAGGTAATGAGAAACCTACACTCTCATCCTCCGGTCCATTACCTTCAAAAAAAAAAAAAAATGGGGTATATTTCAAAAAAAAAAAAAAATGGGGTATATTTCAAAAAAAAAAAAAAATGGGGTATATTTCAAAAAGAAAAAAAAATGAGGTATATTTTAAAAAAAAAAAAAATGAGGTATATTTTAAAAGAAAAAAAATGGGGTATACTTAAAAAAATATATATATATGTTTTATAAAATATTTTATTATCAAAATTAACAAAAAATATTTATTATATAAAATCTAAAATAAAAATCTTTTATAAATCAAATAAATTCTTCTATAAAAAAAACTAAGAAAAATATTTTCCTAAATAAAAGATATTTTTTTGAATAAATTTTTAGTATATATAAAAAAAAAAAATCGCCTTTGCAATGCCTTTTATCTCCATTGGATGAACCTTGTTTTCATTTCATGCCCTTTTTCTATGTTGGCATGTTTTGGTTTGGAAGTTTTGATCATACTTCCATAGGTGTTTTGAATTAAGCATGGTGCTTAGGTCAAAAGTCTACCCTAATCAGATTAGACATGGAGTCGAGTTTGATTATTGAATGAATCAGAGCTGCGAGTGTAGAATTTGGTCGACCATGTGGACTAACCCCCTGCAGAATTTATCAACATCATGAGGGTAAGTCCAAGAGATGACAATGGAGATCAGAAATTGTTTGGTGAACCAAAAAAAAATGATAATGATAAAAAAAAAAATTATATATATAAGAAAAAAACCTTTAAAACCCCAAGAATGATTGTCCCACTCTTCCAAGATCATCACAAGACAAGCTTGGGGGAGTCTCCCTGGCACGCTCAAAAGATGAGGTTAATCAAAGATCTATTCATAGCGCTCACAGTGCTAGCAACGCTCATAAACCGAAGGTAAGTCAAAAGCTAGCTTGGGGAGGACTCCCACAAAGGTAACTCGTATCTCACATTCCATTTAGTTATTTTCTTATCTTATATGAATGATGAGGTATGAGAATAAAAAAAAAAAAAAAAAGAGGGGAAGAAGAAAAGAGAGAGGAGATTTATTCAACTCCATATATATTTGTTGTAGAAATGTTTAGTTCTACCTCTGTTGAAATGATGAATAGTTGCTCGTCTTATGATTTACCGTGCCTAGTTTATAATTTGAATTTTCTAAAGTTTGGGTTTAGTGGCTAAGTCTAAAAACTCATCCCGAAAAACCTCGATTCATGTGGGTTGCATAGGCTCTATCTAGTCTAAGTTGTTGCCAAGTATGATATGGTACAAATGGATTTGCTATGATTTTGTCCAAAAAGAGAGGCTTGACATCCGGGAATCTAATTTAAAAAAAAAGAGAATCGATATGGGCTACGCTAAAAAAAAAAAAAGAGGGATGAAAAATGGACATGTGTCCGAGGGCGAGTAGAGCCCACATCTTAAAAAAACAAAAAAAAACCAAAAAAAAAAAAAAAAAAAAAAAACAAACAGAGAGGAAATAAAAGACAAAAGTCTAGGGCAGCAGAGCCCACCTCTCCGAAAAAAAAAAAATACATAGCAATAAAGCCCATACTTTCTCGAAAAACAAAAAATACAATTTAAAACAAATAAATTCGAATGAGAAAGTTGATCAAAAGGATGAATGAAAAGTATTTCTGTTATAACCGTTCTATCTCGGCAACCGCCAAGGCTTTGAAAAAGCTAAAAAGCCCCGCCACGATGAAGGGTAATAAAGGGTGAGCAAAGGCATGCCATTTTATTCAAACTCTAGTAGAAAATCTTATTATAACCCCGGCACTTCAAAACATAATCGGCATAGTAGCAACTCCTCGATCAACAACCAGTACTTATCTTTGCTCGAGGACGCCAAGAAAGGGTAAGTTTTGGGGAGTTTGTTGACGGTCACCAACGACATATTTTTAACGTCAACATTCTACCAATAAGGGGTGAGACTATACCTTACTACACACATATACATTTATCATTGACATAATTCCACTTGTAGTGCCAGATGATGTTTTGCAGGATTTATATAAATATCGAGTGGAAAATACACCAAAAGGGCCTCCCCGAAAGCGCATTCCCGAGAACATCAAGCCCAAGGGAGAAGAGTCCATAAAACATCAATATCCAAGCACAAGCCCAAGAGTGCACGACCCACCAAACGCTAACGACGCAGACGGACGCACACACACAAAATTTCAGCCCGAACGGAGCCCCCGCGGTGCGGCCAAGCGCCACCCGGCGCTGCCGCACTCGGCCGAGGCGGTTCGGCCCAACTCGTCCCCGGCGGCCCATCTCGACACGAAAAGTTGTGAGGCGGTGTGTGCCTGCTCAAAAGGCGGTGCGGGATTAGTACCAAATGGCCTAGCCAAGAGAGGATGCCATGGTGAAGGTCCTATAAATAGATGGGCACTCCCTCCCTTGTAACACACACCACACAATGTAGCCTCTCTCTTCTTCTTCTTCTTCTTCTTCTTCTCCCTTCTTCTTCTTCTTCTTCTTCTTCTTTTTTTCTTTTTCTTCTTCTTCTCTTCTTCTTTTTTTAGTTTGTACTTAGGAGGAGTTTGGCAAGGATAATAAAAAGAGAGCAAGACATTCCGAGCTATGCGGTATGAGCAAATTAGAGTTCTTCATTCTCGTTCTTGTTCTCTACTTATCAATATAGTCATGTTCTTGAATTAGAGCAAAGTCCTTTTGACATAATCTTGTCTACATACATGTTTAAACCAAAGAGCTAGATCGATATAATGAGTTCTACCTAGAGTTAGCCTTGGTTGATGTTGGGTTGCGGGATTGATAGTCGTTCCTTCCGGGGGCGCTCGGTAGAAGGACTCCCGGGACGGTAAGCCTTGTTAACACGCCAGAGTGATAATCACTAGTGTAGACGTGGTGTCCGGGCTAGGGGTTGCCTATCTTTTGCGGTGCATCCCACGGTTGAGGGGGTAGGCGGTTTGGTCGTGACAAGCCTTGTCCGTCCCTTTGAAATCCCCCCACGTTCGGTCGTGTCGTAGAGCTAATTGCCGACACACCGCCCTTGGGCGTGGGCCGGTGCCCAAGTAATTCGGCAGAGACCTTGGCTATCTTGAATTAGAATCTCTAGCCATAAAACATGTGTGTAATCTGCTATCTTGACATGACTATCTAGGATGTGCTCTGCTCCATATTAGATTTATTCTTTTATTCATTCTTTTTATATTTATCCTTGAGATTGGCTCGAGTGTGTGTGTCAAGTTATCTTATTACCTATCTTGTTTTTACCCCTATTATGAGCATTGGTCTATTACACATTCGTGTCATCTTGACCATGTCCGAATTAGAGACTTTACACCATGCCTTCCTTTGGGAAACTATAAATAACGATACCCTGAATACTTAGGGTGAAATGCTGCAATGATAGATCCGCGGCGCTTTGCGGATGAATATCTTCTTTGGCAAGATCTATCCCGTTGACAATCCCTTTCGGATCACCGATTACCGGTGGTTTCACTTGGGAATGTCAACGGCGCATTTCGCGCCCGTTATTAGAGATGGCTTCTAAACTCGCTTTCTAGTGATTGCGCTTAAGAAATGCAACACAGGGCACTCACAAGTCACAACCGAAAAGGAAGAACAGAGGACTAGAGAAGGGAGAGGACCTTCGGCATGGACCTGCTTCATCATGCCGAAAGGTGTTCATCGCTCGAAATTCGCCTCTTTCTCTTTGAGTGTGTTTGGTTGTGGTGCCAATTCTAGACCGGCTGAAGTCCACTTTGAGTTGTCGCGGTCGACCTCGCGGGGGCTCCCGCCGTGCCTCTCCATATTCATATACTATGCATCTTGGGCAAGAAAATGCTTGATGTGCATGTGTAAAACAAATCATCAAAATTACATACTCATCCGGGTGGTGATTTGCCCGGGCGGAGTAATCGAGTCATGTAGAACGGCTATGAGCGACGGAGAGCGATAGGGCGATACAGCGACGGGGCCGATCCAGACGGTGGGATGTTCGGGTCCTCGCCTCCGACGAGATCAACGGCGAAGCGGCCCGTCCGGTCGACATGGGAGGTTACGGCCACTGAGCTCCGCCTGTGAAGAGCTCGTTGATTAAGGAGGCTCGGCGCGCGCGCATCACCATTGATGAGCAGATTCAAGCTCGAACCCTAACTCTACCCGATGTCACAAGGACTACATCGTCTCACAGAGGCGAGAGACCTTGGGATCATGTTGGTATTTATTAAGTGCTAAAAGAATATGAAGGATTCCGCAGAGAACACCTACCATTGTAGCTTTTCCCTAGGATGAGTATTCTAGAGTATCGTATCCACAAAGGGAAGCGTTGGCTAAAGAATCTAATAAGTCACAATCATGCATCTACTAACTAAGCAAACCACTAACTAAAGTGAGGGGGTAAATGGTAAATGATAGGAGTTATGATAAATGTGTAGTAGCATGTTGAGAGGACAAATGAGAGATCTAGGTTCCTATGTACTTCTCTATTACTTAGGTTTTATGATAGTAATCACACCATAGCACTTTGGGACATCAAAAATACTAGCCATGGATGCATTGGGATGAGAAGGAGGCTAGGAAGCTTCGACCACGGTCCTACAAACACCAACCCGAACGTGGTGGAATACATCGCCCATCGGGGCTATCACCACCGGGCTACCACAAACAATCAGTGGGGTTGGGTGCAATCTCAGTAACCTCTAGTCTAGACACCATGTCTATACTATCAATTACTACTCTAATTATGTCTATAACTAGAGCACTCGATGCGAGTTTAAGATCCCATGCAATGATATAACAACTATACTAACCAATTATATGAATGAAAGTAAATAGAGAAGATAAATATATAATAAATCATAATGTCTTACAAAGAAAGGATACAAGACATACCAAACTCAGAGATTCCTTCTCGAACCAGGAGCATAGCCCGCTCCTCCCTAACTCTCTAGTTGCTAATCTACTACATTGGAGAGTCTAGCCCTAATTCTTTCTAGTGGAGAGGTTGTCCTCACATTGGGACACCTCCAAGACCAACAAGTCAAGAGATAATGAATGGAATGAATTAGGGTTTCACCCCTCGGGGGGGGGTCTTGTTATATAGGGGTCTCCGGGCCTCCCTCCTAGTTCCGTAGGCAATGTGGTACTAAACCTTCCACCATGTATTATGCTAATGCACATAGGCTTAGATGCGCCGAATTCAGGTCTGGGCCTTCTAGAGTCTTCCATTGGATGCACCATAGCCCTTGGATCCAACCGACCTTGATAGATGGACAGATTGCTCCTCAATGGCCATTATGAACCGACGTCGGGGAGGCCGACGGTGGGCCCCATGGCCGCCGCCACCGCCGCTACTAGGGCGGCCGCGGCACTTGCCGGGTGGGCCCCAAACTTGTGGGTCGTGCCTTCCGGTGTCTTCTCGGAATGTTCTTACGTGGGCTTCAAGTTGGATTGCTTCACGGATACGTCTTTATATCGTAGGGCTTGCAAACTCTTGGGCTTTTACCTGCTTTTATCTGTTTAGTCCCTGAAAATACATAAATCACCAAAACTCGTGGAATTATGTCAGTAAAGCCCCTATACTATGTTGATATTCATTTTAAGCCCTTATTTCAGTTTTAAAAACCTATATAATTTATGCTATAACAGGTGTCAACAATCACCTGATCAGCAATCAATCACCATTGACACATGCAGGAAGCTCTCGTAAATGTGAGAAAATCCGACCCATCACAATACACGTACGCAAACCCTACCCCCTATGAGCACCTTTGAAGGGGTGAGTACCGACAAACGGAGATTCCTGAAGTCACCATTGGTGCCTCATCGCCGGCTGTGAATGTCGCTTACCATTGAATGCATAACGCCGTAAAATCTGGGAAAATCCCGGGAAAGGTGCGAAAGCACCGTGATTTGAACTCGTGGATAGCAAACTAGTATGATATTAATCTCTACGCCGAGCGTGCAAACTATCTTTTGCTCCTTTATTATGGCCTTGATCTTATTAGACCTTTCCTACACGCAACGTGAGAATATTGTCACATCCATATGTACCCGTGTATGTAAGCTGAGGTGGGCAATGACACTTAGCATCTACAAAGAGGAGCTAGGAAGAGTAGCCAAAGGAGGCTTTAGCCGTTAGCGGGGCTTTACAAAGGGCAAGCAATAATGGCCATGTTTGGATGCCAAGGTTAGAGTTAGATTGGGTTAATTAGTTTTGGCCCATCTAACTCCGGTGCATCCAAGCGGCGCCAGGTAACCCGCCTAAAAGGACTATTTGGGTTATTTTGGTGAGGCCCACTCAATCTCGTGACTCCCACCGGCCCGCTTTAGCACTTTCGATCCCCACTCAATCCCCGTGACTCCCACTCGATCCCATGCGCTCGGTGCTTGCCCGCTTGAACCCCTGCGAGTGAGCTCCCATCGGTGTTGTCGGGTCCCCGAGTCCACCCCAGCGCCACCAGCCCGGGGGAGGAAGCCAATGCTCGTGCCGCCATCCTCCTCCCACAAGTGTCGCACCGCCAGCCCTCCCGCACTTTTCGCCGCGCCGCCATCCCTCGCTCCATAACCACGGGTGTCGGATCTAAATGACGCTCACCCGGGAGCACCGCCATGTCCCGCACCACCGGCGCCACGTGGCCAGCCCAGGGGAGGCCCCGATCCGCTCGACATTGGATCTCAGGCACCGCGACTAGGGTTCCTCGCCTAGCGGCACCGTCGGCCTGATCACCCTCGTTGTCGACCTCGCCACATCTAGCTCGGTTGCTCCAGTTCCCCACCCGCGATGGAAGGAGGCGGCTTCGACCTCAACTCCCAAGCGCCGTCTCGCGGAGGGGTTCCCGGATCTTGGGTTGTAATCGAGCATTTCTCCAAGAGGTGGCCACACTAGATCCTATTGAAATGATGGTTTAAATGAGACAAATGATTGGAACTGTGCTATTATTGTCAATCTAATCCTATCATTCAAACACCCCATGGGTTAGAGTTAGTTGAGGGTTAAAGTTAACTCTAACCTAATCAAATTAGAGTATCCAAACACCTAACCGATAATGCAGCACTTAGGTCTCAAATGACGTTCGGGTATAGCTCAATCATGAGTCAAGCTATTGTTTCTTTTTTTTTTTTTTTTGGCTGAGGGAGGGGGAGCTGAGCTATTTTTGTGACTCCCATTTGGCAAAACAGTTTCACATGGTAAAAAAAAATCAAATGACTGTAATGTCCTTCCCTTTCTTCTCTCCTGCTTCATTACTATCTCAGGGGTGTTTAGTTGGTGAAATATTTTGGGTTCGGCTACTATAGTACTTTTCGCTTGTATTTGTTAATTATTGTCCAACCATAGAGTAACTAGGCTTAAAAGATTCGTCTCACAGCTTGCGGTTTGCCAAACGAAAAAAAGATTCGTTTTTACGGTGTTCATAGGGGGGTGTGAGTGCGTGCGTGTTGAGCGTCTGCGTTGTTGTGTAATCTCAAAAAAAAAGATTCGTCTTGCACTTTTCGGTTAAAACTGTGTAATTAATTTTTTTATTTAACTATATTTAATACGCTATTAAAGCGTTAAAAGATTTGATGTGACGGATCTTGTAGAATTTTTTGGATTCACTTTTCAACATTTTTTTGTTTAATCTCCCGTGAGCAGCATCACCCCGATGTCCTATGTCTGCGCCTCAATTGATAGTAATAATATTGCCACGACCACTTGTACCGGCATATGTAAGCTGAGGTTGGCCTACTGCCAGCGGCAGTGAGCACATAGGAAGAGGAGCTAAGGAGGCTTCAGCCTTCGACCAATGTCATGTCACAAAAGACAAAGCAATAATAATGCACTGTTTAGGCCTCATTTGGCATAACTATTGTTTTAGGTTTTAGCTCAACGAATAGCTTAGCTGAGCTGTTTTGGAGACTTCGTTTGGCAAAACAGCTTTACATGTTAAGAAAAAAAAAAGATAAAATGACTAAGAAGGCCCTTCTCTTTCTTTCTCTCCTGCTTCTTCCATTATCCCATATCTTCTCTCTCCCATGAGCGACGCCCTCGACATCTGCACCTCTATCAATAATATTGTTAGAACTTGTATTGACGTACTCCCTCCGTTCCAAAATAAGTGATGTTTTAAGCCTAGAAACAACTACCCAAGCAATTATATATTAAAAATATATAAATATTTATGTTAACTAATTCAAAGTGTCATCAGAAAGATCTTTAAGTCTAATTTTTAAATAAATTTATTTAGAAATATAAATGCTACACATATTTTATATAAATCGAGTTTAAACTTGTGACACGAAAAAACAAAATCACTTATTTTAAGACGGAGGGAGTATGCAAGGTAACACGGTGGGGCTGCCGGCAGCGGCACTGACCACCTACTAGGAAAGGGCCAAGCAATAATAATGCAACCAGTCGTCCTCGTCAGTCCCAAGTGGTTGGTGCCTCAACGTCAGCACTGATCGAGCATCAATAGACGTGGGGGCGCCACACACAGGGGCGACGTCATGCTTAAGTTACCTGGTGCCATTTAACAGTCTTATTTTTTACCATATATATTTCTATAAAGTTGTGTAAATTACTAAAACAGTGCAGTGTTTACTTGCTTGTAGCTTCGCCACTGCTCACACATGGTGATAGCTGCTACGTCCACCTCTCTATCGTACGTCACAGTGGCACAGCACAGGAAAATGACACGCATGAGCTACCAGAGAGGTTCACCGGACGCCCATCGCCTGTTTTTCTTTTTCTTTTCCGGCGGCTGTGTCTAGAGCCTAGAATTCCTCCTCAAATTTCACTGCAGCCAAAAAGAAGATTCCCCATCACATCAAAATGCCGGCACATGTATCAAGTACTAAATGTAGGTAAAAAATAAAATAATTACACAATTTAGATATACATTGTGAGACGATTATTTTGAGCCTAGTTACGCCATGGTAGGATAATATTTACCACTAACAAACTAAACGTGCTACGGCCAGACGATGTGACATGCATGTCCCATCCGCTCCAAATTTTAGCCAAAATTTTAGGTGCTAAACACAGGTTCACGAGCCTTGACTTGACCTCGGCCCAGTCTTAAAAGTTGTTATGACCAACCTTTATAACCATGTTCCCAAGAACTAATTGAAAGGGCGAGGAGGGTCCCGTGACACTACACAATGTAAACTAGGAAAGTAATTGCAAGAGAGAGAGCTTATTATACCGACTTGTAGAGGCTATGAACCAATCACCGGGAAGAGGATGAACCAATCAACACAATGAGATGATGAACCAATCACCAAGACAAGAGACACGTCGATGTGTTGACCCGGAGTTCACTTGTACACCGACAAGCTACTCTTCGGTTGTGCCGACCAACACAAGGATGGTGTTTGAGCTAGGCGGTGCCCTTGCTAGCCTCAACACACCACTCACAAGTGAGGTACCCAAGACACGAGCAATGTATTCCTTGCACTTTGTCTTCCGACAGGAGTGCGTGATCCTCTCACAAATCGCCCGGAGGTGGCCAAGAACAATCTCCTTTTCTTGCCAACAACTCCACCAAATCACTAAGCCGGGCTAGGAGCGGTGTCTCCAAGAGAAACAAGAAACCAAACCGCTCACAACGATCCCCAAGTGTCTCTAGATGCAAGAACACAAAGCAAATGCACTTGGATCACCTCTTCTCTCAAGAATGAAGCTCACAAGCAAGAATGAGAGAGAGGGAGGGTTGTTGCTCAGCTCTAGGATGTTAGGAGTGATTCAAATGACCAAGAGAGAGAGCAATGGCCGGCCAAAGGGGTATAAATAGGCTCCACCACGAAAAGGAGCCGTTGGGGGAGGAACATGCAATTCCTGCGGCCGGCCGACGCCGCCCGACCGGACTTCGTGCATGAGTCCGGCCGATGAGTCCGTCGTAACCCACAAAACCCAACCCGCCAAAAATAGAACCCCTATGCATGCATCCGTGCATGCTTCGGGCGCGCGTCCCGTCACTCCCCTCGAGATCAACCACGAAAACATGCTCTCGTTTCTTTGACCGAAACCACACACCGGTGCGCCCGGTCGATCCTGCATGCTTCCGATCGCGGGTCCGTCACCGCGTCCCCGGCCCTCGAAGCCGCGAATTGTCGTTGTGTTGTCGTTTCTTCGCCTTTGCTCCAAACCGACTTCCGTCACTTGTTTCTTGTTGCCGACACGTCGAAGAACACCCCGACACCATGTGTTAGCATTTTCGAAAACATTTTCGACAAGGACGGAGTTAGCACTTTAGGTTAGAATGCATGCATATGTATTTTGAACCTAAAGGCATTGGAGGACTGATGTGTACGATAAGTTTCCCCTCTTAATAGTACGGCTTATCGATCCTATAATCACTCACACCCTCTATGATGTCTTGAGTGTAAAATCAAAAGGCCATATGGTTATACCTTTGCCTTGGGGCTCAATTGATCTCCAAACCCTCCAAATTGGACGCTTGATCATCTTTTGGATCACCTCGATCCATCCACCATGATCATCATGCTCCACATCACTTGCCATGACCAATCTCCAATCTAGTACAAACACTTAGCATCGAGATTAGTCCTTAGGTGTCACTAATTATCCAAAACCAAACAAGAGATCTTCAACCGCAGCTGCGGAGGTGACGAGAGCCAGAGGATGCATGCCATGACGGCGGCGGTGACACGGAAGTGGGGTGGGCGAGCGGTGCCACGGCGGGCAGGTGAGGAATGGATCGGACTGGGGGTTGGTGGGACACGAGAAGCGGAAAAGTCCGCTTAGGGCAAACATCTTTGTGGGCCGGGCCACACGCGAGCACTTGCGGCGGCAGTGGTGGGCAAAAGCGCGTCTGATGGGCTAATTAAGATTAAGACATTCCATCCACATCATTACCGAAATAATAATTGATGATGAGCATTCAGACATTCACACAAGTCTCTAGCTTTCACACATGATAAAAAAAATGTAGTCCAATTCACACAAGTCTCTTGCATTCACACATGATAGTCCAGCACTCTACCTATCTGGTAGACGAGCCAACCAAGTGCTACATTCACAAGTTAGATGAACGAATGAGCACTGGAATTCTTACCGCAGTAGACAGATTTGAGAACTTACCTTAGTCAGCAAACAACTTTTCCTAAATCTTACGTATTGCCGGGAAGGAGGAAGAAGCGCACGCAATGCGGGAAGAATGGCGCGTGCGGCGGGGATGGGGTGGGAAGAATTGGCGCGTGGCATGGAGCATGGGATCGGTGGCCCAAGCGCTATATGGAGCACGGCGCTGGTTCTGTTGTTGGAGGGTGAACGCTTGATGCAAACGGTGGTGCAAACGGAATTGAAAATAGATGGTTGATGAAAAAAGTTATTACATTTTAAAGAGAAATGAAAAAAGGCCGCTATGCTCAGGGTCGCCCGGTCGGAGGGGATGAAACTTTCCCTCTCAATGCCCTCTGCAGATTGATTAATTAATTATAATGAGTCCAAAAAATATCTTGAGAACTTGATCCAACTTCAATTCACACCTCGGCTCCTTGAACTAGAACAACTATGGCTTCCTCACTTTGCACCAGCTAATATCAAACTAACGGAATACTACGTAATTATGGAGCGAGAACAGAAGGAAGGTCAACACAAGGCAGTAAGGCACATGTCATGAAGCAAAGAATATAATAATAATAAAAATAGGGGAAATCATGATGAGCGCCTCGACGATCGGCCTAGTCATATATGCGTAAGCCGGATGTCGAGGGATAGTAGCCAATTTGGAGAAATGTAAGAGGTACGACTGGAATGAGTCTTTCCCCACTGCCGTACTTTTTTTTTTTACAATAAAACGAGATTTCATTGATTAGCAGCAGGACGTTGCTATGACGACATGAGTTAATGGTTACATAACGAAAGCGTATCCGTAAGCGGACACGCTTGAACATGTGCTGGACTAGCACAAATACCAGAGAACAATACATCTCCTGTATGCACCAAAGCTAGCGCCTGTTTAGCTAAAGAGTCTGCCATCATGTTGCTTTCTCTTGTTATCCTGCGCAACGACAAATCTGAGGCCTGTAGCATAGAGGAAATTATCTGTGTCCTGGGTTTTGCTCTCCATACTGGTGGGTTCGATTGGTCCTTTGAGTTGATGAAGTTGGCTAGCTGTTGATTGTCGGTGAAGTAGTTGACCCCGTCGATTCCCATTCGAAAGTGAAGAGGACATAGGCGAACTCCATGGCCGCTGCCTCAGCAGTAAATACCGAGTCCGAAGTCCTGCAAAGCAGCCTGAAACCTGTTGGCGGCTGTGGTCGGTGGTCGACGAAGAAAACTCCAAGACCAGCAGGCCTGCAAGCTTGTAGTGAAGCAACTGGCAAGGCGGCGTCGGTGTAGCAGCGGGGACCATGTACCGCAGTCGGGGAGCGCTCCAGGAACCTATCCATCCACATTGGAGAAGAGTAGGACGTACCTGTGATGGAGCCTGAAATATGTGGTGGCTGAATAGTGGGCTGCCGCTGTTGCTGTGGCTGGTGAAGAGCTGAACTTGAAAGACCTGCAATGGAAATATTATTACCTTGTGGAGGTGTTCTGCTGCTCCCTTGTCGTGGTTGGAATGTGGGCCGCTGCTGCTGTGGTTGGTGTAGCGCTGAGCTTGATGGACCTGCAAATGGAAAGATTATTACTTTGTTGCCACTATTTTCCTAAACAGTTACTCCCTCCGGTTTGGTATTTGAAGTCGTTTAAGACAAATGACACGGTTTCCAAACCACAACTTTGACCTCTTGTTACTATAAAAATATTTATGAAAATATGATATATGTATAATTTTATTAAAATATTTGTTAAGACAAATCTATTCATATAATTTTCACATTTACAAACCCAAAAAAAGTTATTGATAATTTATATTCCCAATATTTGACTCAAACCTTGTCAAAAACAACTTCTAATACCAAACCGGATGGAGTATTTAGCTGGTTTGCACACTGTTTAGAATGCTACACCATGGTACATATCATTTCCGTTTAATCGATTGTGGTCATGTTTGGTTAATTAGTCCTACGACTTTTAGAAGAACCGAAGAAGACTCTCAAGAGGGTACTTGTAGATACTTTTAGCAAAAAGTGAAAACGGATGAATGGCCTGGTAGCAAAAAAAAAAAAAAAAAACTTTTAGCAAAAAGTCCCATAAAAACACTTCTCTATTTGGTTTACTAGAACCCCTCTTCGTTTCAGGGACTAATTAATTAACGTAGCTACCCTCGTATACTTTCACATACACCCTCCTGGCTTCTTCTTAGTAGGAGTAGTACTACTATTTGTTTGATCAAAAGTCTCGTGCATAGCACTGATAGCAGTACATCCATATAGTTGTCTCATTCATTCTAGCTAACATGGCTCTGCCAAATTAAGCAATGCTCAAAACAAAGAAGCTTAGCGCACCATGTTCATGCAGTTCCTAGAAAAAAAAAAAATACCTCTGTCATGTTCCAATGGAGGCTCAACTAGGGCTGGTAACGGGC
This sequence comes from Hyparrhenia diplandra, assembly GCA_015847255.1. Taxonomy (NCBI): domain Eukaryota; kingdom Viridiplantae; phylum Streptophyta; class Magnoliopsida; order Poales; family Poaceae; genus Hyparrhenia; species Hyparrhenia diplandra. The sequence goes on from JADLZK010008765.1 coordinate 340,526, forward strand.
CCTTCAATTTAAACCAAAGCAAATTTAAGGATGGGACCGGATTAGGATCAAACCATATAATTTTGAACTAAAAACAGAAAAAGCCAAGTGGGATTGTGAAAGAAAGAAAAGGGACGGGCCCATTACCACCTCTGAAAATTGAGATCCAATTCCATCTTGCTCTGTTCCAGTAGTACGGGCAAATACACAACGCAAGCAAATAAAACAGCCCCAAGCAAAAAAACACACACACAAAAATTCACGAGCCTTGCAAAAATAAGGAGCATGCAATGGATCGAAACGTAGGCTTCTACATCGGATCGGATTGTGGTGTGCATACGACTCCAGCTACGAGCGTTTTGTTTGTGATCAAAACCAACAAATCTAATTAATTAGGGTAGACAGGAAAATACACCTTACTTTTTTTTGCGGCAAAAAAATACACCTTACTTAATTGCTCATCCTAAATCATATCCAAAACGAACTGATTTGTGGGATGGAGTATTTAGGAACCTATTTTAGTTCCAACATTAAAAAAAAAAAATCCCTAGAACCAAACATGACACGCCGTGTGTATCCTATTAAAATGATGGTTTTGAAACGCTTGACTCCGACGATGTGACTTCCCTACAGTCCTCCACTTTGTTTTTGACCGGCCACTTGCCTCCGTAGGTTCCTCGGCAGGGCAGGATAAACACGCCATTGACTAAGAAAAATAGACCTGTCTGCTTCTTTATCAAGGATAACAGGTTCGCTGAATTGTTCAAATGACAATTTAATTTGCTGACAGATACATGCAAGAAGCTGGTTTGCTCGGTTTGGATTATCTCGGCACTGAACAGGCTGGCGACATCTACTCATCCATATTATTAATTCTGACATCGCCATGGATCTTTCAAAGAAATGAATCATTGATCTTGCTTGATTCGTCATTGATCTTGCTTGATGCCCCAATGAAAACGACTGTTGTCCTTTCCATCTCTGAAGAGAAGCCAAAGGCAAGTGCCCACTCAACAACCACACCGAGTCCAAATTCTATATATATATATTTTTGTAGCAGTGGCATAATCACTACTGTAGTGACATCGTCACTGTAGTGACATAATCAGCTAACTTATAAAGAGAGTAGTCAAGGGTGCCTGTGACGATGATAGAATCATATTATTATTCTTATTGTTGTTGTTGTCGTCCTCGTCGTTGTTGCTGCCGGTGCTGATGCTACTATTGCTATTGCTATTGCTATTGCTATTAGTATTATTACGATATTCTAATCTTCATGAGATGCACAAGAAAGAAAAAGACAAATCTAAGAAAAGGTAAAAACAAAAAAAAAACATCCCTCAAAATTTCTTGCTATTACTCCCTCTGTCTCAGGAAATGAGGCATGCACATAATTCAAAATTCAAACTTCACTATCTTTGACCAATAATTAGTCTAATGATTTTTGAAAAATTAATACAATAATGATAGAATTAGATTTGTGTTTACAAATACTTTCTAATGATACTTTTATTGTTGCTATAAATTACATATAAAATAGAATAAATTAACAATTAAAGTATTTAGGATGTCGCCCTGCTATGTTCCGTTCCACAAATTGGAACGGTGTTCCCGTACATGGAACATGGGCACCTTTCGCGTTTATGGCTACTGAGGTCCCACCCCCACCCCCACCTTCCACGCCGACCGCATTTAAGTATTTCACACTCCCGGCTCACCACTCTTTGCTAACCCTAGCATGCGCGAGCAGGAGCAGAGCCGGCGGTGCGAGTCTCGCAGTGGCTGCGGCGTGAGCAAGAGCAGGAGTCACGAGCTGTCACGGCGGTGGCGGGTTGGCAATGCGCCAACGCAGAGCTGACGATGTGAGCAAGGGTCGTGGGTCTCGGCGGCACGTGGGTCCATCGCTACGTAAAAGGTTTTGCAAGACAGGGCCCAAAAACTTTACCATGACAGGCACAAGGTTTGCTCACCACGGTTATTGGTTGGCCGACCACCGAGGCGCATAACATGCCCACCACCGTTAGTGTTCACTAACAGTAGCGGGTGCTTTACGACCACTAGCCACGGTTAATCCATTAACCATGGCGGTAACTTATTTGCACCCGCCATGGTTAATTCTAAAGTAGTAAATACACACACAACCACCCCTTCTTCCTCCTCGGGTCTTTCTCTTCCAACTTGTGATGGGAGGCTTTGCCCTAAAAGTTGACCAAATATTTGAATTGTGGTTAAGGCCTTGGATTAGGGGGAGGAGGAGACCACAAGAGGTACATAAAGGCTCTCTCATTCTCCTTCATCTCTCTCTCTCTCTCTCTCTCTCTTCATCTTTTTGGTCCTCTAGATCTAGATCTAGCTAGATCATGTTCATGGAGGAGAGAGAAAGCTTGTATTCCTTTACATCTAGATGCATTATGGATGAAGACTCTCTCTCATCCTACTTCGTCTCTCTTTTTCATCACTTTGAGTGCTCTAAATCAAGATCTAGCTAGATCCATTCTCTTTCTCTATGACACTTGTCTTTTCTTTAATTCTTTGCTTCTTTTTATATAAGGTTTCAAGGTATGGAGAGGCCTGAATGGATAGTTGTCGATACTGAGTCCACGGTACCTAGATGAAGTGAACAAGTTTGTTGCCGCTTTAAAAACTCATTGTGAGGGTTGTCTGAATCGGATGACAACCATATGTTTGTGCTTTCAATGCAAGAACCATATATTGTGTTTGTACTCTCCAATATAATTAAAGTTATAGAAATTATATCTAACTCAAATATATATTAAACTATAATTTTTATAATAAATTTAATTCCAATGATTCAAACGAGGCCTTATAGATATTGGTTTCTTACAATTTGTCTGTATTGTTTGTGAAATCAAAGAATAACGATTTGATTCTGACATTTTAATCCATTTTATGGCTTTTCGACATTTTGTACGGTTGCATGTTTGTAAGCAGAGTAAATGAGACGTTGGGAACAAAGTTTTTACGTGCATTCACGGAGCTCCGGGGTCTTATAAATAACGTCCGATTGCTACCTCTCCCATCTCTGCCCAGCCACTACTTCGCACCTATATATAATTCTCAACCGAGGGGCTTGAGCTTCTCACAACCCAGCTACCACCGTTCGATAGATGAAGCACTGAAGCCGCCGCCGCAGTCTTCTTCTGTGTTGCAATCTCAGACGGCAGCTGCTGCTGTCTCGTGTCTTCCTCTCCTCGTCGATCGTCTCGTCTGATCCAGCGTCTCCAACCCACCCTCGGTGAGGCCTAGTATCACCCGCGCATTCGTTTTCTCCATCACTTATGAATTATGATATTTCTAAGCTGAACGAGAAAGTTGCGGATATTTTTTCTTTTAATAATAATGATAATGAAAAACTAGAGATGGTACACACCTGAGAGTTAACATAATCCAAGGCCATGAGGCTTAACATAATCGGAACTAAGCTTCCAATTCGACTCCAAAAGCTCCAACATAAACTTTTTAAAGACCGCCATGATTATTGTCTCAAGTCTCTGTGTCCTCGTTTGAATGTTGGTCAGTCCTCTTCCTTATGCAACAAGGACCACTATCGGATCTAATATGTCGCTCTAAAAAATACGTGTAAAATAGGTACGCCAGTAGACTTGGTCTTGAAAAATAATATCATTTCTATTCAACCAAAGTGGCCAACATGGTGTAGCCACTCCTAACAAAATTTGATTTCTAAGAGCATCTCCAATAGAGGCCCTCAAATTAGGACCCTAAAATTCTATTTGCAGGCTGGACTAAAAAAATAAGAGCTCAAATTGAGACACAACTCCAGTGGAAAAAATTAATCAAACCCCTATCTCTCCCTGCGGGACCCAGTTGTCATTGAAAAGAAACCCAATCTGCTTCGTCGCCCTGCTCGGCTGCTCCTCCGGCCCCCCCGCCGCGCAGCTGCGCCAGCTGGCCCAGCTCCGGCCTGTGCCCGCGACAGTCGCACCACGCCCGAGCTCACCGGCGTCCGTGGCCCCAGTTGCTCGTGCTCTCCGGCACAACGATGTCCAATCTGAGAGAAACCGAAGTCAAGAACAGAAGAACGAACCAGTGCAGCTACTGGCAAGCACGCTAGTACACCTTGCCAAGAACGGAGTGCCAGCGGTTCTTGGTGGCGTTGTCGGTGCGGCCCGGGAGGAAGTTGTGCAGTTCCTCACTGATGGCCGCCCAGTTCTGCGCGCCGTGCAGCCCCACCTGCTGCTTCAGCACAGTGTCCTCCTCTGTGGTCCACGCAGACTTCTTCATCGCCACCACAGGCCTGCCATCGCCGGCCTCCGCCTCGACCGAAGCACCATTGATCGGATGTTGATCGTGCGCCCTCTTTCTTCCTCGCATCGCGTTTCTTGCAGAGAAGAAGAAGGCTGCGCGCGGGGCCTGTTCGTCTGTGCCGTGCTCGTCTGGGAGTGGATGCGATTCGTTGGGTGCCGCCGCGGTTAACTAGCGTGCTTGCCAGTAGCTTGATCTCGTTCTTGCAGGGCCCGGCGAGCGTGAGCGGCCAGATCTGGAAGGTCCCTCCGGCGGGCACGTCGGCCGACAGGAGAGCCGCGGCGAAGGCGGCCGCGAGCATAAGAAGCACGACGACACGCAAGATGGAAGGATCCTCCTCCTTCCCCTTCCTCCGAGTCCGACCCCAACCCGAGAGAGATGGACGGGCGCGGCGTGCTGAGGCCGTAGCACGCACGAGCAGCGGCGCCACCTCCGCCGACGCTGCGTCGAGCCGCCGCAGCCACGGGCCGCCGTCGCCCGGGTGGGTGGCGGCTCGTTCGCACCTATCCCGCCACGCAGAGCCGCCTCTTCGTCTGTCGCCACGGTGGTGGCGGGCGCCGCACAGCTGTGTCGGCGATTGACGGATCGCGAGGGCGCGGCATGGGGGAGACGGCGGTGGCGGGGTAGAGCGCCGGCCAGCGCCAACGGGGAGAAGACGGCGTGCGGCGCCGCGGCGAACGCAAAGGGAAAAAAAATCCGCGAACGGAAGAAACAGACGTGGGACCCACGGGAATTAGGGGCATCCGGATCGGGGGTTCAAACTAAAATTTAGGGTTTTCTAAAATTTGAGGTCCCATTAAGGGGCTCCATTGGAGTTGATTTTTTTGAAAAGCCCCTAGAATTTAGGGTAAGGGCTTAAATGAGGGGTGGGTTGGAGTTGCTCTAAGCTAAAAGACACAAGCCCCTTTAACCAAGAACCAAACATATTAGAAATACTAGTGGGTGGTTGAATCCCAAATTTGTGGAGCACAGTATTCCAAAAAAACCTTGCAACCCGCAATGAAAAAACAAATATTTTATAGTCTCTAGAAAATCTTGCAAAACGACAATGAAAAACAAATATTAGAAATATTGGATAGTATCTAAGACCCTCTGCAGTGTTGGTTTTGAGTAGGATATGCCTCTATGAAAGCTTAGGACATGTACACCGTTAGGACTCAAAAAAGTTTTCATTTACTAGTCGGCTACCAAAAAGTTGAACAAGATAGGGAACAAAGGGTCATCCTAGTCCATTTTTAGTTTGGAAGAAACGTCCTACCTCATCATTAGCTCCAATACCGACACTGCCTTCCCTCTCTTATGATTTGATCGATCCATTTTGCACCACAAAGGTGAAAAACCTTTCATGTATTCTTAAGGTTTGCTATAAAAATGATCATTTAACCTTATCGTGAGCTTTCTCATAGTCTATCTTTAAAATCACCATGTCCAATTTTTTTTTCCTATGTAACTCGTGATCTGTTACATGCAAAATGACCACCCTTTCTAGTTTCTAAAATGTTTGTTAGATCACTTTTTGAGCTACTAGGACTATTCTGTTTGTCATTACTTTTGGCAATTTTTAAGCTAACATATTACTATCTTACTGTTACTAATTAGATGCCCCATCGAGACTCCATGTTAATTCTCAATAAAAACACTAAGAAAAACAAATTCTAGAAATTCTCATAGTAATTAGAAACATCTAACCTTCAATTTGACAGACTGTAATCACATCATAAATAACCATTGGATTGATTTTTGATATATAGATAGAAAATTACCCACCTCTATCATTATTTATAAAATACATAATAAAGTAACCTCTAATCTTGCATATAAATTCTCACAACAATAAAAAATCATCTAGTCTTCAATTTGATAGACTCTAATCATTATCATAAATAATAACCATTGGATCGATTTTGAATTATAAAAAATACCTACTACAACCATTGTATAAAATATATAATAAAGTGACATATAAATTGCCACCCTGCTATTGTGAAACATAATTCAAATTAGCCCCATAAATTTGTATTTAAATTACCTTCTTTTGTTATTATGAAAAAAAATCAAAATAACCCCATAACTAGCATCTAAATTAATCCACATATGTCATTACGAAAGATACTTTCAAATAACTCCTAATTTTGTATCTAAATTACACAACTCTAACGTTATGCAAGATTACTAAACATAACACCCTAATATTTTTATAAATTACCTACCTTTAATATTATGAAAGATATTGTGATGTAAAAACATTTAATTTTTAACTAAACTATCCATCTTAGTTTTTATATAAAATATAGAAAAGAATATTTCTCATTTCTACATGTAAATGCATTAAACTATTCTGAAAAACTAATTCAATATCCATAAAGTATGCTATGTATATTTCTAAATTACACACTCTACCACCAATAAAAGCTAAAAGTAGATATATAATGATATGTACCACAACGTAAACCAAATAAATATGTATAGGTTTATTTCAATAGCTTATCAAGTGGAAAATATTCCATAACAAACTATATATCAACGGCACCAACAATTTCACTTTTAAGTTATATTAATACTCCAATATATTTTCAAGTTGTTGTCTTAAATAACTTTATACATTCCAAGAAAAGTGTCTTATATCAATATTAGCCATTTAAGCGCTATATATTTTGTAAAACAATAGTACTACAAATATAATTATTTGATATAACCCAATTACATCTTGAGTGTTTGTAGTGTAAGATGTGATGACTATTCATGTGCTATTGTAAGATACAATAAGCAATATATCTGTAACTTAACATGTGGATAAATGTCACGACCGGTTGGATTGGGCCGGTAGTGACACGTGATCGTCAATCGTTGGAGCGGAAGAAGGTGGCGTAGGGAGCAATTTGCTTTCCCGACGACGGCAATGATCGGGCGGCGCGCTGGGCAGCAGGAGGAGCGGAGGTGCTTTGTGGTGGAGGGGAGGGGGTTTAGTGGTGGCGGGGCTGGCGGCGGGGCGGCGGCGGCGCGGCAGGGGAGGGGAGGAGGCGGTGGCGGTTAGAGCTGGGGGAGCGAGATAGATAGAAACTATTTTTATTGCTTGCTTATCCCTAAAGAGATTACATGTCTCTCGCTTATATAGCCCGGCTAGTGGGACTTGCAACCTAAGCAATCTCCTATAAGGTTTCCTTATACGATTGAATACCTTTTACAAGGAATATTTATTTATTTCCTAATAAGGGTCTTCCTTATAGATTGAAATATTCCCTTTACACACCAAAAGCCTAAGATAATCCTAACTTGAAGACGGGCGTAGTCGGACGCGGAGGGGAGAGAGGTGGCGGCGGGGCAGGCGCCCGGCTCCTCGCCGCGGCGCCAAAGCCCCTCGTGGTCCGGCCGCGACCGGTTTAGGCCCTTTAGATCGTTCGGGCTGGCCCAATCCCGTTCATGACATTTCCCCACTGCGTTCGACGAGGCGGCGCTGTCCACGCCGCCCAACCCACCGTGTCGCGGGCGAAGGGAATGCCGATCGGGAAGTGACGATGCCCGGATCGGTAGAGGATGAGAGGACCCGACTTGTTGTTGTCATCGTTGTAGACGCCGGGCGTCGTTGTCGGAGTAAAGGAGAAGTTGAGGTGCGGTCGCCGGTAGACACGTGAACTTATAGCTCGGGGCTGCACGAAGGGCCAGGCCCGCTTCATGCGCTGCCGCATGATGGAGGCTAAGGGTGCTCGAGCTTGAGCATCCGGGGCGTGTCGCCGGAGGGGTCGTGTAGGCGTAGGTCATCGGCACGGTAACCTTGGCGTGAATGTGCCGGGCGAACACATGTCGGCGGCGAAGGTGGCGGCAAAGGCGAAGTCGAGGAGGCGTCAGAGGAGGTCGCCGGGGTGTGTGCACGGGGCGCCCCATTCGGGGCTCCCGTGGTTCACGGAGCGCCGACGGTGACGTTGTCGATGCGGAAGAAGACGCCGCCGTTGTTGTCGAAGAGGAGGGACAAGGGGCGCCTCGACCTTGTCGCCGGCGCGTGTAGTAGGAGGACGCCGGGCTGGAACGCTGGTCTTCTCTTGGGCGGTTGGGGAGGTGGAAGCCTTTGCGCTACGCCATGCGGTGGGGCACCCTCCTCGGCGGGAAGTCCTGGAGAAGCTCCGGGCAGCAAAAAGGATGTAGTAGCGGTGGAAGTACCACACAATGCCATAGTGGAGGCTCCACTCGCGCGTCGCCGCAACTCGATGCCATTGGTGATGATCCCAGCTCCCTTGTTGGTCGCCGTGGGCCGGTGCGGCTTCAGCCGATGATGTCATTCGCCCGTCAACCCGTTGATGTCGCCCATCGCGCAGCAAGACGCCGTCGGCGTACGGCATGCGGTGAGTCACGGGGCAGCGGCAATGTCATTGCCGATGTTGGCGGGCGGCGCCGAGGTGGCCGACATGGTCGGCGTCATCGGCGGCTTTCTGCCGCAGTCGGTCGTCATCGTAGCGGCGGGGCGAGGTCGATGGCCTCCTCCATCGAACGAGGCTTGAACCACTCGGCATCATGCGGTGTGTCGCAAGCAGCCTCCGGCGAAGAGGCCGACACGGTGGCGTTGTCCCTCAAGATCCATGCGAGTGCATAGCTCTCGGCGGAGATGTAGTCGCCCGCCTTGCCCTCTGAGGAAGGCAAGGCGTACTCCCCGTAGCGCCGAGGATGACCCGGGGTCCGGGTCGCGCCGCAAGTAGTGGGTGAACGCGTCCCACACGAGCGGGGGACTCCTCCGAGACACGAGGAGGAACCGTGACTCACAAGAAGACCTATTAGATGGAAGGCAGCATACCGCACATAGTAGTTGGGGTCGATGTCCTCCTTGAGCTTGAACAGCAAATCTTCCGTGATCCGAGAGGTCGGGTTTGTCGGTGCCGCCGTACTCCTGGACCTCCGGATGAGCGACATAGATAGGGGGTTAGGTCAGGTGACCTAGGGACGGGTGCCGCTGGTGGCACCACGGAGGCTGGCGCCAAGGGTTGCGCTGCCAAGAGCGCCCTTGGCGGCGCGACAGGGGCGCCAGCGGATGGCGCTGGAGGCGGGCGCCGCGGGTGATGCCGCTCGCCGGAGTCCCGTTTCGGCCGCAGTGTCGGGGAGAGGGAGGGGGCGTACCGGCTGCGGTGTCGTTGATGACGATGGACGGCCGGTGCGCCACGTGTAACGTCATCCTCCTCCACTGGAGGATGGCGAGGTCGGCGCCATCACATGCGTCGCCGGCGAGGAGGGCGGCGCCGGGCAGCGCCCGGGGTGGCCCCGCGGGCCGCCGGCGGGCCGTTGCCGGGCTGTCCTCCGAGCCGTGGTCGCCGAGCGTAGCGGAGGTAGGGGATCTTGGGGCGGTGCAGACGTGCTCCATGCGACGCAAACGCTGCGTCTCGATCTCATCAAACGCCGGCGATCTTGGCGCAGCTTGTCTTCGAGGAGGGCCCGGCGCCATGGTGAACCCGGTCATCTCTGGCCATGGGTGGTGGGAATCGCCCCGGGTCTCCGATACCAACCGGCCGCGACAGGTTGGATTGGGCCGGTAGTGTCACGTGATCGTCGACCGTTGGAGCGGAGAAGGTGGCGAGGGAGCAGCTGTTTCGACGACTGGCGGCGGGCGGCGCCCATGGGCAGCAGCCGAGGAGCGGAGGTGCCGTGGTGGGGGAGGGGGGACGCCGCGACGGGGCGGGGCGGCGGGACGGGGAGGAGGCGGTGGCGGTTAGAGCTGGGGAGCGAGGTAGATAGGAACTATTTTTATTGCTTGCTTATCCCCGAGAGAGATTACATGCCTCTCGCTTATATAGTCCTGGGCTTAGTGGGACTTGTAACCTAAGCAATATCCTATAAGGTTTCCTTTTATAAGATTTGAATAGCTTTTACAAGCAATATTTATTTATTTTCTAATAAGGGCCTTCTTTATAGATTGGAATATTCTCTTTTACACACCAAAAGCCTAAGATAATCCTAACTTGAAGACGAAGGTAGTCGGACGCAGAGGGGGAGAGAGGTGGCGGCGGCGGGGGGCGCCGCTCCCCCCTGCAAGGCAGGCCTGTGCCCCCCTATGGGCGGCGCGACCGGTTTAGGCCCTTTTAGTCCCGTTCCGGCTGGCCCAATTCGGTTCATGAGAATAAACAATTACAACAAACAGGTGAAAAAATGAAAGCCAAAATATAGAGTCATGAAGTTAAAAAATTGGATGCAACAAGGTCTTATATAAGTATATAACTTAAGCTTAGGTTTCAATAAAAATACATGTCATACTAAAAGATGGATCTAAGAGATTCTAACTAGAGGTGCCTAATGGATCCTTTACTCTAATCTTCATGGGACCTGCTAGAAAAAATGATAAATTTTAAAAAATTTTAAAAGAACAATAATTTCTAGCCATTACGTATACTATAATAATAATAGCCATTAAGAAACAAGATAGTGCCCAAATGTTTATGTCATATAATCAACTAACACCATAAATATGCATCTAACTATACCTGCTATTATGATAGATAATCTATGTAAACCCTTAAATTTATATCTAAATTGATGCTCAAAAAAATTTATATCTAAATTAGCACTTTTGTCATTATTTAAAAAAAATATCCTCTCGAATACATCGGAATTATCAACATTATTGGTTATAAAATATTTAAATAACCATGAAGTATATATATGTTTCTATATTGCCACTTCAATTAATATTAATATATTAAAGTTGACTAAAGTAAACATACACTTTGCACCATTATGCGGATCAAGTAAATGTGCATGCATATACGATAAATATATATATATGTTATGTTGTAGTAATCATGTAACTTTTTTTAATGATTCATATTATAAGTATGCTAACAAATTATTTTAATATCCATGACATGTAATATATATAAGTTGTTGGTTTATATATATTTATACATTTTAAGAAAAAAGATAGTTGACGAATCTATGTTGATAATCTAATTATTGATTCTTTGATAAGAATTGAAATTCAAGCATCACAAAAAATACGGTACATGGCTATACCTTCTGTCCTATAAGATTTATTTTGAGTAAAGAGTTATTGTGAAGTTTAGAGATACCGCTACCCTATCCTTTTGCTTTGGTAGTAATGTAATGGCCTAAACTGTTGAATCTATGTGGTTTCCTTTTGCTTTGGTAGTAATGTAATGTTGAATGTGTAGATGTAGATTTCCACTCCGCCTGCCTCTGGGAAACCAACGGTCAGACGGCTGAGACGCCGGCCGGAGAGACATGGCGGAGGTTGCGGCAGGTGCCGTGACCGCACTGCTGGGCGTCATTCGCAGCGAGGCACGGCTCCTGCGTCTCGTCCGGAGCGACGTGCAGTTCATCAAGGAAGAGATGGAGAGCATGAACAGCTTCCTGGCGCACCTGGCCAGGTCGGCTCCACCCGGTGGGGAGCACGACGAGCAGGTGCGCACCTGGATGAACCAGGTGCGGCTGCTCGCCCAGGACTGCAACAACTGCATCGACCTCTACCTGTACCGTGGGAACCCCGACATCTACCGTGCCAGTGGCGGCCTCCGACGCCACCTCTGGTGGGTTCCCTGGTTCCTGCACAAGTTGGTGGCGCAGCACCGCGCGGCCGTCCGGCTGCGCGAGCTCAGGACCGGGCGCGTGACGTCGGTGAGCGGCGCCTCCGTTATGGTGTGGAGGTCCCGTCCACGTCGGCAGCGGCGGAGCAGTCGGCTCCTGCGGCTAGGCTAATGTCGGCGGCATCATTGTCGGCAGTAGTAGCACGTGGCTATGCTCCTGCCGGAGATGATGAAGAAGACGGTGACGACGATCAGCTCGCTGTGGGAGCGAGACCGACAACCGATAATTCTGCCAAAACAAGCGGAGCCTTGTTTTCCCGAAGTCTTGACGACTACGTCAAGGCGAAGGTACTGGAGTGGATAGAATCGACTCCCGGAGATGCCCGCAGGACGATGTCCTTCGTAATGGTGGCCCCGGATAAAGATCGGGATATCATCACTCTTGTACGTGAAACTTCGGTTTTCCAACATCCTGGCTTTGAGTCGTCTGAGTTAGAAAGCGGCTATGGTCTTGCTGTCTTGGTCGACATTCCTGCACTCCACATGGAATTTTTACCACTAGGAACCAAGGAGGTTCTCTTCTACATCTTGCGCCAGCTCAAGCTCGAGCTACAATCCCCGTTCCAGTTCCAGAAGCAAGGCACAGATCAAGTGGAAGGGGAGGAGGTTCTTGGTTTTTGGCAACTTTACCACCAAAAAGGCGTATCTGTTCTGAAAAAGAGATGATGCTTTATAAAATCAATGAAAATATACAGAAGATGAAGATTTGTGAAAAGCTTGACGAGATCAAGAGCGGTCTTCTTAAAACTCAACCACTGAAGAGCCAACATAAGGACATGGATGAGGACCCAGACGTACATGTACTTCTTCAGCAGTTACTCAGATCATATGTGCCTGCGTCTCGACAAGACCAACTGATGAAGAACAAAGACTTGCCTAAATTATCAGCATCGGACGACACCATCATTGCAGTAGCCGAGAAGCTTAGGGAGTATATGGAAATGGAAGCAGTAGAACAAGTAGCAGTACAAAAAGTAGTAATAGAAGAAGATCGTGAAGGAGGAGAAAAGGCAGAAGTACGTGGAAGAGGAGAAAAAAAGAAGAAGAATGTGGAGGAGGAAAAGAAACAGTAGAAAAAAAAAAGAATCTGGAGAAGTAAGTGAGACTGATGAGGAGGGTGACGGTAGTTATGATGATAACGACAACGAAGGAAGAGGAGAAGAAGAAGAAGAAGAAGAAGAAGAAGAAGAAGAAGAAGAAGAAGAAGTAGAAGTAGAAGTGGAGGAGGAGGAGGAGGAGGAGGAGGAGGAAGAAAGGAAGATTTGTCTCCACGAAGATCAGTATGTACACATCCTGCGGAAAGTGTTCCCCAAGACCAGCAGCAGCAGCAACAAATCGTCAGACATGCAAGCTACAAATACTATATTTGGAGAGGATCAAATCAAACAAATGATCCAACAAATTATCCACGAGTCAAAGCAAGATATCTTACGGAGCTACAAGAAGGCAAAGATGACAAGATACAGGAGACAGGTCAGAACACAGAAGCTACATTTACAGATATAATCGACCAGAAAATGGATAAAATGAAGCAGGAGTTCGAAGAGCAGCTGAAGATCAAAGGGCTTGTGGACGATATTAAAGATCTATTGGAGGATGGATGCCCTCTGTTTATCCTTAAAATTGATAAAACGGAGTATTTAACCAGATGGGAGGATACCATAAATGCTTTGAGCCTGTTAGAATGCAGCGCAGATGTACTGATCGTAACCACCGTGAAGGACATCCACCAAGCAAAAGAATACTGCTATCCACAGCGTGAGCCTATAGACTATTCTCTTGCTGGCCTCTACTATGATACAGTGCTCCAGATTACTAAGCAGCAGAGGAATGAAGAGAACTACGACACCAAGATTTTTCGCAACATCCTGGAGCTGTGTGAGCCAAATGAATTCTGCATGAAGATCTTCACTCATGCTTTGTACGTTAACCCCAAGAGGAGCAATGAGGAGTTAAACAAGCTGCATAATAACTTACTGCAGGCTTCACCAAAAATCATCCAACATCATTGCTAAGAAGATGTTCAAGTTCTCTTACACCGATATGCCTAAAGAATACAAGTCCTGCTTGCTATACCTAGCTATCTACCCTCCAGGATACAAGATCAGGCGGTCAACTTTGATTGGACGGTGGGTAGCCGAAGGCCTGATATTCAGGAAGATTGGCCCAGTTCTGTGCTCTGGGCCAACCGATGTTTTGATGAGCTCATCAACCGGTGCCTTGCTGATCCTGCTGATACTGGTGCTGCAGGAAAGGTCAAGAGCTGTGTGGTAGGTGATCTAGTTCATGGATTTATTACCAAGATAGCCAGAAAACAACATATTGTGGGGAGACGTCTATCACGTCACTTGGCTCGCCACTTCTCCATTTTCAATGATCTTCAACTCCGCAGCTCTGACAAAATTGATGGATTCTTCCAGAGGCTCTCTAAATCATCTCGAGTGTCATTAATCAAGGTGCTAGATCTAGACGGTTGTCAGTGCTTTGGTGGGAAGAACCAACGCTATCTCGAGGACATCTGTAGCAAGATGTTATTGCTCAAGTATTTGAGCCTAAGAGGAACAGATGTTACTCAGCTGCCTAGTAAAATCAACAATCTGCGTGAGCTGGAGGTATTGGATATCCGACAAACCAACATGCCTATGAATGCAACAGCAAATGTTCTGCTCCTGAAGCTGAAGCGTCTGCTTGCTGGTAACACTGATCGGACTCCAAGACCAACCTTCAGAGCTGACGAATTAGTATATACTGCCGTCCAAATTCCTCATAAGATTGAGAAAATGGTAAACATGGAGGTACTATCTAATGTGAAGGCCCAGAGCAGTCGAGATTTGAAAGATATTGGAAAGCTATGGCAACTAAGGAAGCTCGGAGTGGTAGTCAATGACGACCCCAGTTACCTCAAGAATTTGCTTCGGGCAATCAGTGATCTGCACGAGTGCCTCTTTTCTTTGTCAATCATTCTTTCCACAGCTACAGGCAAGGCAACTCCCAGTCAGAAGTTGCCTGAAGTACCACTCAAACTCAAACATCAACCCAAGCTTCTTGAGAGTCTGAGCATCAGTGGAACCACACAGAAGGGATTTCTTCCATTGTTCATCAAAGATGTTAACAACAACCTTGTCAAGGTTACTTTGAGTAGCACCTCACTGTACCAGGTCAATCTTAAGGTCCTTGCCAAACTGCCTAAATTACAGTTCATCAGGCTCCGCCACATTGAATTCACAGACATAGAGTCACTCATCTTCGAGGAGGATGAATTCAAACGTCTCAAGTACCTTCTTGTTGAGGGATCCAGCTTCACCAAAATTATCTTCGAGGATAAAGCAGCCTGTATGCTTGAGAAGATGGCTTTGTCTCTCACCAACATAGAGTCTGTTTCTGGAGTTGACCGTCTTGAAAAATTGGAAGAGGTCGAGTTGACTATGAGCATCAGCAACAAGAAGAAGAACGACACGTTGCTATCATCATTTAACAATGGCAAACAGACAATGGCCAAGCTGACAATTGTCAGTATGTCGCTTGAGCAAGGCAATCAAGAAACCCAGAACATTAGCTTCAACAAAGGTGAGTTCGAAGCTCAAACTTCTTACTGTTGACTGCGCTGCCACCACCGAGGTTGTCTTCACCAGCGGATCTGCTCCTAAGCTCGAGAAAATCATCTGGTCCTCATCCACATCTCTTTCTGGTATCGACAACCTGCCAAAATTGATGGAACTCGAGTTCAACGGTGACCTTGTCCCGGAAGTGGTGAAAGAAGCCAGTAAAAAACATAAAAACAAACCTACTCTCAAACATATGAAACCGGAAATCCAAGACCAGGAAAAAGGAGTCGAAGAAGAGGACGAGGAAGATGCTGCAAAGTCCTCACTGTTCTGCTGGAAGTAACAAGTTTGACGTGGAGAAGCCTCTTTTTTATCCCATCGTGTGGTTTGTGTGTGATAGTGTGGATAAATTCCGGTTTGCTCTGCTTGTCCATTTGTTTCTGTCTGCTATGCCTGCGCGTTTGTTTGTGTTCTGTGTGTTGATCTACTGCAACTGTTTACTGTCATCCTGTTTTCAGAGTCTGTCTTAGTTTCAGTTTGCATTCAGTTTCGTCAGTGTAGTTCTTATTCAGAGTTGTAAGCCTGATGCATGCTGGTTCATGCAGAGGCATGTCTGAGTCCTGCGTGGCTCTTGCGTAGTCGTGGGATGGCACGATCTTACTGGCGCTCATGCCACACATTTAGGAGGATAGCTCCTTTGTATTTCCTTTATATTGCAATCGATAAACTGAAAAATGCTGCCAGTTGACAGCACCAAAACGCTGAGTTCGTCTGAGTTTTTTGGAGTGTGTCTTTTATATAGTTCGCTGCTGGTGAGAAACTTCCAGCGAGCTCTAACAATTGGTATCACATCAGTTAGTGTTCTAGGTGTGCCACGATGTCCATCTACTCCTTCCGATCAGCGCCAATCCTCAGGGCGAATCGCTCTCCCTCGTCGCCGCCGTGCCACTGGGGCCTGCGTCTCGCAATCGCCTGGTGGGGATTCTGTATATCAGAAATGCATCAGGTACCAGTCAGAGTACCAATCATCATGCATCTGCCATTGGGAGCTACCAAAATCATTTTTTGCCCATGTCCTCAGAGGTGAGTGGTGAACCAGAACGCAAGACTAAGCAAAAAGAGACCCTGCGCGCATGTTTGTGTTCTGCACATGTTTGAACTGAGTGCCTTGTGTTTGTGGTTGAGCATAATGGTTGTGCCTATGAACGGAGTGCCTTGTGTTTGTGGTTGAGCATAATGGTTGTGCCTATGCTCACAGATTTGCACTGAGTACCTATGTTTATTGTTTATATCAACCATCAGGCTACATAGATGGTTTTGTGTAATAAGAGCAATGTTTGTACGCACATTTGACATCTTATTAATGTACCGTTGTGCTATATTATACAGTCATAGCACATCAACCCTGTACTCTAACATGGCTTAAAATATTATGTTACATAAGTACAAAGGTAGTTTGTGTTGATAAATGTAGCAATTAGCACGTATAGTAAAGTAAAACTTATCAAAGCTGGTTATCTTTACTTTCTCCATCTGTTTATTTCCTAACACAATACCCATTTAAATACTGTATAAACTCTATCTAGTTGTGATACATTTACCATTACTCTATATGTGTTTTCAACCAAAGTGAAATGTCGTCAGGTTTGCTCAGAATCATGGCTTTGATTGATGGACTAGTTCAGTTAACAGGAATACCTTATTTTCTTACACACAGTTTAATTCATCACTTGGACTGCATCTTACAATTCTCCTACATATCCAAGCCAAGTATGAACACTGACAATTTCATTGGTACAATAAGAACTGAAATAGGATACACATCTAGTTTTGACAAGGAAAACAAATAAAATATCCACGTTGTATATATGTTCCACTAGCTTAGATCTCACAGCATATCTCCCACATAAAACAAGATCATAAGCATTAGTATGGATGAGCTACTCAAATCAGAGCTAATTTATCCTTGTACATCCTAGCAACTATCAGAATGATAGAGATCTACTATATGTAGGTGAGCAAAGGCATTGGCCAGACAACAATAACTTTACATGAAGTTCAGGTAGAGAGCATTCACGTCAGACATTCAGTCATCTGAAAACAAATTAAACAGAGCTGAAGGAAAACAAACAGCACCGGCTTCTCTGTAGGAGTAGGACTGTGCAGGCTGCAGGAGTTGCCGAGTTGGTCGCGTGCAGCGCTGACCGCAGTTGCAGTAAGCAGGAGTGGTTGGGCGCCCCCACTTACGCGCGCATCCAGCACTGTAGATACTAGCCGCGCCGCCGCCGCCCAGGCCAGGCGGCCACTTCCTTCTTCGATTTGACCCGTTGCTGCGCCGTAGGGCGCACCCCTCTCCTTGATTTGGCCGGGCACGCGTGCAGGAGCCAAGAGGCAGGCGAGCGGTGGGGGCGACGGCGCAGCCGGGGAAGGGAGCGGCGGGCGACCACGGCATGTTATGTGGCCCGTCGGCTCTCGGCTGGCCGACAGGTCCATGCGGCATAGGGCCATGGGGGCAGGTGCTGCTGGCAGGGCACTCACAAGTCACAACTGAAATGAAGAACAGAGGACTAGAGAAGGGAGAGGACCTTCGGCATGGACCTGCTTCATCATGCTGAAAGGCGTTCATGGTTCGAAATTCGCCTCTTGGTCTCTTTCAGTGTGTTTGGTTGTGGTGCCAATTCTAGGCGGCTGAAGTCCACTTTTGAGTTGTCGCGTGTTGACCTCTGGGGGCTCGCCGTGCCTCTCCATATTCATATACTATGCATCTTGGGCGAGAAAATGCTCGACAGGCATGTGTAAAACAAATCATCAAAATTACATACTCATCTGGTGGTGATTTGCCCGGCGGAGTAATATGAGTCATGTAGAACGGCTATGAGCGACGAGAGCGATACAAGCGACGGGGGCGATCCAGGCGGTGGGGATGTTCGGTCCTCGTCTCCGACGAGATCAACGGCGAGCGGCCCGTCCGGGTCGACATGGGAGGTTACGGCTACAGAGCTCCGCTTCCAGGAAGAGCTCTCGTTGATTAAGGAGGCTCGAGGCGTGCGCATCGCCATTGATGAGCAGGTTCGAAGCTCGAACCCTAACTCTACCCGATGTCACAAGGACTACATCGTCTCACAGAGGCGGAGAGACCTTGGGGATCACCTGATCAGCAATCAATCACCATTGACACATACGGGAAGCTCGTAAATGTGAGAAAATCCGACCCATCACAATACCTCTAACTGCATCCAACCAAACACACCTTTGCTTACGTTCTACAAAGTGTATACATTATTATGCATGCGAGAAAAATCAATTATCTCCTTGACACCCACCGTCTCACTCTTCTCTAGCAACTACTTATACAAATATTATTAAGCCGAAATAAAAGTTTGATCCCACAACAAAAAAACATTTTGCAACGTTATATTTAATAATTGATAAATAAAATATAGTATCGAATAACAATCGAAAATGGCTGCTTTTGTATCAACAATACATACAATATATCTTGTCCACCAATGCAACCGAACAATTTCAATTTCTTCTGCTAATATAGTACGTACCTCCTCCTAAATGGCTGAACAACTGAGTTTCTGGTTAATGAAAAATGCACCTAGACGTCATCGTAAAAAAAAAAATGGCTGAACAACCGAGAGGAGGAAGTTGCAAAAATAACTCTGAAACATTATGGATGGGCTAGCTTGAATTATTAGCCGAATCGAGGCCCATCTCTTACATATCTGCTAACAAAAATGCGGTTGGGCTGGATCCAATCAGTGGCTCCACTCTGGGCCAAAGTATCTGGCGTTGGGCCTCCTGAACCTCCTTGCAGCAGGTCGTTTTGCCGGGCCTGATTCAGATTCAGGAGTCCGAGTCCCAGAGGGTCAGCGCGCCGACGTCGCGCATGAAGGCGGCAAACTCCTGAGCGCGCGCGCCCAGCGCCGCCGCGCGGGCGGCCATCCTCCGATGCGCCTCCGCCACCGCCTCGCCGCCGGGCTTCGCCGCGTTCTCGGCCGCCATACGCGTGGACATCTCCGTGGATCTTGCCACCTTGCCGACCATCTCCTCCGCGTGCGCTGCGATGGCCTTCCACTCTGGGTCCCCCGGCGTGAGCTCCTCCGACTCGAGCATCTCAGCCGTGGCCAGCATTAACAGGGACATCACCTCGTCCAGCTTCGTGTCCAACGCCTCGGCCTTGGACAGCAGCTGCAGCAGCTCCTCGAACGCCATGGATGTGATCGATGGTGTTGGCAGAATGGCAGAGTACTTGCTGGATGTGTTGGACTACGATCGAGCAGAACCCGGTCGCTTCTTATAGACAGTCGACGCAGACGAAACTAACTGTATGCGAGACGAGCACGGATAGTCTGATACTAGGATTCCGGTTCCGAATCACCGATGCGGAGCCGAGAAACGTCGAACGTACGCGTGGCTTTTTTTTTTCCCCCTTTTCTCTTGTTCTTTTTTTCCGTCGCAGGCCGCCCCATCTGCCTGTGCTCCGTCCGGCCCACAACCTCACCTCGGCCCTCGGGTATCCTCCACCGAACGCACCAGCACCGGTACGCTGCTGCACGGCGTCAGGCGCGCTACGGGGTCTCATCGCGCGCGGACCTCAGGGAGCAGCAGCTCACCAACGGCGTGGCTCTCGCCGCCGAGAGCATCCGTGGCGCGGTGTCTCGGCGACGGTGTCGATGCCGCCGTGGTCCGCGCCATGGACGACGTCCAGAAGGAGTAGTCATGTCCCTAACTACAGTGCGCATGCATGTTCATGTCCATGTCCGTGACGTTCCTGGTGGCGTCTAGGCTCGTCCACCGCAGGCGCACGGGCCCTAATAAGCTATTTCATGGCAAACCTTGTGAGTGAGTTCGAGTGGGGTGAAGTGGAGGGTGATGAGCATGCCGTCCCGTCCCAACTACACACGGACAGCGATCGTACCTAATAACGTGTTTCATTAAGCAGAAAGAGAGTTTGTCACATGGTAATCAAACTAATTACCGAAGACACACAACACTAGACAAAGCTCGCACAAGATCGTAATTTATGGCAATTAATTTGCGACGGCAAAGAGGGATGAAGCGCCATGACCTGAGGTGCCCTGATCACATCTGTTTTTTTGAGTCCAACTTATCTATCTCAAGTTCAAGCCATTTATTTAATTAATATTTGTACTCGTATTTAGCAAAATTCTTTTTTTTTATTATTAACGTTTCTGTTTCTTTATTGGAATAAATATGTGTCGTATGGTGATTTCATCAACTATTGTGATTGTTATGCTAAAAAAAAACACTATTGTGATTGTTTAAAAAATATGTTTGTTCTACTCTAAAAAAAATTCAACTTTAGAGAATTGGAGACGTCCTAATTAACTCCTCTAAACATATACAGCAGTTTAGCCAAGGACAAGTATATCCTTCTTATCAGAAACTAACTGTCTATTTATTTCATGAATTGTCGCTTAGGTAAAATTTATTTTCAACCTCAAACTTACACGACAATATGTTCTAGACGTGATTGTGATGTATTTATCTTCTTTGATGAAGGTTGGCATTAAATTACATCCGGGATAACTGATTAAGTGAGCCATCCAATTTAATAGTCAATGGAAGACTATCATCTTGGGTACTCATTGAAAAAGGTTGTTGATCCTGATACTAACATCTTCAATTTTTGTCTTGTTAATTTTATAGACATCCCAAATGTTCTCATGTTACCTTTGAAGGCATTGTGATAAATCAATAGTTCTTTCAACAATAAGTTTGTTTTTGCAAAAACAAGGCTGAAGCCATGGTGTGCTCTTTTCTCCGACAGTGGCATCTTCAACCAAAATTCTCTAATACAGCTAAAACTGCATCCCACATGTGAACATGACATGAAGACAACACAATGTTTTATCATGTGAGGTGCATTGAGTATCCCCAAGTCTTGCAAGGTTACTTTCTTGCTGTATGTGTCAAATTGACTTTTAAGATTCTTCTGTTTCCTAAACAAATTTTTATTAATGGTATATAATTGATTTCCATTTGTTATTGTAACCAACCAACCAACAAGCTACCAAATGAGTATTGATTAATTTTTACATAAACCTGTTCAATCAAAATAGAAAAAATTAAGATGATCCACAGTTTGAAACCCTTCTCTCTCTCATAAAAAAGTAGATGTGCTAATAATTGGACCGGCCCAAATACATCCTTCAGCCTTGGCCCAACAGCCCAACTTCGCTCCTAGAGTCGTCACACTCGCTCCCACTTCCCCGTCGATCTCACGTCCGGTCCCACCCCGCGCCTGCAACTCCTGCGGCCCAGCTACGGATCCCGAGGAGTCCGGCGATGGGGTGGTGATCGAGCGGGAGGAGTGGGCGCTCACCCCGCTCGTCTACCCGCTCCTTCTGCCGCTGCCCTCACCGCGGCTCTCCCTCGCGTCCGGTGAGCGCTAGCGCGCGCCCTCCAATCTCCTGCCTTTGTCGAGCCGCCGTGCCTCACCTAATCGGATGGTGTTGGTTATTGTTGTGCAGTGGGTGAAGAGATCCATTCCGTGTTCGGGGAGGATGAGTTCGTGCGGTGTGGGCTTGGCAGGGAGCAAATGGCCCCGCGCCTTGCCTCTACCACTGCAGCTGCGCTGTTCCCCGGTGCCATTTCTGGCGTCATTTCTGTCAATTGTAAGCTTTGGTGATGAATGCTTTTGTTCAGTTTGTCAGTTATGTATTTGGAGTTTAGAGCACGAGTTTATGTTAGGTGGTGTGACATTTTTCATAGATAACCTGTTACAATCCCCTCTTATTGTTTGGTGTCATATAGCGGTGCATTTCAAATTAGTCTTTGATCTGAGATCTGATTCCGGTGTTTTAACGGAGTAACTGACTAATAAGGTTCTGTTAATGAGCCTCAGTTTCTAGGTTGAAGGCTTGAAGCCAAGTACTGGATTAGGCTTAGCATTGTCATTTTGCTATGGGAATGATTCAGAACCAACATTTGCATCCGTGTTTCTTTATCCAGCAATGGTGTTAATTTCTGGTTCTTATTCCAGTATACCACTTGCTACCTAATTTACTAGCTATTGATTTTTTAATGCCATATGGTCTTCATGCCTCCATGACAACTATGGGGACCAAAACTTGTGTGTCTGGGTATACAACATAAAGGTCCTGAATATTAGTTCAGGTAATGCGTTGATACTTTGTATCCCTAACCTAGGCCAGTGCCTCATGATGAAGTTTGATATACTAGGCAAGTAGGAATTGCAGAGTATAATCTACACCTTGGTATGATTTAAGTTCTCTCTTCTCTTTGTGCGTGTAGTTCTTTGTTCCATAAGCTACATTTATCCTTTGCACAGGTACTGTTATTTCATACAATGTGAGCAGTCTATGTGTTCTTATCCTTCCAGTAGTAGCTATAACAATTTTTACACTGATGATTATAGAGGACAACAAAGGGCTTGCATATTCTACTGGGTACTTCAGCTTGCAGTAGGTGCTGTGAAGAGTTTCAGTGTTCTTCATTGTTCATGGATCAATAGTTTCATTCTGGCTTTTGCCTCTTCAGTGTTCTCTTTTCTGTTTTTTTTTGAGACGTGGCCTGTTCTGGAGCATGAGAAGGTTTTGCGTATTTTTTGAAACACTTATGTGCTATAACTATGTTCTCTATGTTGTATAAATCATTGAGTGCATGATCCTGTCTTTTCAGCAAGATCTACTATTTGATACCTTCTGGCTGATGACATTCTTTGAATCGATGTCCCTTACTGGAAGTCAAGAAATCACAAATGTATTGGTCAGCGATGATGACACTAGATTCTTGCTTCCCTATGCATTTGCAGCCACACTATCGGTAGTGGGGATTCTATATATCAGAAATGCATGAAGTACCAGTCAAAGTACCAGTCAGCATGCATCTGCCATTGGGAGCTACCAAAAATCATTTTTTCCCCATGTCCTCAGAGGTGAGTGGTGAGTCATCTTGCTTGCTCCAGTGCTTTGTTTCTCATTTCTGTTGGTAAAGCTCTATGTATATTCCATAAATAGTGTCCAGGAGCAAATTTTGCCATATCTTGATACAGAAATATTAGTTGACCAATGTTTTTGATGGCATTGTATTTGATCTGCAGTAGTCTACTAGTCTTCACAATTTCATTATAAAAAATGTGCAGTTTTGTAACCTTTTTAAAGATATCAACAATGACTTTGTTGAAATTGACCATGAATATTTTAATATGAGGCACAATTGCAAACAAAATATGACCTCTGTGCGGCACACTGCTAGGTATTTATGAGCTTGTCGAAATAAATTTGGCATATGAGGAATTGCTTTAGTCAAACTTAAGAGATATTTCTGAATTCTGATGTGAAAAGCACATAAAAATAAGAAGCTTTTCCATCTCTCATAATATGATAGTGAGTCATGATTGTTGCAACTTAAGCTTTTCAGTGCTTGCATGTTCCATTTCTGTTTCTGACCACAATTCATGTGTTTCACATACTCCCTCTGGGTTGGTATTAGAAGTCGTTTAGGACAGACGACACGGTCTCCAAAACACAACTTTGACCTCTTATTATTAAAAGAATATTTATGAACATGTAATATATGTATACTTTTATCAAAGTATTTTTAAAGACAAATATACTCATATAATTTCCACATTTATAAACTCAACAACTTAAAAGTTATTAGTGATTTATATTCTCAATGTTTGACCCAAACCTTGTCCAAAACGACTTCTAATACCAACCCGGAGGGGAGTGAAAGAGTACTGATCCTGGTCTTAGCTCAAGCAAGCATCCATTTTGCTGTCTCACCCTTTTGGTTTCTCTCGGGCACCAACCATAGTGGTATTAGTCTCAGTTCTTCCTGCAACTTTTTCTGCCTGGTCTTACGTATTTTTTTTTCGAAAGTGTGCATTAGCACATACCGCATTAAAAAAGAAGTGGGAAATTACATAGGATTCACAAGTAATCCATAGATTACTGATGAATCCCACAAGCACAAACACACAACAAGAAATGAGAAGGGGGGGGGGTGGGGTGGTGGGGCGGACCCTCCACCTTACAACTTCCTGCTACTTTTCTGCCTGGTCTTCTGTTTGATTAGTGTTTAGAAACTTGAGGCTGAAATTGTGTTACCATTCTCATAGATCTGTTGATTGACACAGGCTGACGGAAGGTATGCTCAACTATCAGTAATCTACCCTTGTTTCTTGGCATCAAGAATGCTTGGAAGTGCTGGTTTTCAATGGTTTTATGGAGTTGCAACTCCCTTCCGGAATGAGGGCAGCTTGACAATAGCTTACATTGGTGCTGGACTCGCTTTGTCAATTGTGGCTTATGATTACCAGGTATACCATGCATACCTCTAAAGGCAACAACATGTTGTTGGAAATTGGTGTTCAAAGTCTAATGAGAAGTTACATGATCCTGCAGGAGATTGGAGCACTGGTTATAGTGTTCTGCATCTTCCATGCATATGTGGGCTTTATTTTGCCTTCACTAGCAAGATTGAGAACAATGTAAGTTACTGGTGCAAGTACGATACTGCGATCAAGCTTAAATTACAGTCTAGTATTTGCTGTTTACAATGCTGGCATCACTGTAGGTACCTAACAAATGAGCTGCGTGGGGACATGATGAGCTTTTCACTGTCGCTGGCAAATACTGCCATCTTCGCTTTCCTGTTACAGGTATCCACCTGAAGTCCTCTTTTGAGTGAACGTACATTCTTGTGCAAATGTTTTCACAATGCTGAGATCATTTCTTTCCTCTGCAGGTACCCACCATCGACACTTTGCAAATTCAACCATCCTGTTTCTTGCATCCTATGGCCCGTTAGGAGCTGGGGGTTGCATTCATATGTTGAGGAGATGGAGAAAGCACACTCGGCAGAATTGCTCGTAGTTTGTAGGAACTTGAAGCACCTAAAAGGTTATACCCTACAGTCGGACTTCAGAGCCATTTTGTAGCATGCTAGTATATCACGTTTTCTTGTCGACTCGTCGTCTGGAAACATGAAAACTCATGGTGACACCGTTGGTCAATGGTGACTTGTGCAGCATATCAGGAGTTAGGTGGAGGTTATTTTCTTTTTTTTGAAGAAATCGTTGAAATTGAAGGTTGACACATGCTGTATACATGTAACGAAGGCAGAAAACCTTGGCCAATGATACAAAGTTGTTGTTGGACATATTTTTGTGCCATGTAAATACCAGATTGTTCATCAATTTTGGCCCATAAGTAACATGATGGTTGACATGGTTTTGAGTAAATGTGGAACACCTTGTTTCTGTTGAGCTGTTTACTATACATATGCGCCTTGTTTCTGCCTGAAGCTAAGCTAGGAGCAGGCATGGGGATATCAGCAGGCCTATGTGCATTCGTTAGGATAATCATGATCCTAATTAAGATTTAAGTCTGAAACCGAACACAACTAAGATTATATCAGCAAGAATAAAAATCATATTTGCCTACAAATACGATGGGAGAGAACTGGGTTGGAAATCCGGTGCTGGATGGTGAGGCTGCCTGAAGATGCGATGCATCCGTGACAAGTTGTGTTGCATGTGTTTTTAATAATTTGGTTATCGAGTATCGACGATGGGAGCTCACAAGTAATTTGATCACTAGCTTGTGAAGATGGTGCATCTGACAGGAAAAGAAAATTCCAGTAGCAGAATATATAGAGCCTACTGATCATCTCAATAGACGATCGATATGCAGTCCTCATTCTCTGGGCCGGGGTGAGGACGAACAGTACGTAATACGCCGACAGGCTGAAACGGATACTGGATGAGTTTACCATGGCGACCGGCTTGCGAACAAACTGAATGTTGACAAGAACCTGATCCCTACTAGGCTGGTGGAGAGATCCTAGTACAATGCAATGCAAGCAAGAATAGGTGACCTTGGGCTGTCTCTGTCCAACATTAAACTCCACCTGTCGAGCAGATCGATAACTATCTAGCTGGCACCCAATGGTGGACCGTGGACGTAATCAACTCTGTGCTGAGCGCAATCATGCTGCCGCAAGGAGCGTTGGACGCTCTCTGGATGCGATGCCAGACGACGTGCTTTCATCTGGCTGGAGCAGAGAAGACGAGATCAGCTAGCTAGTGAGGAACCGGATACAATGCAAGCAGAATCTCCACCAGGAAGCACATTATGGATAACACTACTTGTGGACTCTATCACTCGTCAGATGAATCTTCTGACCATATAATGGCTGACTGCCCTTCTGCACAAGACTTCTGGAACAAGGTCTGAAGGGGGGCGGCTACCCAGATCGCTCCTGCCAGCAACCTTTGGTGCTCTGTTTTGCCTGAACAAATTCCGACAACTGAAATTTCTACCTTCCTCCTGTACGTGCTGCTGGAACTGTGGAAGCACAGGAACAAATTCCGACAACTGAAGCTTCAGCGCCTGCTACTGGCCAGCAGCAATTCGGACATGCAGGCTACCGGCGGATCAGAGATCGGTTTTGCAAACGCGTGGTGTATTTCGAATGTAACTCCTCTGTATAATCGTGTAAACTCAGGCAACAACCAGACCTTGTCGGCAGAGAAGAAAGACAAAATCAGGCGAGCTTGAAATGAAGGGACGGCGCCTTTTACTCGTTTGGTGGTGCGCTACCAGTACAGTACATGTACAGCACATGCAGTGATGCACCCGGACGGCCGGACCCTCCTCTATGCTCATCTGCGTCGTCCTTTGTTGCCGCAACCCAGCAAGATGGTCACTGATCAGTGATCACCCCCATCATCACTATGGCTGGTTCGGGGCCTGGGGTCAAGTCAAGACGTCGCTGAACCTTGCCGGCAGAGAGAGAAACAGGCGATGGGCGTCCGGCCACACGCGTCGCCGTCGGCTCTCTGGCTGCTCATGACTCATGAGTCCGGTGTGTCGTGTTCCTATGATTTGTGGCTGTGTCGACAGTGAAATGGTTGCATAAGTCAGCAGCAGCTCATGGCCATCACAATATAACAGTGCCTGAGGGGTGTTTAGTTGGTGAAATATATTCACGCCATCAGAAGACTTTTCGTCTCAGATTTGGTAATTATTGTCTAACCATGAACTAACTAGTCTCAAAAGATTCGCCTCGCACTTTTCAGCCAAACTGTGCAATTAGTTTTTTTGGTTTACTTACGTTTAACGCTTCAAAATGCGTTAAAAGATTTGATGTGACTTTAAACTGTAAGATTTTTGGGTTAATGCATGGGAAGTAAACACACCCTAAGTGTCCCACGGCCCCACCTAGGGATGGCAATAATTGTACTATACTATACCCAGTGGGTATAGTAATTTGAGAATAAATACGGATAACTATAATACTCCTATGTGAGAGATACACACGAGAGGCAGCGTGCGTCGCCGAACGCTCCTATCCGTTACTTCCTTCCGGGGTGGAGGGAGTACAAACTATAAAACCGGTCGCCCCTGAGAACTGAGTACAATAGAGAGGTCCGGCGTGAGAGCAGCTCCAGTGTGTCGGAGAATCGAAACGAGGAGGTGAAAGGGCAAACCGTGCACATTGCACAGATCGAACCGTATGTCAACCAAGTAAAACTGGCTAGTAGAGAGAGAGATGAATTTTTACTCCCTCCGTACTATAATTAGTGTCGTTCTCGTTGTTTTTCAAGAAGTCAAATACTTTCGATTTTAACCATATATATAAAAAATATTAATATTTATATTACATAATTAATATAATTAGATAGATCGTTTAATAATAAACTTATTTGAAGATACAAACTTTACTAATATATTTTACAAATCTAATCAAACTTAGAAAAGTTTGACCAAAGACGTACACCATAACGATTGTTATTTTGAATTGAGAGAGTACTTTTTATCTGAAACAGGAGTTTAACTCTATTGTGCTTTATTGACAAATAAAACAGGTCCGGTACAACCGTGAGAGTTCTGCTCTAGGCCTTGTTTAGATTGCCTCAAAATTTCAAGTTTTTTTCACTCTCTTTTCATCACATCAATCTTTAACCAATTGCATGAAGCATTAAATGTAGATAAAAAATAACTAATTATATAGTTTGGTTGTAAATCATGAGATGAATCTTTTAAACATAGTTAGTCTACGATTAAATAGTAATTATCAAATACAAACGAAAGTCTGCTACGATATCGTAATTGAAAAAAGTTCTAAACAAGGCCCTAGTGCAGTGGTAGGTCCCTATATTGAACACCACACAATGAAAACCGTACCTTCTGACACCCTGATAAACTTGCAGAGTAATAAGGATTTTGGACGTCCAACGATTTTACGAGCTGCCCTGATAATGACAAAGGACCAATAGAAACCAAGCAATAATTAATGCAATACAAGGCAGTCGTCCTCCGTCCGCAGTGGCCGGTGTCTAGTGGGAACCGAGCACACCGAGCACACGAGATAAGAGGGGCAAAACATGCGGTGGAAGCCACATACTACGCGCGTGGCCGGACGCCCATCGCCTCTCTCTCTCTCTCTCCTGCGACAGGCTTAGCGACATCTTGAACTTGTTCGGCTCAGCCAGTAGTGTTCTTTTCTCACAATAAATCAGATCATCGGTAAATTGCCAAGAGACTTTCTCCTCACAATAAATCAAGACTAGCCTAACCGAATTTGACTTGATCTCGGGCCCAAGCCCGAGCCAGCCAAATCAGCATAGAGGATCGAGACTATCCGCACTCATGTTCCTCTATTTACTTCCTCTATACATCCCGATCATCAAGATTTTCTTTTTAGAAGACTCCCAACGCAGACTCTATCATAGTTTCTATCCTCATTTATTACCCTCTATTTATCGCTTTTATTGATGTATACCAGATTTATTGAAAGAGAGAGGAAAAACACGGAGAAATCAAGTCTAACTAAGAAACCAAGTCTTCACGTAAACCAAAGACAATATATGAGAGTGACAAGTGGATCATACGACATCACGATAGAAAATTATATTGTGGAAGATAGTTTCTTGACACAACGCCCAAAACTATAAAACCATGATAGTTTCAAGATTGTGAGAGTGTCCTTACAAAGACTTTTCTCCCACATTCATCTCTTTTATATCTCTACTCTATACCAACCACCATTAGTGAGGCTCACTTTTAATTTTATCTAAATATATTTATGTGAGATCTTGTTTTGAAGGATTTATTGAAACGAATTCAATGATGTAATCAAAATTTAATTTGATTTTTTGTTTTGTGAGTTATAATATTTTTTAGTTACGTAAAATCATAGGGCCCGCCGCTGCATCTCTCACCTCTCACCTTTCTTTCTCCCATCGGTAGCAAGGGGGCCGCGCCCTGTCTCGTCAGAGGCAGGAGTCCTGTATGGCGCCATATATGCAGGAAGCGGGAGCTCCCGGGATGTTCCAGGATGGTTTACCGTCGACCGCTGCGTGCTTTTTCCGGTAAAATCGTACCCAGGATGGTTTACCGCACACGAGTGCGGACAGTCCCGAGGGGGTCCGGGTGCATCACTGCGTCTACTGTACCTCTACTGTGCATCGTACATGGGGTAGCGCTGGTGCGCGCCACCGAACGAAGTGAATTTTCGTTAATGTTTAAGCTCGCCTGCCTATTTTTTTTTTATCCTCACTGCCGACATGGTTCAGCTAGCATCGGCTTGACTTGAACGGGCTCCGTGGCACGGGTCCATGCAACTGGAAGACAGATAGGCTCAAATTCCACCCATCGCCCAGCTTAGGGGTGTTTAGCAAGACTTCTCTTGAGAGGCTTTTCCAAAAAGTCAGAGTCGTTTTTGAAGGAGCCATACACTACTACGTAAATCTTAACACTTTTGGTTAACCAAGGCGGACATAGGCAAATAACCACGGTGGTTGTGCTGTGCCGCCACGGTTAATCGATTAACCGAGGCGGGCATGTAAAAAAAAAAAAAAAACAAAAAGAAACCTAGCGAGCCCAATCAAACCCTTGCCGGGCCCAATCGAGCCTACCACGGTTAATCGATTAACCGAGGCGGGCATGTTTAAAAATAAAAGAAACCTAGCGAGCCCAATCGAGCCCCGCTGCCGGGCCCAATCGAGCCTACTACCGTGGTCGGATATGATCTCACTGGATCCGGCAAGCACCGTCGTTGATTATGATGATTAGAGACTACCAAATTAGATGCTAGATTTTATATTTTCTTGGATCTATTTTGTTTCTAGCACATCTAGTTAGAATCAACTCACGCCAGAAGTGAGTATTTTTATATAAAATGGAATAAATTCAACATTTATTATTACGATGGTTAGAGCTTGACAAATTAAAACTCAGATGTTTCTAATTACTGAATTTCTGGCATTTATCTCTTGTAGTGCGGTTGATGAGAACTAACATGGAGACTCCGTTAGGACCTCTAGCAAGATAAGATAGGTTGTCAAGACGAGTTTCTCTCTGAATGGTTGCCAAGGAGGCTGGGAGTCCCTCAAAGACTCGTCTTATTCTTCTTTGCAGGTCTGGCTTGGGCGTTGTGCAAGAATGGGAACAATGCAAGATGGCTATTGAAAAGGGTTTCCCCATAGTCCTGACTCAGTCATTTAAGATAGAGTAAAGTGCATAACTGGTCCCTAAACTTGTTCGATTTGTGTTATCTTGGTCTCTAAACTCGTAAATTAATCGTTTAGGTCCTCAAACTTGTTACATTTGTGTCATTCTCGGTCTCTAAATTGTAAATCATCCGTTTAGATCCTCAAACTTGTCCAGTCATGTCATCCAGATCCTTAAACTTGGTTTTGAGTCTTATCTAGGTTCAAACAGGGCGATCTCAAAACTCTATATCAAAAAAAAAATTATAACTTTTTCATACAAACTCGAATAAAGACAAACTTTATTTCAAAATTGTATCTCTCAACGCGATCTACAACTCAGTAGTTGAAAATATTTTGAATTAAAACTGTTTAGAGTTCCAAAATGAAATTTTAAATTTTAAAATCAGTAAACTTACAACAATATTTTAAGACCCTAAACAGTTTTAATTAAAAAAAAAATATTTGAACTACAAAGTTGTAGATTGTGTCGAGGGTAAAGTCTATCTTCATTCAAGTTCATATGAAAAAGTTATGAATTATTTTTTATATAGAGTTTCTAGATCGCCTTTGTTTTGACCCAGATGAGACTTAAAACCAAGTTTAGGGACTGGAATGATACGATTTTGGACAAATTTGAGGACCTAAACGTGTGATTTTTAAGTTTAGGGATCGAAATGACACAATCGAACAAGTTTGTGGACCATGGTGACACAGATGGACAAATTTGAGGGACGCGAGCGATTCGATTTGCGAGTTTAGGGGACAGGAATAACACAACTGTACAGTTTTTAGGGACCGGTGATAGACTTTACGATACTATCAACTTTACGTAGATGTGGGGAGATCTCTTGAAGGAAGAAGGCGACAAGGCAAAGCTGTCAAGAATGGTGGCCCAGTTGGAGTCCTGGGTTACCAAGAATGTTCATAGTCCAGTTGTTAGCTCTGATATCGTTTTCATGTAATGGTTGGCAGTTTCTTTGCTGTTTCTGTTTACTGCTGGGAAGGGTACTCTTTGTATTGTCCTTTTCGTTAGCAAAAACTGGTTTAGCCCGTATGTACCCTTTAATTGTTTTCATTAAAAGCAGAGTTAATCTCTTTTCAAAAAAAAAAAAAAAAAAAAGTTTGAGGAAAAAAATTGGTAAGATAGATCAAGTTTTTGAGAAAAAATTTGTTAGCTCTCATTCAACCCATCTAGGAATCGTAGAAACCACAGGATGTTTGTACGATTATAGGTGATCTTGCAGCTAGGGATCCATAATCTGATTATGAGCGTTTCCAAAAATACGCCTTAGTTACCGTTCGGTCCTTCATCACCTCCCAGCTCGGCTAGTGCCCGAAACCCCGTGACCGTGAGATCCAGTCCAACGCTCCAACTAGAAATCAGCAGCCAGCAGCCATACTAAGCCCCATAACTCGTCTGTCGCCCAAGGCACACTATCAGTGCGGCACAGCAGAGAGCACACAAAACATAGCCACCGTAGCCCAGCTATAGCCTGCCCGGCCCCTGGAGACGGCGAGAGCGAGACCAGCCACCCGTCTGTCGCCGGCCGGCCAGCCGGCGGGAAGGAGGGAGGGAGAGAGCCGGTGAGACACATCAACTTACACCATGACTGAGCTAGCGGCTGGCGCCGTGAGCTCACTGCTGCTCGTCGTCCGCAACGAGCAGCGGCTGCTTGGCGGCGTCAGGACGACGTGCAGTTCATCAAGGAGGAGATGGAGAGCATGAAGAGTTTCCTGGCGCACCTTGCCCGGAACACGCCCCCGGCGGGGAGCACGACGAGCAGGTGCGCACCTGGATGACCCAGGTGCGTCTGCTCGCCCAGGACTGCCACAACTGCATCGACCTGTACCTGTACAGCGGAACCCCCACATCCACCGCGCCAAGGGCAGGCTCCGGCGCTACCTCTGGTGGGTGTACTGGTTCCTGCGCAAGCTGCTCGCGCAGCACCGCGCGGCGGTCCAGCTACGCCAACTCAAGGACCGGGCGCGTGATGTCGGCGAGCGACGACTGAGGTACGGCGTGGAGGTCCCGTACAAGTCGGCAGCAGGGCAGTCGCCTCCTGCGACTAGGCTGATGGCGGCGGTAGCACGTAGCTACGCTGCCGGAGATGATGAAGACGACGGTGACGATGATCGGTTGACGCTGGCAACGACCGATCATTCTTCCCAGAGAGCCCTGTTTTCTCGCACTCTGGACGACTACGTCAAGGCAAAGATACGGGAGTGGATAAATAACATGCTGGCTCTTGCTGGTGACGCCCTCCTAGATGATGAGACAGTGTCCTTCGTCATCGGGGCCCCGGAGGATAGATACCGGGATGTTATCACTCTTGTACGTGAAACTTCGGTTTTCCGTCGAGGCTTTGAGTACGGAACCGGCTACCATCTCGCTGTCTTCATCGACATTCCGGCAGTCCACTTGGAATTTTTACCACTACGACCGAAGGAGGTTCTCTTCTACATGTTGCGCCGGATCAAGCTCGAAAACCAAGGCACCACAGATCAAGGGGAAGAGGAGGCGGATTCTGATTTTCGGCGACAATACTTCCAAAAATGCCGTATTTATCTTGAAAAAAAGACAGTGTTTGGTAAAAGCAAGAGCAGTATAGAGAAGATGAAGATTTATGAAAAGCTTGACAAGATCAAGAGTGGTCTACTAAATGACCCACCAAAGGGTCAGCAGGAGGACATGGATCAGAAGGACCCAAAACTTGACAAGATCAAGAGTGGTCTTCAAAATCAACCACCAAAGGGTCAACAGAAGGACATGGATCAGAAGGACCCAGGCCTACATGCACTTCTTAAGCAGCTACTCTGGTCATCTCTGCCTGCGTCTCAACAAGACCAATTGATGAAGGACAAAGACGTGTATAATAAATTATCAGCATCGGACAATACCATCCGTTTAGTAGCGGACAAGCTTAAGGAGCATATGGAAGGAATAGAACAAGGAGAAGAAGGGCGGGTTGGGGGAGAAGAAGATCATGAAGGAGGGAAACAAAAGGTAGAAGTAAGTCAAGGTGCAGATATAGAAGAAGAAGAAGAAGAAGAAGAAAGGAAGATTTATCTCCATTTAGATCAGTATGTACACATCCTGCGGCAAGTGTTCCCAAAGAGCAGCGGCGGCAACATCAAGTCGTCAGCAATGCAAGCTACAAATACTATATTTGGAGACGATCAAATGAAACAAATGATCGATGTGTCAAAGCAAGAGATCTTACGGGAGCTGCAGGGAGGCAAAGATGACAAGATACAAGATCAGATACGTCAAAACACAGAAGTTACTTTCAAAGAAATAGTGGACCAGAAAATGGATAAAATCAGGAAAGAATTCAAAGAGCAGCTGAAGATCAAAGGGCTCCTGGACGATATTGAATATCAACTGAAGAAGAAATCTTCCCTGTTTATCCTCAGAATTGATGAGACGGTGGATTTACCCAGATGGGAGGATACCAGAAATGCTTTGAACCTGTTAGAACGGAGCGCAGATGTACTGTTTGTAACCACCGCAAAGGACATCCAGCAAGCAAAAAAATATTGCTATCCACAGAGTGAACCTATAGACTATTCTCTTGTTGGCTTCTACCATGTTACAGTGCTTGAGATTACTAAGCAGCAGAAGAATGAAAAGAACTACGATCCACAGATTTATCGCAACATCTTAGAGCAGTGTGAATCAAATGAATTCTGCATGAAGATCTTTACTCATGCTTTGTACGTTAATCCCAAGAGGAGCAATGAGGAGTTAAACAAGCTGCATAAGAACTTATTACAGGCTTCACCAAAATCATCATCAGATATCATTGCTAAGAAGATGTTCATGTTCTCTTACACCGATATGCCTAAAGAATACAAGTCCTGCTTGCAGTACCTTGCTATTTTCCCTATAGGACACAAGATCAGGCGGTCCACTCTGATTGGACGGTGGGTAGTAGAAGGCCTGATATTCAA
This sequence comes from Hyparrhenia diplandra, assembly GCA_015847255.1. NCBI lineage: Eukaryota > Viridiplantae > Streptophyta > Magnoliopsida > Poales > Poaceae > Hyparrhenia > Hyparrhenia diplandra. The sequence goes on from JADLZK010008765.1 coordinate 375,361, forward strand.
GGAAGATTGGCTCAGTTCTGTGCAATGGGCCAACCGATGTTTTGATGAACTCATCAGCCGGTGCCTTGTTGATCCTGCTGAAACTGGTGCTGCAGGAAAGGTCAAGAGCTGTGTGGTAAGTGATCTAGTCCATGGAATCATTACCAAGATGGCCAGAAAACAACATATTTTGGAGACACGTCTGTCACATCACTTGGCTCGCCACTTCTCCATTTTCAATGATCTGCATCTTCGAAGCTCTGACAAAATTAATAGATTCTTCCAGAGGCTCTCTAAATCATCTCGAGTGGAGACATGTCGACTCAAGGTGCTAGATCTAGAAGGTTGTAAGTGCTTTGGTGGGAAGAACCAACGCTACCTCGAGGACATCTGTAGCAAGATGATATTGCTCAAGTATTTGAGCCTAAGAGGAACAGGTGTTACTCAGCTGCCCAGTAAAATCAACGATCTCCGTGAGTTGGAGGTATTGGATATCCGACAGACCAACGTGCCAATGAATGCAACAGCAAATGTCCTGCTCCTGAAGCTGAAGCGTCTGCTTGCTGGTAACACTGATCGGACTCCAAGACCAACCTTCGTAGCTGAGGAATTAGTATATACTGCTGTCCAAATTCCTCATAAGATTGAGAAAATGGTAAACATGGAGGTACTATCTAATGTGAAGGCCCAGAGCAGTCGAGATTTGAAAGATATCGGAAAGCTATGGCAACTAAGGAAGCTCGGAGTGGTAGTCAATGACGACCCCAGTTACCTCAAGAATTTGCTTCGAGCAATCAGTGATCTGCACGAGTGCCTCTGTTCTTTGTCAATCATTCTTCCCACAGCTACAGGCAAGGCTACTCCCAGTCAGAAGTTGCCAGAAGTACCACTCAAACTCAAACATCAACCCAAGCTTCTTGAGAGTCTGAGCATCAGTGGAACCACGCAGAAGGGATTTCTTCCATTGTTCATCAAAGATGTTAACAACAACCTTGTCAAGGTTACTTTTGAGTAGCACCTCACTGAACAAGAACAACCTTGAGGATCTTGCCAGGCTGCCTAAATTACAGTTCATCAGGCTCCACCACATCACCGACATAGAGTCACTTGCCTTCAAGAAGGAGGAATTCAAATATCTCAAGTACCTTCTTGTTGAGGGATCCAGCTTCACTAATATTAGCTTTATGGATGGAGCAGCCAGTATGCTTGAGAAGATCGTTTTGTCTTTCACTAAAATGGAGTCTGTTTCTGGCGTTGAAGGTCTTCAAAAATTGGAAGAGGTCGAGTTGACAATGAGCAGCAGCGACAAGAAGAACAACGACACATTGCTATCATCATTTAACAAGTGCAAACAAATGACCAAGCTGACAGTTGTTGGTTCACATGATGAGCAAAGTGATCAACAAATCCAGAGCATGATTAACTTCAATGAAGGTGAGTTCCAAAAGCTCAGACTTCTTACTGTTGACTGCTCTGCCATCACCAAGGTTGTCTTCACCAACGGATCTGCTCCTAAGCTCGAGAAAATCGTTTGGTCCTCCTCCACGTCTCTCTATGGTATCGAGAACCTGCCAAGATTGAAGGAACTCGAGTTCAACGGTGACCTTATCCCTAAGGAGGTGGAAGAAGCCATTAAAAATCCTAAAATCAAACTTAATCCCAAACATAATAAACCAGAGATCCAAGACCAAGCAAAAGCAGGCGAACAAGAAGAAGATGGCGGCGGCGGCGGCGGCGGCGGCGCTGCTGCAAGGTTCCCACTGTTGTGCTGGAAGAAATAGGTTTGAAGCTGGAGAAGCCTCTCCTTTGATCCCATGGTGAGGCTTGTGTGGATTAATTCCTATTTGCATTTGTTCTGCTTGTTTATTAGTTTCTGTCTGCTGCGCCTACGCTCTTATCTGTGTTCTGCACATGTTTGAACTGAGTGCCTTGTGTTTGTGGTTGAGCATAATGGTTGTGCCTATGCTCACAGATTTGTACTGAGTGTCTATGTTTATTGTTTTTATCAACCATCAGGCTACATAGATGGTTTTGTGTAATAACTGCAATGTTTGTACGCACATTTGACATTTTATTAATGTACCATTGTGTTATATTATACAGTAATAACTCATGAACCATGTGCTCTAACATGGCTTAAAATATTATGTTACATAAGTACAGAGGTAGCTTGTGTAGATAATTTTTTTTGAAGGTCACCAGGGGGGGTGGGGGGGGGGGGAGGCATTCCCCACCTGAATTGTATTTATATGATGGCCCTGAAATGGCCCGTCGGATGGAGTACAAAATTTACAAATCGCTGCATCACATAGAGAGTGATGCTGCGAAAGAAGTAATAAACTAAACTGAAAATTAAGTACACTTAAGTTATCGCCGATTGAAACAATGTACAGTACAACTTATTAAAACTGGTTTTACTTTCTCTTTCCGTTTATTTCCTAACCCAATACCCATTTAACTACTGTATAATCTCTATCTAGTTGTGATACATCTACCAATTACTCTATATGTGTTTTCATGAAAAGTAAAATGGCATAAGGTGTGCTCAGAATCATGGCCTGGTGGCTCCGCTGAAATGGATTGATGGACTAGTTCAGTTAACAGGATTGCCTTATTTTCTTGCACTCAGTTTAATTCATCACTTGCATTGCATCTTAAAATTCTCCTAGACTATATACCAAAGCCTGAAAGCCAAGTATAAACAACGACGATGTCATTGGTACAATAAGAACTGAAATAGGATACACATCTAGTTTTGACAAGAAAAACAAAGAAAATATCCACGTTGTACATTCCAGTAGCTTAGATCTCACAGCATGTTTCTTTTTTTTTTTTTTTGGAAAGAAAGATCTCACAGCATGTCTCCCACACGAAACAAGATGATAAAGCATTAGTATCAATGAGCTACTCAAATTTGAGCTAATTTATCCTTGTACATCCTAGCAACTATCAGAATGATAGAGATCTACTATATATATAGGTGAGCAAAGGCATTGGCCAAACAACAATAACTTTATATGAAGTTCAGGCAGAGATTAATCACGTCAGATATTCAGTCATCTGAAAACAAATTAACAGAAAGCTTAAGGAAAACAAACGACACGAGGAAGGAGCACCTGCTTCTCTGCAGGAGGACTGTGCAGGCTGCGGGCAGGAGTTGCCGAGTTGGTCGCGTGCAGCGCTGACAGCAGATGCAGTAAGCAGGAGCGGTTGGGCGCCCCCATTTACGGGCGCATCCAGCACAGTAGATACTAGCCGCGCCGCCGCCCAGGCCAGGCGGCCACTTCTTTCTTCGATTTTTCCTCGTGGCTGCGCCGTCGGGCGCACCCTCTCCTTGATTTGTCCGCGCGCGCTTGCAGGAGGCAGCCGAGCGGCGGCGGGCGACGGCGCAGCCGGGAGTGGGAGGGACCGACCGCGGCATATTATGTGCCCTGTTGGCTCTCGGGTGGCCGACAGGACCCTATCGGCCTCCCCTCTCAACAGCACGGACCTTGACTATGATTGTATCTGTCTGTCTACGGCCAGCATAAATCTCAAAACAAAATAGTGATTTATGGCTCACAGTCACACGTACAAATGAGAACTATTTTAAAGCTTTGACAGGATTTTATGTTTCAATTAATATAGACATGAAAAAGAGGTGTTTACGTAAAACCAAGACAAGGATAACACACCCCGGGGAGCAGAGAAGGAAAACCGACTAAAAAAATGAAACCCTTCCAAGCCAAGCACTCTCTTTTACTGTTCAATGTCGTCTTTGATCTTCACCACCAAACAATGTTTTCTAAAGTTTTGTTGGAAACTCGCCTGTTTCTCACCTTCTATAAGTTCTAGAAAGTGTATACATTACTATGCATATGAGTGCAGGTGGAAGTTGGATGTCCAATGGATACCCTTCTAGTTCAAAAAATGAACTAGAAAGAGATGGCCCCACCAAAAATTTAAATTTCTAGGTCATTTGTCAAAATCCATGGATGTCCAAATTAGTTTAGGCTTCCACCTAGACATATGAGAAATCAACCATCTGCTTGACGTCCAACGTCTCACTCTTCTCCGGCAACTATCATCGTATATAAATATTATTAAGCCGAAATAAAAGTGTGAATCCAAATGGGCAATTCCACAAAAAAAAAAAAAAAAGTTCACAACGTTATATTTAATAATTGATAGACAAAAATATAGCATCGATGAATAACAATGGAAAAAAAGGAAACGTCGATAACCAGCCTATATTTATAGGCCAACTAAAAAAGGGTCAAGTTGCTTTTGCCTCAAAAATACATACAGTATCTTGTCCACCAATGCAACCGAACAATTTCAGTTTTTTTTAGAATGACATAGTACAACGCTGACACTCATCCCTATGAATACACGTACGTAAATCCTACCCCTATGAGCACCTCCAAGATCGAGCACCCGACAAATCCGGAGATTCCCGAAGTCACCATTGGCGCCTCATCGTCGACGGAACGTCGCTACCACCGAATGCATAACACCGGTAAATCTTATGAAAATCGGGGAAAAGGTGCGAAGACCGGGATTTAAACCCACGCGGGCGGCGTCCCACCTGGGCCCGCCCTACCAACCGACTACAAGTCGTTCGCAACAATTTTAGTTTCTTCTGCTAATATAATATAATGCCATGGTACTAGAAGAAAAACCTCCTCCTAACATGGCTTAACAACCGAGAGGAGGAAGTTGTGAAAAAAAACTCTGAAACAGTATGGATGGGCTAGCTTGAATTGTTAGCTCACTATCTGCTAACAGTACAATTGGGTTGGATCCCATCAGTTGCTCCACTCCGGGCCAAAGTATCTGGCGTTGGGGCCTCCTGGACCTCCTCACAACGGGCCGCTTTGCTCAGTCTGTCCGAGTTCGAGTCCGAGAGGGTCAGCGCACCGACGTGGCGCATGAAGGCAGCGAACACCTGGGCACACGCGCCCAGCTCCAGGGCGCTGACGTCCATCCTCCAATGCGCCACCGCCACCACCTCACCACCGGGCTTCACCGTGATCTCGGACGCCATATGCATGGACATCGCCGCGGATCTCGCTGCCTCGCCGACCTTCTCCGCTCCACGCGCGCTGCGATGGCCTTCCACTCCAGGTCCCCCGGCGTGCTCCTCGACGCACGCATGTTTCCATATGATGAGGTATGTTCTTTTGCCAAAATGCCTTTTTTTTTTTTTGATCGAACCAGTCGGAGTCCCCAACCTATTTTTTTTATAATTAAATGAAAGAATGGGTACAAGAACAAAGTAACAAGGCAATCATGCCCAAAGAGAAAGCAAAGATACTATACATAGCTATCTCTCCACGTTTGTAAAAGATGGCATCTTGATGGTTTGGCTTTGATGCAAACCAAGCCAAACTTCTCTATAAAAATATTTTCCATTCATTTACCTCTTTTTCGGCCATTTTCAAATATAATTCTATTCCTTGTTTTCCAGAGAGACCAACAAGCATAGATGACAATTTCTCTGAAAACGATATTGTGGAAGTTCTCCTTTGCCTCGAGGAACATTTCCATAGGGCTCAAACTAACATCCCAAGTTATATTCAAGGTATCCCAGCATTCCTTACTGAATGAGCATTGGAAGAAGAGATGAGAATATGATTCTTCACGGTCCAGATTGCAAAGAACACAGCTGTAACTAGGGAGGTGCATATTTTTTTTTTTTCTTTTTAGCATGTTACGAGTGTTTAGCTTGTCTCTTACAAGAAGCCGAAGAAGAATTTTTTATTCCCCAAATTACTGGCAGCCCAGATCCATTTGAAGCGAGGAGAAGCAGGAGCAGAACCTGTCAAAGCCTTATATGCCTTCTTACTGTTGTAGACATTGTTTCCCCAGGAGTACACCCATGAGTCGTTAGAGGACTCATCAATGTTTAGATATGGAAACATGCTATTTGTTTGTTTTAAAAGCCAAAAGAACATACCTCATCCAACATGAAAATTTTAATTGCTTTATGGGTGCCAAAAGTTTTTGCATAGTAGTGTTTAGATGCATGACATTTGTTTTTTTTGTCATAGGGGGATATTTTGGTAAAATAGAAACTTTTTTGGCCGCTAGAGTCCCAAATGCCAAGATTTTACACCCAAAATTTTACTATTTTTTTGTCATGGTGTTTAGATGCATTTGCCAAAATATGAAATAAAATGCCAAAAAATTTTGGGAAAAGGAGGGAATTAAACAGGCCATTATTCCGCTCAACCAGCTTAAGTCCAACTAAAGCCATTCTAAAACACTCTATTTAGAGGACCTATATCCATAGAGTATTACTACTCTATTCCGCCAATGCATATTGTAACGTCATTGTGTATGCACCACCATCTTGCTACACCCATGACTATATGCGTGTGTTTACTAGTTAGAGAAAGTCATCTAATATTTTTTTGTGACTCTAGTTTTTTTATAGAAAAGACATTTTATTATTAGTAGCATCAGGCTGCAAGTGGTTAGTACATATCATAGATTACATTTTCCATATCAGATTTGATGCTACATCTGCTGGAGTGCTTCATATTGGAACACTGAACTATGAAGAAGCCATGGTTTGCTAAAGGATTCCTTAAGGCTCTTCTGGCTAACAAATGAGCCATAATATTCATGGACCTATCAATTTTGACGATGTGAGCTCCTCGTTCGGACATTGAATTGAAGAACCGTTGAGTAAACGGTTTGTTTTTCCAATAAGGGGATTTTCTAAGTTGATCCTGTGAGAAAGTTTGCTAGAGTTTGATTATCAATGTAGAACGCCACTTCTCCTGAGTGCACCCTGGAAACAATGTCAGCTGCTAGAGAAGGAGCTACAGTTTTGTCCATTAAGATTGAATTGCAGTTTGGAAGTTGAGCTTGGAAATGAAGTTCCACTTTGAATGTCCTCGATGTAGATTCCTAAACCTGCATTTTTGTAAAATTTGGATTTTGTCTGGTTCAAGTGAGGCGTCAGGAGACAAGAAGAGGTGCCACGATTCAAGTATGAGCGCAGGAGACAATGTTGGTCATCATTCTCTATGCACTGGGATAGCACTCGGTCTTCGGAATTCATATTAGACGCAGGGGAGAATGTGACGTGTGAGTAATTTAGGGGTTGGGGTAAGCACATTTCAAGAATTACATATTAGTGGAGCTCTGGTAACTCAAAGGAGTTTCTCTTTTCTGCTATTAAGAACCTAAAAGATATACACATACATTGTCCTTTTAGTTAGTCTGTGAGTCAAACATAATTAGAGATAAGCACTCCCTCGGTCCCCATAATATATTCCACCATGGAGTGAATGGCTTAAAATCCAAAACCACTAATATGCAGGGAAATAATCATATACTTTAGAATGTTGCGGCATTTTTAGTAATAATGATTTCCCTATTCTTTTGGAACTTTTTTTGGGAAAGTAATGATCAAAAGGATGCCAAGGGTATATGCCAATGCTCCATGGTTGCTTACATAGAGAACCCAAGCTGTTTTTGAAATCAAACCATGGCATGCTTGTCAACTCGTGGTTATTGTATTTAATTGAATCTTCTCAGCAACCAAAATCATTGCTATGTTGTTTGTTGTCATGTTTTTTGGTTATCATATTTGATGGATTCTTTCAAGGGTTATTTATTGTATTGTTTTCTTAAATTCAACACCGTATTTTTTTTTGCTATAGAGTAGTACATAGATTTTTCTTGTTGGGTTCTTGTGCTATGTTATTGAATTATTGTCTAGTCATCGCGTTATTTGTTTGAATTTATGCCCGTAAGTCCTCCCCTTTTGATTGTTTTTAGAAAGATTTGCTCTGGCCGACGAGGGGGACAAGCCAAGGTGGTAGCAAACAAAAAGCAAAGGAAGGATTGTGTCGCTGATTCTCCGCTAAAGCCCGAGTGGTAAGTACAACAAAGGCTTCCATTTGCATTGACCCCATTGCATGGAGATAAAGTTTGTTGGCAATGTCGTATTCCTAGCCACCGTAGAAATACACAATGGAAATTGTTGGTTTCTCTTTGCATTGACACCATTTTCTTTAGTTTCATTGGATGGTTGTCTTAGAGAATGAGCATGGGTGGCACAAAAACTTGTCGAACATTTCTTTTTTCACTTAAACTTTGTTTGTCAAGTATCTTTTTTCACTTAAATGCATATGTTTGATTATTTGTGGGGCTAAGCAAAAGAGCACGATCAAAGCATACCAAAAATGAAATTCTAGCGAGGATTTATATCATGATCCCTTATCTTAAAAGACTTCAAAAGTCACAAAGCAGACAAAGAAACGCATATAACAATGGTGTGAAGAGCATATGGTATGCAAAATGATACTAACAACCGATAACTCAATTACTAACAAAATGATACGTCTTATCTAATCACTTTGCTATAACTTATTGCACATGGTATGTATCTTGAAACTAAATGTCTTCTTCTCTAATTAGTTTTCCAATTAGAATATGAGTATGCAATAAAATTTAAGATTTTTTGAATATGCATGCATGTATATCGGTGAAGAAGTGAAGAAGCAAAGATGACTAGGAGTGTTGGTGTGGCCAACAAAAAAAATAGAAAGACATATAGATGGATGAATAAAAGAGAGGAAAGAGCTAAGCGATCAACCTCCTCCCCACTCTCCCTTCTTCCCCTCCCCTTTTTATAGGGGAGGTGGGAGAGTAGATTCTCTTCATGTCCTTGGTGGGGCTTATATTTATAGAAATGTCATGATTTACAAACAAATCCCTAAGGGTCTCAAATTTATAAAAGATCTTTTGCTAAAAACTATAAATGACTCCTAAATATTACTTGGTGAGGTTTAGGCTATCCAAATAGGTAGGCCTAAAACATGATGGCGGGGTCCCAAACTTATGACACACCCCTATCCAAATGGCGAAGACTCAAAACACAATAGTCGAATACAACAAGGTGTGGTTCCAACTACAACTCAGATTTGGTGCGTGACTTTCATCTATACATGGATGGTCTAGGAACTACCTCGCCTTTAGCTAGTCTTGGCTTGTCTTCAATGGCGCCCTTTGCTCACACCTCGGTGGCCTAGTTTCTTGGTGACGACCAGCCCTAGCAACTTTCGGTTGAGATAGGTGAAGCGGTTGACATGGGCAAAAAATCGTAGATGATCATGAGATGTGTTCAAACCTTCATTTACGGGTGCCGGGCAAAAGCTTTGGTCCTTGAGCAGATTGCTTGTCCAATGCACCCCGCGCAACCTCTCTTGGCTGGCCCTTGTGGCGATGGCAATCGCTTTGCTCTAAAAAATATTGGCAAGGGGCTTAAGTCGAAGATCTTGATTGATGGTTCCTCGGCTGCGAGGCGTTGGCGATGGAGACCTCCTTCTTGAAATGTTGATGACACTAAAGTTGGTGTTCACATTGATGAATTGTTGGGTTTCATTCTATTTTTCCAAACAATAGGCCATCTTTTTCCGATAGGGAAAATAGATGCACAATGAGCCATCAATACTTTTATACTAATTTGGTGTTAACCCCCCACCCCCCCCAAACTTTTGAGATGGGTGAATAGAAGCGAAATTTTGGCGGTTTTATATTATTTGATTGCCAACCCCATATCTTTTGAGGTGAGGAGCGAATATAGGCGAATGAGCACCTCGATGCTTTGATATAATTTTTGTGTCAACCCTTGTATCTTGGCGATGGGTGAATAGAGGCAAAATGAGCCCCTCGGTGGTTTTATATAATTTTGGCGCCAACCTCGAATCTTTTTTTAGGCGAGGTGCACCATTTGCTTAGACAAGGTAAGCGTTATATATGTTCTTAGATATTTTTTTTTTTCTTTGTGAGGAAGTAAAATTCGTGAAGTAAGGATCCTTTCTTGCTAATTTAGTATAGTAGTTCGACAAGGCTGAATCTCATTGAACCTAGCAATTATTTAGGACATAGACTACTATTTATTGATAGTTTTTTTTTGTCGAACCATATCCATGTTGGAAGCCTTGCTTACAATCATGCTCACTAAATAATGAGGATGCACATTGAAAGGATCAAGATGCCCAAGAGGAGGGATGTGAATTGGACTAATCTAAAATTTTCTCGTAATTAAACAACCTACTAGCCCATATTCACCCACTTGTGTCTAGAAGTGTTTCTATGAACTACTGCACAAAGTTTTGCACCCTAAGCTCCAATTCCTACTCCGGCATGGCAATTCTAAGAATGTAAAGACATGAAATGAATTGCTTGAAAGTAAATTCTCAAAGTAAAGAGAGAAGAGGAACGCGGCGATGTTTTGCCGAGGTATCGGAGAGTCGCCACTCCCCACTAATCCTCGCTGGATCACCCTCGCATGGGTATCTCTCCCCTTGATCCACGCAAGGATCAAGTGCTCTCTATGGGCTGATTCATTGACACTCCGTCGTGATGAATCGCCCCCAACAACCCTCACAAGAAGTTTGGAGTCATCCACAAGCACCTTAGGATGATCTTCAAGCACCGAACCACCACTAAGCCGTCTAGGTGATGGCGATCACCAAGAGAAATCTCACTTGACCCAACCAAGCCTAATGAGAAGAGTGGATGCACACTTGTTTTACTCCCTAGTGTTGGTATTTGTTAAGCCTCTGAGAAATATTTATAATAATCCATAAGCGAAGCGGATACTAGTGAGCATTTCACCCGGGAGAGGGTTTAAATATCGAATCCACGGGGAGGATGGTGTGAAGATAAGCGAGGCATATAACTAATCCACGAGCGGCAATCAAGGAACGGGGAAAGGATAAAGAGGTAAGAAGATTCCTATGGTTGTCTAGTTCTTCTCCTTGTAAGTTATGTTGATATTGTCTTATAGGGACGTACTCAAAGGAAAGTAAGGTCAAAACTTACTATTCCTCCAGCAACATTGTCCTACTAGTCCTATCCAACGGGAGATGGAATACAAAGGAATCAATGGTACTGTCACTACCACGAACTACCACACTCCGGAAGGTAGGGTGCATTCACAAGCAACTTCGATCTAGGCACCACGCCTACACCTAAGCATACCCCTCTAATCTATAGATTCCCATAGATTAAAGTACTCAAAGAGTTATGAACAATAAGAACAATACTAACACTTAAGAACACAATTACTTACTCAAACAAGAAGTTAATCCACCATAGAAGTCTCAGGATCAAGTGCCACAAGGCCTTTGATCCCAGAGGTACAAGCGTGGAGGAGTCACCGACATGTCCGGTGCTTCCCCTTCTTCTCCTCCACTCACTCTTTAGCTCTCAAGACTAGATCTAGTCACTTTCATGAAGGACTTGGGTCTAATCTATCAACTTGATATGCTTTTGCTCTCAACTCACTCTAATCCTTCTAGTTCTACATGATCTTCTAATATAGATTAGAACTAGAGGGGAGAGGTTGTCCTCACATTGGGACACCTCTGACCAAAAGGTCAAGAGATAATGAGATAGAATGAGTTAGGGTTTAGCCCTGGGGTCAGGGGGTCTTCTTATATAGGCCTTGGCGATGAACGATGACCATTGGATCAAACTGACCTTCAATAATGGTGTAGATACAACCTCAAGGTCGGTTACAAACCGACATAAAAATATGAGCGATTTTGAAATAGCCTGGCGGCCGCCTTGGCAGATTTAGGCCGCCGCCGTGCCCCCGCGGGCCAAACCGTGTCATCTTTCTTTCCGGTGTCTTACGGGTACCTTCTAGAGTGTTTTAGTCCACATTTTAGGTTGAGTTACTTCATGGTCAAGTCTTGTCATCGTATAAGATGTATATTAGGAACTTTCTCCATTCTTCTCTGCATTTATACGTTAAGTCCACGAAAATATATAAATCACCAAAACTCGTGGAATTATGTTAGTTAAACCCCTAAACTTATGTTCATATTCATTTTAAGCCCTTATTCATGTTTAGTTGACTAGTAATATTATGCTATAACAGGTGTCAACACCTAGCACTAATGGCGTTCTTAGCCTTGGATTAGCAAATCTCAACAACCTCACTAGGCACTTGCTCTCCCTTGCACTCAAAGTGTTTTTTAGCCAAACAAATGGGCAAGAGAGATGACATGGAGGGAGGTAAGGTTGTATTTATATCCCAAGGCAAAAAATTCAATTGTTACCACGAAAAGTCATCTTTGTTGTAGCGCCCGAACGCGCAAGTTGCAACCGTCGGACAGCGTCCGGTGCATTGTTAATTCAAATCTGAAGTAGCCATTGCGGGCGCCGGACAGCGTCAGGGCACTGCACGCCCGGATGCGTTCGGCGCTATGGCCACCTGCGGGGCTCACGGGCGGTGTTCGAGGCGCGCCGGATGTGCCTCGGCGTCGGCATTCGACGCCCTATCTTCGTGTGTTGCGCGAGCCAACATGCGCCGGATCTTGGCACCGGTGTTCGGACGCTCTTCCAACCGGCATCCGGCCGCGATAGATGAATTCCATTTCGCTTCCAATTCAAAAACTTTGCAAAAAAAACTTCAACTCTAACCAATCTCACAATCATTTTGCGGCTACCTAGTGCTAAGTTTAACAAGTGTGTACCACACTAAACCCATTAGACTCACCTAGGTCAAGCCTCGTCCGCACCCCCTTAATAGTGCGGCCAAAGGGAAAACAAAGTCCTAGCGACTAATCCGATGTCACTCAACGGCTGCCGACAATCGAAACTAACCGTCCTTAACCTTGTCGTCCATCCTTTGAAAGCAAAAGGATTTCCATCAACGAAGGGCATGCAAACCATTATTATGACCTAACTCAATTAGTTTTACGCAAAACATCGTTAGTCACAATAATCTTACATTGTCATAATTCTTGAAATCTGTTAGGGGCCTAGCTAGATGCCTTTCACACATCTGTGTTGTACCTTCAACTTTATCTTTTGCGCATCTCGAGGGACCAAAACGATTAGCTACTAACTTTATAAGTTGTGTATGGATATTTGTAGGGCATTGGTTCATCATGTGCTACTTCACGATCGAAGGTGGACAACTAAAACTGCTAATACTAGTCTTGGTACAAGAAGTGATGACATCCCAATAACTCTAGAAACCGCTAAGGAAAGTAATTTCTCCCCTATTCTTGAGTGTGTTTGCTTGGCGGTTTATGGTCAAGGATTATTTCCATGGTGGTTTATACCCTTTCCTTGGTGGTATTTGGCCGCCAAGGCCATTCAGATACTGGTAGTGTGAGTTGCGGTCATTGCGCTCGAAAACATGTTGATTTCATTAATTTTGGTTAAACATGAATTGTTTTGACTCTCTAATGAAGTTAGAATGTCTTATAATTTGGAACAAAGAGAGTACCATGAATAACAACGAAAAATGGAATCGTTGATCATCATATATTATATAAAAATGTGCCAAGTTGCTTTTGCATCAAGAGCACATACAATATTTTGTCCACCAATGCAACCGAACAATCTCAATTTCTTTTTATTTTTAGAATTTACGCGATTTACCTTGAGACAACCATAAATAGATACCTAGAAGATTTTGTCCACCAATGACGATTGCTTTGCTCTAAAATATTTGCGAGGGCAAAGTTGAAGATGTCGATTGACGGCTCCTCAGCCCTAAAGTGTTGGCGATGGAGACCTCCTTCCTAAAATGTTGATGACACCGAGCCGTTGTTCACATTGATGATTTGTTGGGTTTCATTTTATTTTTGCAAATAATAGGCCATCTTTTTGCGACGGAAATAGAGGCAAATCGCCCACTCGATTGTTTTATATTATTTTGGGACCAACTCCGTATATTTTGAGGCGAATAATAGAGACGAAATGGGCCCTCGACGCTTTTATATAATTTTAGCGCCAACCCTGAATCCTTTTTGAGGCAAGGGGCGAACAGAGGTGAAATAAGCTCCTCGGTGCTTTTATATAATTTCTTTGCCAATCCCCCCAAATTTTGAGGTGAGAGCTCAATATAGGCGAAAATGAGGCCCACGGTGTGCCTTTTTAAGGCGAGGGGCGAATAGAGGTGAAATGAACCCCTCGGTGCTTTTTGCCACCCTGAGTTACGGTTATTGCGCTCGAAAACATGTTGGATTCATTAGCTTTGATTAAACTTGAAATGTTTTGACTCAAGTTCCAATGCCTTATAATTTGGAGCGATGGGAGCAGCGTGAATCACAATGAAAAATGGAATCTTCGATCATCATATATTATATAAAAAAAATGTGCAAAGTTGATTTTGCATCAAGAATACATGCAATATTTTGTCCACCCATGCAACCGAACAATCTCAGTTCTTTTTCTTTTTAAAACTCACACAGCAGAGACCATGAATAGATACCTAAGAAAAACCTCTCCTACATGTTGGACAACCGAGAGAAAAAAAAGTCACAAGAAAACGTGACACAGTAGCATGCCACAGATTAAGGTCTATTAGCTCCTACGAAGGGATGGACTTGCTGGAATTATTAGCCGAAACAATGCTCATAGCATACATGCTAACAATTCTTACGGGCTGGATCCGTTGCTCCACTCCGTATCTGGCGTTGGTTAGCCATGTCCTCTTTATTCACACTTTTCGTGCCTGTCATCCAAATTTTGGTACCCGTGGCTTTAATTTCTTTCATCCGCGGCGTGCGCGCGCGCTGGCCAACTCGTAGGGCAGTTAAAAAAAAACCCTGTAGCGAGGAGGTCCAGGATGCCCAACGCCAGATACTTGGGCCCGGAGTGCACCAACTGATGGATCCAGCCCAACAGCTTACTCAAATAAAGCCCAAACATATTGCGGTCTCAGCTTGCAGGTATAGATCACGATTGCGTAGGACGCCCAGCACGCCCCAGGTGACCACCACCACCAATGCACTACTCTCACTGCCTGCCCTGCCGGTGCATCCTGTCACGTGCTACACGCCATCAGTGCATGCACTCTCTCAGCTTGTAGCAAATCACAGCTCAAATGGGACCAGAATTTCTATACCTCAGTCTGTATTCTTCTTGCCAACAAGATCTCAATGTTGGGATGACTGAATCAAAAATTGCTTTTATTTTAGGAAAACAAATTAAGAAACTCGATCAGTGTTGGGAACTTGGGATAACTGTCACTCATGCATGTGCACCATTGTTAAATGGTCAGGAATCTCGATCCGTATCACCTCCTTGTCCAACAGCGTAGAAAGGACAGGAGAAAGCAAGGCAAAAGACGGTGTGAAGAAAGGAACAGGCCGGGGAACAGTTCGATGGAGGATGATCGGACACGATCGACATCATTTAACCACACCACTGTGCACCGCTAGACAATTAGCGCCTGATTAGCTAGCTAGCCACACAGGTGTGGTATCATCATCTCTCCTCTCGTGCTGCACATGATCGATCACAAGCACAATTAGCAGCTAGTTATGCAAGCGTGTGGCACTGGGAAGGTCTACGTGTCACGATGTGATGCACTGGACCGAGATTATTTTAAGCCCTACAAATAAATCAGGTCGTCCCTTTCTCACGGAGCAGGTGCATGCACGGTACACTCCTACAGTTCTAGGCAGGCCAGGTGAGGTGAACCTGAACCTGCACCGCTGTTGCAAGGATTGGATTGCATCAGATGGACAGGACCGTAGCGACTGCCCACCGACCTTCTCCGTCGCATGCTGCAGAGATGCAGATGCTCTCGCGCGACAAACATTGCAAAGAGTCTTTGTCAAAAACCATTGCAAAGAGTCAGCAAAGATCACACATCAGCTCATCGTAGTGTGTCAGCAAAGATGGCACTGCTCTCTCGTAATCCCTGCGTCCCATTAAGTTTATCACCATAGATTCTCATCTTTGATTCGTCTTATTTAAATTTTTTACACAAATATAATTTATTTTGTTATGATTTTTTATAAATAAAAATACTTAAATATTGATTAATTTATTTTTATTATTTACATAAATATTTTGAATAAGACGGATGGTCAAACATGAAATTCGAATGTCAAAAACGTCAAACTCCGTAGGAACTCCGTAGGACAAAGAGAGTATATTCTAAAAACATATATATGTCCCTTTCAAAGTATAGAACAGTGCGACAAGGAATAGGAAGAAGAATAATCCCTTTCAGAGTAGTATATGTTTGGTGAATTGGTTTTCTCATATATGTTCAGCAAAGATCACACTGCTCTCTCATATATTCTAAAAATATATATGTGTCCCTTTCAAAGTATAGAACAGTGCGACTAGAGTATATGTTTGGTGAATTGGCTTAAAAATGAGAGAATAGCTAAAGCAATAGAAACTGGTTTGGAGAGTTGATCAAATCAGGTTTCATTACCATTAGAGACATGTAATCTGTTGGACAAACCTTTTGATGTCCATATCTGATAGGCTGATACCCACACTTTTGTCCTTTCCTTTAATTTCTATCTGTCTTTTTTTTTATTGTCTTTTTCTTCTTTATAGGCACTAGTACACTTTACTGCTAGTAGATGGGATTTGATTGAGTGTGAGAGGCAACTTGTCCCAAAAAAAAAGTGTGTGATAAGCAGGGTCACCTCACCTGGATTTGCAGTCGTTGCCTATGCCATACTAGTATATTGCCGTGCTAACGCTACGGCTATAATTAGTCTAAAGTTAACTTATGAATCGGCACTTAAAGTATACAATTTCAAAGTCAGAAAAAAAAAAGCATATCAGGGAACACAATATCTAGAATTCAAGATATAGAGCGTTTTTCATAGCTAGGTAAACACCACTTGTCGTCCCATCATGATAGATGTATTCAACCTTTTGTTTTTTGGAATAATAGCCTCTTTTACTTAAAGATTAGTCTAAACTTCTGCTCCAATAGATGTGGATCTTGTGATTAAAACCGCCCATCGCCAAACTGAGATGACCTCCTTGTTCTGGCAATATTGCTAATGAAAGTGAAACTCTTGGTTTCAATCCAAGGGACAGAGAATGCAAGACACTTTGCAATCACCTGTGAAGAGAAAGCAAAAGTTAAGTACAATGCACTGCACATTACCACGAACAGTCAAAATCATTAAATAAAAAGAATTAGAGTCCGAATGATACCAGCATGGCAAAAGATTAGGCTCCTAACACTAATATTGTCAATCCACGAGGAAGCAAATCTTACAACCGGATGTGGGCACAATTACCATCTCTCAAATAACAACAATACGATCTGATGAGGTAGAAGCAAAAATGACAATAGTATCAGACACCATCCTTCCAGCAAGACAGTTGATCCCTTTCTTATGCATCCCTGGGGCTGCAACCGTATGAGGGCACTGCAAAGAAGGCATAAACAGTAAATTAAACAATTAAGCATCACTACAAACCATTGGAGTCCACTTTTAAATTTCTCACTACAAACCACTGGAGCACACATTCTAGCAATGCTGCATCGTCTCTTTCACTACTGTATTGCTTTGGTATTGTCTACTATGCAGAGTGATTCATACCAGGCCATTGTGTTCTTGTTTCATTCAGATAAATAGCAAGATTGCCATGTGGGCTACCATTTTCCCGATCTCTAGCTACGCAGGCCGCCAATATGATATCAGCATCTTGATCTAGAAGAATGCTACCATCTATCATCAATTAAAGCAGTGGACAACGTTTGTACACGTCGACGACACTATGCCGTGATAGTCTTGACAAGAACCTTATGTAACAATCGTCTCCCTCCCAGCCATCATTTTTGCAAGTCCAGGGGAGACAAATTAAACAGGAAAAAGATCAAATCATAGGAATTACCTTTTTTTTTTTTAGGAAAAGTGATGAGTCAGTCACTGGATCAATCTGCTTTCGGGGTATCATCTAATGATTTGGAGAACCAATTATTTCAAAGATGGCAAACGTTGAACCAGGAGCTCAGAGAGGCGAGTGATATTCTTCAGCCTACAAGATTTCAACATGATGTAATGACCCATCTACAAACTGATTCAGAAGCCGAAAAGTGTTGATCGAAGCCGTGCAATGGGACGCACGTACACGTTTTTTTTTTTTCAAAAGAAAAATCGAGACGAGAAAGTGGGGATCGAACAGAAATTGCTTCGATTTCTCACCTTGCTCGGTGCCGTGGTACAACCGTACAGGTTGCCGCGTCCTGCTCGGCTAATCGCCGCGGTCTTCGGGTCACTGGTGCCGGGTCCGCCGTCTCGTTCGCGGTTCCCTCAATGAGCACCGCCGGATGATCGCTGGACTCAGGTGGAAGCCACGCCCAGGCCGCGCCCTGGTCGTGCTCGACTTCTTGCCGCGTTCTTCCTGGTTGTGAGGGTCTCTGGAGGGTCTGCTGCCGTCGTACTGCGCCGGATAGGCGGCATCGCCGGCACCGCGGCTGACGCCGATTGCCGCCAGGCCCGAGATTGCGACCACGAGTGCAACCCCGGACTCACTAACCATAGGCGGCCGTTCCTGTTGCATGTCAGGATGCTGGACCCCTCTGACGCGTGAGATTGTGCCGGCGGGAGGGCTTGTGTAAGACCCTTACACAAACTTTACTTTCGATCTCGGTCCTCCGTTCGTGGATCCGTTGGTTGTTAATCGTCGGTCCAAAAATAGAAAGAAGTGGTGCCTTATAATAGAGATAGAGATTTATCGGGTTGGTTCCTGTGCCCTGTAACCGGGAGGCACCGTGCACACTAGTCCACTTGTAATACTTGTCTACTACAATAGTTTAGAGATGAAGATAATCGATCAGTATGGTCACATGCAAGCCCAACTTGCATGGGTTGGAGAATGTGATCACGATTTGCTGCATTGCATCTGACGACGATGTCGTCCTTGTTGACAGCTACAAATATATAAATAATGGTGGCCTCATTGCCGTATTAAGAAGTGCCAGTGGCTGCTCGATCTTTGCATTTGCATAACGCCAAGCTACCTACCGAGATTCTCGCTCCTGATACGATATACTGTGCATACAAGCAAGACAGTACAATGCTTATTACAGACCACTAGTAATTATCTATGATTTAAGGCATTGTTAACTATATATATAGTACCAACTTGAAACTGTCCCCTATTTTTTTATGATAGATAACTTGTCTCCTGTTTGCTTGGAGAATTATTCAGAGAAAAGTGCATGCATGCATATATATAGCGCCCACCTTATTCCTCAATTTGCCATTTCTTTATAGCTAGTTCGCTTTAAGGAATAAAGTATGAGGCATGCATTGTCTACTAGACTACTACTTCAGGCATGTGTTCATTATAATCTATGTGAACTTCTCCTAGTTATTGGGATCATGAGAAAATGTTTTTACATATCTCTGGCGCTGTATTTGCGTGTCATGGCCCGTTGCGTATCAGTACAAATATAGCACCTAAACTAAAATTGGTATATGTACAGTAATTTTTCTTTCAGTGAGCTGTTGACCGCTACGTAGCTAGTACTCAGATTGAGTGTTGTACGTTGTTTATTATGCAAAAGGTAATAGCATCACTGGGTTTTGAGTTTGGCAGTAAGAAACGTTTTAGATTCTCAGTAGAATCACTTGAATTGAACATGTGTTGGGATTGCTTTGCTTTGCTTGGGTCATCTGAGATGTGCAAATGGCGAGAGTTACTCCTACGCGGTGTGCTTTCAACTTAAACTAGAGCGTACCCCGAGGTCCCCGCGTCGTCCTCTCGAGGCGACTCGGGCACAGCGCCGCCGCCGCCTAGCCCTCCGGCTCCTCGGCCCCCTCCGGCCGCCGTTGCCGCCCTTGCTCGCGGCGCGCTCAAAAGGCTCCGCCGCCACCTCCCGGCCTCTCCCACCAACCCTACTCGCTCCCCCCTTCCCCCTCCACCTCTTTCCTTCGGCCGGCGGCCATGGCGGCGGCCGGTTCCCGGCGTCCCGGCCGGGTGGGGGCTGGGCGGATCCGGCCTCACAGGGCCCGGATTTGTCCTCCTTCTCCCCCCACCCCCACCCCCTTCCCTGCGACGGTGGCCTTCATGGCGGTGGCCGGCGGCGCGGCGTCTGGCGGGTGGGGGTCCGGCGGATCCGGCCTCCTTGGCCCTCCGGATCACGGGGCTGGGCGGCGACCTCCGGCGGCGGCGTCCTCGGCGACCTCGGGGCTGGGGCGGCCGGATCGGTGTTCCCTGCCTCCCCCCCCCCACCCCGGCGGCGGCGGTTGTGCTTCCTCTTGGTGGGTGGCCGCCCGGCATGTGATCTTTGCACGGGATCTCGATGCTGGTGTCTTTGGTGTTGTGGCGGTTGACGACACGCTTCTGGTGAAAGCCACAGCGGCTCTGCCGGGCGAGCGAGCGGTGGACGCCTTGGGCGCCTCATCCTTTCGTGGAAGCGTCGGTTCTGAGCGGTGTGTCCACTCGCCTTGGCTATGCCTTTGGGGCGTGGCCGTCGACGGCTAATTTGGGCGTTCTCCAACGTCGCCATGGTGGCGATGTCGGTCGGGTATGCTCATTGTTGCACCTGCACCGCCCGTGGTGGTGGGGTGGGTGGCGACGGATCGTCTCTTCACCTTCGGAGAGATGTGGGTGAAAACCAATCCCACGTGGGATGGCGTCGACGGCGCCTCTGGCGTCGTGTCCTTCCTGAAGGCAACGTCGAGCATCTCCTCCGTCCTGCGGCGCATGGCTGGTTGGAGGGCAGGCCTTCGCTGTTCGTTGTGCTGCCCATTGTGCTTGGCCTAGTTGTGCTTGCTACTGCTCCTTACTCGGTTAGTCCTAGTTGGTCTGTCGGTGCCGTAGCCTTATTGGTGCTCCTCGCCCGCGGTCGTGGAACTCTGTGACTCGGAGGGTGTCTTCATGTCGGTGCTCCTCGCCCGTGGTCCTGCCTAAGTGACTCGGAGGTGTGCCTCCATGGCGGTGCTTCTCGTCCGCGGTCCTAGTTCTTATTGACTCGGAGGAGCACTCGGAATCACGTTCATCTACGGCAACGATCGCCACTGGCTATCTTGGTGTTGAGTTTTCTTTAGTGTATAGGCTTGGCTTGCGGGATTGTTAGGTGGAGGGTCTCCCGCCCCTCGCGGTTCTTGCTTTCGTTTGTGTTTCGGGACCTCGTTGGTAATCCATGGATTACCCGCGTACCCGGTTGTATCTTTTATGTGTAGGTCTATTGGCCATTCCCTTCGCTTAATGAAAAACGGGCTATATCCCGGTCTCAAAAAAGAATCACTTGAATTGAGGTCGATCACTTTCGAAAAAAAGGGAAACACATCACGAAGAATTGATGAATCATCAATGAAACCCTGCGCTTCTCCTACCTGATTCTAGTTCTAGTAAAAGAATTGAAAACCGCAAGCTAAATGTTTTTATGAAGTGATTCTAATTCATGGTATAATGTTTGTCTATAAGAATCTAGATCGGTACCAAACACATTCTTAAGTAGCTGTGGCAAATCGGTACTGTAACAGAAATTATAGGTATAGTTCACAATTCCAGTAAATTGTATTTCCGGACACATATATATATCATCTCGATCTATCATCACAAGAACGATATGAGCGCATTTTAATCGGGGAAAGTCACGTACGGCAGCTCTACGCTACCAAACCATGCTTTATCATGATTCATGATGATCAGCTGCCCGGCCGGCCCGCTGCTTAGCAGGTAGCCGTCCGTCAGTGACTCGATCGGTGAGCGAGGGGAAGAGTTGGAGCGAGCGAACCAGCATGAGGTCGATCGATCGGCGGCACGTGCGTGCGTGAACGAGATATGAGAATGACGTCTGGCTGGCTTTATTTCCTACACTGACAGGATGGACAAGGACTACACTGGTGGACCCCATCGTATCCATCCATCCATCCATCTATGGCTGGTAGCCGTAGGCCGTAGCCGATGGATGGGAGACGACAGAGCCACAGAGGAGAGGACGACGGCGACGATGACAGGAGGTTCATGCACCGCACCGCACCGCACCGCCGATGCAGCAGACCAGAAACCAAAACCCAAAGGCGGCAGCAGCAGCCCCCATGGGATTGGGATTGGGATTGGGACGGCAAAACCGGGGCCGAGCCAGTCAGCCAGTCAGCGTGCTGGTTTTGGTTTTGCCTCGACAGGGCCAGCCACGGTCCCCAGCGTAGGGTCCGGGAATATTTTGGGTTCGGCTACTGTAGCAGTTTTCATTTGTATTTGGTAATTGTTGTCCCATCATGGACTAACTAGGCTCAAAAGATTTGTCCCGTACTTTTCAGCTAAACTATGTAATTAGTTTTTTTATTTACTTAAATTTAATGCTCCATGCATGCGTTAAAAGATTTGATGTGATGGGGAACTGTAGCACTTTTTAGGTTGGAGGGATGGAAACTAAACATGGCCACACTGCATGCACAGTCTCGTTCTGCTCCCATTCGGGTTTTCACTTTCACCAAAGTTTTTTTTTTTTTTTTTTTTTTACAATCGGGTCATTCACTTGTGTTTCATTAAGAGGAGGGGAAACCAAATCCAAACCAAATACAAACTACGAAGATGTCGAGAAGACATCGGAAGGCTAACTGAAAGAACTAGAAATAAGCAAAGCCAAAAGAGTCGAAGGAGAAAAACTAGAGCTAGCCATACAAAGATCACCGATTACATGTTGGCCAAATGGTGTGACCACACTGGGATCACCGGCACTAAAGTTATGGTTTGCATCAGATATTTATCCCGTTCCCGTCCAATCATGTCGACACACCTTACTGTAACCGTAAGGTCGTAAGGTCCTGTTTGGTTTCAAATAAGTCAACAACTTATAAGTCTTAAATTACAAAACCTGACTTATTTTGCCAAACACCCCTGACTTATAAGTCACCCCAACTTATAAGCCATAAGTTGGTACATCCTTGCTTAAAACTTAAGTCACCCTATTTGATATGGGGCCTACATCTTTTCCACCTTTTTGCCAAACAAAACTGAATTATAAGTCATCAACAACCAAACAGTACTATTTTCTCAAAGTTATTTCAATATTGACATAGTCCGCGTCGCCTAGGCAGCCGCCGCCGCCGCCACCACTCTCTACCACCGGCACCGCTGGTCCCCTCCCTTCCCCTTCGGCATCCGGGCCGAGGTCAAGGGAGTGGGGATCCATTGTTTTTCCATAAGTTTTCCCTATTAGATCGAAGTTCTTAGGGTTAGTGTCTCTCCATGTCCGATGGAGTTTAGGGTTCCGGCGGTGGGCGCCGTCACCAACGCGACCAATAAAGTTTCGGGTACCGGTGGATCTTTGTGTGCTTATGTGCCGACGAATAATTGGTGTCGGGTATGTGAGCTCTTCGGTAATCCTCATGGGTTTGTGGTTCTTCCTCGCCGTTGGGTTTCGGGCGGCGGTGGATTTTTTCCGGTCGTTGGTCCTCGGGCGGGCGGCGGATTTTCTTTTCCTCTTTCCTTTTGCCAAGGGTCGCCGATTTTCTTTCAACGAAATCGATTCGTTTGGTGATCCGGGGCGATGGATGATGCGGCTTTTCCAATGCTTGGTGTTTCTTGGCGGAAGCAAAGGTGGACATGGATCGTTGTGGTGGTGTCGATGGCGAAGCTGGAGATCGAGAGGCGAAAAAAGATGAGATTGGATCTTGAGGACTCAATTATAATTTTCATTTTCTTTGAAGTTCAGTTTGTAATAGGGGAGTATGTCTTTGTGCTGATGCTTAATATATCTTCCTTTTCGCAAAAAAAAACAACTAAAACTAAAGTATTAACTTATAAGTCTACATTTTCCACTCACCGATTTATAAGTTTGGTGATTTATGAGAACCAAACAGAGTCTAAGTGACTGTAGTGAGCAGGAGGTAGCTGCCACAGAGCACCGAGCCGAGCAGTCGGAGAGAGCGAAACCCCCTCATCCCTGTGCATTGCTTCGCATCGGCATCACACGCACACGTATACTGTAGTGTAGGTTGCTTCATACCATTGCTATATAGGAGTATGCTGCACCAGCTGCAAGCCAGTCCACCATCGTCTTTTCCGTTCCATCCAACGCACGAAATACCTTGTCACACACACACAATATGCATCAAATCAATGACCAAGTGTTTTTCACTTCATTTACCTGCATGCCATCCACCCAGTTGGCCGCCACAAGTGCGACGAGAAATGAATGGAAGAAATTAACTTGTGGCTGCCACCGTACGTTTGCATGTGAACCACACACTAGTTAACTAGTTTAGTTTGTCGGACGCGTTGCCAACTTGGGCCGGCAAGCAAAACAGCACCTGGTCGTCTAGAGAGTTAACCATGTATCCCCGTTTGGTTGTGATCAGATCATACGCCATGCATCAAGTTGCAGTGTGGCTGCTCTTGCTATACGGTCTGTCGACATGGTTGGGACGACGATGGAGAGGTCCAACGGCCAGCCAGCCCCCCAAATGGAGCACAACGCGGGCCCTGTCGAGTCGAGGCAAAACCACATGCACCTCCTGACGTCGTCGATCCATCGCTCGGCAGTGTAACACAAGCCAAGCCTCCACAGGATTGAACACACAGCTAGCGCCAGTAGTCGGAGAGAGCGACCCGCTGACCGCATATGCATCGGCATCACACGCACACGTACTCTAGGTTGCTTCAATTCATACCATTGCTATGCTGCACTAGCAAGCCCACCATCGTCTTTTCCGTTCCATCCGACACACAAAATATCAAGTCAAAACACACACACACTATATGCATCAAATCAATGACCAAGTGTTTTCACTTTATTTACCTGCATGTGATCCATCCAGTGGTAATAATCCCTCATCTTAATCTAGCTACCCAGGGCCCAATTGCATTGCATTGCACTGGGCATTGGCCCACTGCACACTCCGCCTTGTCGTCTCACTATCACTGACATGTAGGGACACGGTGCGCACCGCCTGGCCAAGTGGCCATGTGTCCGGTCCAACTGGGATCCATGCAATACATCCCGCCTAGCCACCCTGCCGCGCCGGCCCCACTCACTGTCCCCTCCTGGTCCTGGTCAGCTTCCTCCCCCCTATTTATCCTATAAAATTGTTCCACAAAGCTCACAGGCAAATCCCAGCACCACCGGCCACCGATCACCGCCGGCGAATCAAGCACCACCACTCCACCAGCAGCTACCAACGATCACGCCAAGCACCTCCGCATCCATCCCTTCGTCTCCGACCAACTCACCGATTGCCCCGTCACGCCGCGCCGCGCCTCAGATGCACCTGCTCGACGTCCACCACCACCACCGCAGTCGCCGCCGCGAAGACCACAACGGCATCATGTCGAGCCACACCGGCCGCGCCAGCGGTGGTCGCCGCAAGCCTCCGTCGCCTCTCTCCGCCGCGAGTTTCCCGGCGTCGGTGAGGGTTGCATCAGGCGGCGGTGGACCAGGACCAGGCGGCGCCGGCGGGACCACAACCTCGACCACGGCCACGTACCTGGGCGCGGAGGCGGCGGCGCTGCTGGCGTGCGTGACGGCGACGCTGCTTGTGCTGCCGCTGCTCCTCCCACCCCTGCCGCCACCGCCGCCGCTCGTGCTCCTTGTTCCTGTCGCCATCTTCGCCGTCCTGTTGCTCCTTATCCTCGTCCCCTCCGACGCCCGCGCCGCCGTCACGACCGTCGCCACGCACACCACCACCTCCCCTTCTTCCTCATCCTCGTATTTGTAGTAGCTAGACTGATTAGAATGAGTAGTAGTAGTAGATTTTGGCGTGGAAATGTAAATAGAAACCAAATCCAACGCGGAGTCTTGTAAATTCTTGTGGAGAGATCGACTATACATACATGCATAAATGGAGACGATTTTGATTTGGTCCACGGGATTTAATTTGGCTCTGTTTCTTTCATTCAGTTTTTGCATTTCCTTCTAGTACAGTTGATGCATAGATTCAGAATTAGCAACTTCACTTGGTGTAGAGAGAGACGTTCATGTCTCCGGCCTGCAACAACTCTGCTTTGCGTACCCAATTGATTTGGATTAATCAGTTAATCACTGAACACCGATGATACGATACGATAGCCCAATTGGACGGACCCGACTCCACTCCTGACTGATGGGATTCGATTCAGAGATTCAGTCAGTCCCAACTACCGAGGGTGTCTCGGTGCTCTGTACCAGCCGTCCTTCGTGTTCCTCCTGCACCTTCTACCGCGATGACCAACGAGTAACGACGATCCATCCACCAAAAGAAACCGAGATTATAAAAGAAAAGAAATTGCTAGTATCTGAAGGTACACGGATTCTTTGCTTCTTATGGCTTTTAGGGAAAAATAAGATTCTGACCAGAGATAATTTAGAGAAGAGAAGAAAGGTTCAAGATCCAAGTTGTCTTTTTTGCAATGAGATAGAGTCTGTGCATCATCTCTTTTTCGAATGTGCAGTAGCAAAACAGCTCTGGTCTCATTTAGGTGATATTCTTGGAGTGCACTTTGGTCATTCTTTTGAGTCGGTTGGTAAATTTTGGTTAAGTAATAAACGTAATGGGATCTTGAACATTATTTCTTCTACTGCTATTTGGTGTATCTGGAAATTGAGAAATGATTTGTGTTTCTAGAGAAATCAATGGAAAAGCATGGCTATGCTTCTCCACAAGGTTGCTTTGACAGCACAAAGGTGGGGAGTGCTCTGTCCAGAGAACAAAAGGGAAGCTCTGATGGTGAAGGTGAAAGACATCAAGCAGGAAGCTTCTCAAGTGCTTTGGCTGCCTTAGCCATTGCTGATGAAGGCATAGGACTGATGTGGATGGAAAATTACAAAGAGAATCAGGCACTGGTGATTACCAACAAGGATCAGGAGATGTCGCCTGAACACAGCCAAGATGCTGTTGACCAGGCGCTGGATGAAATGCCCAGCAAACAAGATATGGGTAATCCTCAAGCCAGTGCTACCCAGGTGCTGGAGATGCCCAGCACTGTCCAAATGCTAGTGAGCGAGAAGTTCCAGTCAGGCGCTGCTCAGGTGTTAGCGATATGAGGAGTTCCAGTCAAGTACTGCTCAAGTGGTAGCGTTTCGAACTTCTTCAGGTCTTCAGGCCTGCCTTCGAGTCTGAGTCCTTTTTACACGCTTTAAGACTTTTTTTGTGGTGTCTGTAAGCCAATGATGGCTAGTCTAGATCAGTTTGTCATTTGCTAAGCTGGCTGTGGTATCAGTCAAGTGATGTAGCAGGGTGCTACGATGGCAGGGCCATCCGGAAAACTGTAATAACTGCATACTTGTCTGTTGGTTCTTGCTAATAGACGGGGTTTCGCCCTAAAATTCAAAAAAAAAAAATACTTCAAAATTCCTATGTTTCTCCTCCAATCTAAAAGAGCCCTAAGTCATTTTTGTCAAGTTTGACTCCGTTCATCAATTTTTAGGGCTGGTTGGATACCTGTTTGTAGAAATTCATGATTTAATTTCTAGAGACATATCAGTAGATTTGTTTTGTTCCAACCACCTCTACAAATAATTTCTGTAATGACGATAAGATAGCCCATCTCAACGACTACAAATACCAAATCTTGTTTGATCTTGTCTTGGTGCACTCGTATTTATCTCGATCCACGTGTGTTAGAGTAAATTGACGACGTAAAATTTATTTAAGTTTCAACTTCAACATGTGTGATTTATGAACTGAGGTAAATGTACATTTGAACAAGACCTTAAGTAGTCGATCCATGTTTAGCATTGCTGCATTCTTGTCACTTTCACCCTTCGAGTGCCATGGGAAATATGCTCATACATCGTACTGGGCGACATGGGGCTATTTTTTAAAACTTAATTCAAGGCATGTTTATTCTAATATAAATTATATAGAAACGGAAATATGGCGCGGTTATTTTTATTGCGGAAATAGCCCAGTGAGCCCACCTGCAATAAACCAGGCCGGCGTGTACGCAAGCTAATGTGGCCCAGCATCTGCACGCACGGGTAGGCCCAGTGCATTCATGGACACGTACGGCGGTTGGGTGCCACGGCGGTTGGGCTTTGGACTAGGAGATGTTGAGGTCTTTTTTGGGCTGGTTTTGACGGCGGGAATGGAGGAACGATGGCCATCGAACCTGATCGACACAAATTATTATAAAAAAAACTGTTCGTGTTGTCTTATCCCAGACGTACATAAAGATCATTTACAACCTACAAAACTCGACACAAACTCTAATAGGTCAACACTCGGTCTAGACTCTAGCTAGCCTTATCAGCAAGACTGTAAGAGCATCTCTAGTTGACCGTTACAAATTCGGGCCTCAAAATTCAATTTGTCTTCCGGCCTGCAAAAAAATAAGGGCCCGAGCCTAAGCCCATATAGGATTAGGCTTCCTATTGCTAGAGGCTTGGGATTAAAATTTTAGAGGATATGAAAAATAGGGGCTCATTTAGTATTCCCACCGAAGTTGATTTTTTTAATTAAACTCTTAAGAAAATAAAGTAGAGACTTGTTTAGGCTTCCGCTGGAGTTGCTCTGATGGGTCAATTCAACATCTTACCAAAGTTAACTCCTCGAAGGAAGTACGACAAATAGCTACACCAAGGACCAATAGGATGCATGCGCCGTAACCATAAGCTTCCCATGAATTCGTACCAGTTGTGAAGTGGGGTTTTCAACCCAAACCAAGAGGCCCACTAGAGAGAAATTTACTACTCTTATTAACAAAACCTTTATAATACATGTTCTTATTACAATTTGGAACCGAGGGAGAACTTCTATCATTTGTAAATTACGCTGTTTTATATTTCTCATAAGTCAACCTTCTCTAGTTTTTACCAAATATATACAAAAGTGAACAACGTCAACATTATCATAATAAGATGCTACATCATGAAAATGTATTTACATTAGTGCATACTCCGTACTTGTAGTTAAAATTTTTTAACAAACTTTTGAAATAAATTAGATAAGTTTGACTTATACTTTTCTTGAATACGTAAAAGGTTTGCACATCTTTTATATAAAAGATTGACAAATGGCAAAAGTAATTTTGACTTATACTTTGGTATGAAGTATGTACGTATGGCTCACAAGGTCGTAAGTGCGTTGACAGCAAGAGCACGAAGGGCGCCGTGTGGATTATGCAGTGTAGACTAGCCGTGGAGTAAATACGGTCGGCAACGGCAAGGCCTGCATCATACATGGCGGCGGCGCGTGTATGGGCACCAACAGGACCGCCGCATGCTCTTGATTACTCCTCACTCGGGCAACGGGAGCCTATTGTTAGAGCAGGCTGCGACTTTGGGAGTAATCAGAGAGTAAATAAATAAAATCTTGCCACCAGCAAGCATATCCTCACAGTACTGGATATGTTCAATTATTATTCACAAAAACGAAAGAAATATAAATGATCGAATATATGACCAACACCGGTAGAGGACGCACTCCTGGCTGGAAAACCCCTTTACTCCCGGTTGCCCGGTTATGCAATCGGGAATACAAGTTGGGAAGTAGAAGGCAGTAGAATTCCACCTTTACTTCGGGTTCAAAATACCAACCGGAGGTAAATGTCCTACCAGGCATGTGGTATGCTAGGAACCTTTACTTTCGGTTGGTAATTTCAATGGAGAGTAACGTTTATTTTCTTTTTGTGATTTTATTTGAATTCATGATTTGTTTTGGTTTCAAATTACGTAATTAATTTATAATTAAAATACACAACATGTATTAACTAATAATTAATGTATTAACAACAGGCGGGAGTAACCCATAAAATATTATCGGGAGTAGAAGTCCGTTCTCTACAAGTGCAAGACTAGCTCGTTCTCTGGTATGGTGTAACATTTCATTTATTTATTAGCCAAGGCTATTCTCTGGGACACTGTTGTCGCCTTTGTTCTTAAAATTGATCGTTAAGCTAGCTCGTTCTATCGTGTGAAAACACCAGTTTTGTTGTTAAAATTAATATTAACAATTAGTTTCATTCTTTTTGTTAGAAAAGGAATATATTAATAATATCCTAGTCTTGCTTTGTATCGGCCGATGCATATATATAGCTATCCTTATTACACACGACACTTCAAACTCACACAAACTCAAAACAAAGGCATGCACTCCAACTTTCCGCCTTAGTTAACTCATCAAAATAAAAAACGCTACACATGTCCTCAAGCTGCCAGTCAGAACACCTCTTCGCGCTAAAAACAATTGCCACTATAGGAAATCGTCTGCCGCATAATCACGTAGGTCCTCTCAGATACCTCAACAGCTAGACATCACCTCTCACGCTAATCTCTACTAATTTCATGGGTGCTTCACATATGTTGGCCTTGTTGACAAATTCATAGTCCACTGCCAACAGATCCGGGATCGTCGAATTGCCATACCAACGCCCTCCTAGCTTATCACTACTACAGAATTGATTTTACATGGTGTTGGATTTCATTTTCCGTGGCGGGCATTTGAGAAACCGCCACGGAAAATACCCTAATTAACCGTGGCGGTTATTTTTTATTAACCGTGGCGGTTATAATGTCCGCCCGCGGTTAATCGATTAACCGTGGCGGTTTTCTTATAAAGCCCGCCACCAAAAATGAGGCCCAAAGGCGAGCCCAACAGGCCCATTCTCATGGTGACATATATATAAAGGCGACACTTAGGGTTTTCGGGCTCATTCTCTCTCTCTCTCTCGGTCTCCCGATCGAACCCACCCTCCCGGCTCCGCATCCCGATCCCAGCGTGGCGCCCTCACTCCCCGGCTCCCTCTCTCCCTCTCCCAAGGCGGCGACGGCGACCGCACCCTCCCGCATCCCGACCGCGCCCTCCCTCCCCGGCTCCCTCTCCCCTCTCCCCGAGGCGGCGCGCGGCGGCGGGCCTCCAGCCCCCCGGCGGGGCGGCGGATCCGGCCCCGGCGGATCGGGGGCCCGCAGGCGAGATCCGGCCCCGGCGGCGGATCTCAATACGCGGCGGATCCGGCCCCGCGGCGGATCCGAGCCCGCGGCGGCGGATCAAGCCCCCCGGCGGATCGGACCCGGCCGTGGCGGATCCCAACGGCCGACCCTCCAGCCCGCCCGGCGGGCGGATCCCAGCGCTGGAGGTCAGGGACGTCGGGCGGACGTCGAGGGCGGCGGCTGGAGGTCAGGACGGCAGCGCGCCTCCCTCGTCCCCGGCGGCGCTACCTCCCCCTGGTCCCGGCGGGCGTGTGAGGGCGTGTGGGGGCGTGGCCGGCGGTAGCGGCGGCGTGGGTGCTGCGGTACACGGCGGCGACCAACTAACCTAACGGGCGCTGGCGGCGGATCTGGCAGCGCGAGCGGATCCGGCCCGTTAGGGTTAGGGTTGGGTTTTTTTTTTTTTTTTATTTTTTTTTTTTTTATTATGATTTACCATGGCGGGCATTTAGGACCGCCACGGAAAATATTTCATTTTCCGTGACCCTTCATTCGCGGGCGGACTCAAAGACCGCCACGTAAAAAATTTTTTTTTGCCCGCCACCAAAGATCCATTCTGTAGTAGTGTATGACCGTCTTCCTTCGTCGTTGACACCACAATCTTAAATCCTCAACTAGGTCTCCATCTTTGTCACTGCGACGCTAGCCATCATATTAGACTGACCGAGTACAATCTTCCAAAACGACACCTCTGCTCCAAGGAGGAAAGCGACACCAATGACGCCACCGTTGCCTGACCAAAAGGTCCAAATTTTCATCCAGTAAAGATAAGCCACACAAAGGGAAGAGGCCCAAACAATGATGCTTCCAAAAAAAGACGACGTTGGGAGATTTCCATCGTCCGAAGAGGGCAAAAGATAATTTCATTCTAGTTAAGTTTTTTTTATTGGACCTTTTCTCTGTTTGAAGAAAATGAGCTAAAATGACAAAAAAGACTACGTTTATATATAAAAAAGATACGTTTATAGCATAAATAATTTTTTGTTCCAAGTGAAATCATGCTAGATTAGACTACGTTTATAGAAAAATTACTGGTACTTACGACATCAAAGTATCATCATTCGATAAGAGAAATATATTTTCATAGTTTACACCATTAATGTGGATGTTAATACTTTTATCTAAAATTTTAGCTAGCTTTGAATTAGTAAAAATTTATTTGGAACCTTTGTATTTCTGTATGGATGAAGTATCATGGACGTCTAAGGTTTATATGTGGCAGATCGATCTCTCCAGTCTTTTTTTCCTTTTTAGGTTAGATTAGATAATGAATAAACTAATGCCAGCTTCGATCAATCCTGTTTATTTATTTATGTTAGGACTAGGAGGACTAAGATCTTGAAGCACTGTATTTTACTATGCCTCAAAATCAAGTTTTAATGGAGGGGAAAAATGGCATTCTTATTGTAGGTACTACATTTCAACACTATGTTTCAAAATGGTTAACTGTGTCTACCTTATACATGATTATTGTCAAACCATGAATAATATGGATATGTGCTGCACTACAGTGGTTCTTATTGTTTTTTAATGGTTTTGGTTCCAAACGACATCACATACAACAACCACATTGACAATTCCATAATATTATTATTATAGGGGTGTGATGTACTCATTATTTCATTTCTAATGCCTGTTTCAAGCGGGATGGATCCTAGCTAGTTCTAATTAACTAGACTCGGTTTCAACAAGGAACCTAACATATATAAGATATCATGCAAAAACGCTTAAACTTTATGAACCTAGCAACAACATGGTAATCACGTACACAATATAGCATTTTCTGAACAGTGTACACATGTACAAATCTCAGTTTTATATAACATGGACATATTTCTGCTTACGTTTTTGTCATTTCATGCAAACATGAAATCTGTAAACATATGCTGGGGCAACAATAAATTAAGTT
Organism: Hyparrhenia diplandra; assembly: GCA_015847255.1. Lineage (NCBI taxonomy): Eukaryota > Viridiplantae > Streptophyta > Magnoliopsida > Poales > Poaceae > Hyparrhenia > Hyparrhenia diplandra. Next base: position 407,847 of record JADLZK010008765.1, read on the forward strand.
GAAATGATAATTGAAACACACACACATATATATAAGCCTAAGGGCAGATGACCAAATAATCTTTATTCCATCTCTAATCGAGTTATGCTACAAGGTCTGCATTATCAAATAATAGAAATTGACATATTGTTACACCAGCTATTCATGTGATAAGATGGTGAACTGATTAATATAATGTAGCATTGCATAGGACTAGAACTAACTCATCCTATATTCCATTACATCTTAACCTTGTTCTAGCCCAAATAATAATGATGTCTCTGCAAATATACACACTTGTATTTATATATAATACGCGCACGCATGCAAGCATGCATATAGATGCTTCGAGCCACCTGAAAGTCACTTGAAGCTTGTGCAAACTTTTGGAGATTCTAGGAGTGGATTCCAATCGCCCCAAGGAAAAGGGAGCAAAGGACCTTGTGATGGCAAGGGCTGGTTAGGGTTTCCTTGGCTATTATATGATCCAATTGCCCTACTCAGCTCATCTATTGGAATTGTTGCCATTGTAGCGGAGTTTGCGTTAAGCAGGGCGTGTGTGGAAGAAGGCAGCATCGGTGGGTTAGCACCTTTCATGTGGTAGAGTGATGTACCGTCCTCCTCCGTCGATGTGGTGGAGCTAAGTGAGGGGGTTGACAGGAACATTGACGTCTGCGGTGCCATTGTTGCTGCTCGAGCTGCAGCTGACGATGTCATGGCTATTGTGGTGTTTGCTCCACTGTATGGCTTGTTCATGTGAGCTGATGAGTGGCCACCGTCGAACATTGGCGCTAGCGGGGGTGATGCTGAAGTCCGGTGGTGCTTCTTTTCCATGGTCGCTGCAGCCTTGGATGATCTTGTTGTTGTGGTGCTGAGGTGAAAGTTGTCCTCAATCCCTGGTCGTTTATACACTTTGCAAAGAGAAATTTCCTATATATGATATGAATGAATTAATCAAGACTAATACAAAATTAAATTGACATTCTTAATAAACCCTCATGTAATTAGAACAGAGACTGAAAATTTTCTTATGCGCAAAGTGATATAAGTATATATGTATAAACCATAATGGTTAATTATTGAAAGGTAGAGAGTTTGTAGCCAGCATTAAAAGTGTCACTTGAAAAAGTTTTACATGTAAAGGAGGTTTGTGCTTCATGCTACGCAAATTAAGCAAATAGGCACAACAGTACTCCAAAATACGGAGTATTAGTTAAATTTCGTTCTTAGATCTGATGTTGTGCCCTTTCCACAGTTCTATACTACTATATCATTAATTGTTTTACAACCATGAAGAGTGCTTTCCCTTTTGAGTAGCTATTATCCCAAATATGTGTGCAGATCTTGAAAAGTAACTTGCAAAAACTTTTTACATATGAAGGGTGTGATGATTCATACATCCAAAAGGAGGGGTACCAGTCTTTGCAAAAAGGAAAAGCGGAAGAAAAAGAGTAACCGATCTGTATAGAATTGAAACTTGGAAAAGTTTTCATCAAGTTCGTTCTTTGTTAGTTCTGAAAAGGCTCGGTTAAGTGAACAAATTTGATGTGCTTTTTTGCAAGTGAAGGGAAGAACCTAATTAACTTAGCCGGATCTTGGACCTGCAATTCACACGGCGCACTTCTTTAAACAAGCAATAAGAGTAGTGCTTTCATGAATCATGTATACACATATTATATGACAGCCGGCGATCACGAACAGAACGAAGTTAATTAGCAATCATCAATCAAGAACCTCAACTCTCAAAAGGGGAATTTTAAGCAGTGGAAGCGAGGTATCAACTTATAGTGTGCTAGCTTTGCCAAGATCTCAAAGAACTCAATCAAAAAGAAAAACAACTCAATCAATACTTAAGGGAACCAAATTGAAGCAGCCATGGAGAGTGAAGATCGGAGAAAAACTATCTCAAAAAGAACATCTTTATCTACACAACATACTACTTTTGTTAACAGATGCACGGAAAAGCTTATAAGTTTTCCTACCTTTTGGTAGCGGTCGGCCTCGCCGGAAGGAAGGCGATACTCGTTCATGATCCAGCTGCTCCTGAGGCCCTTGGGCGCCTTCCCCACATAGAACACCAGCGTCTTCTTGAGCCCAATCGGACGCTTGACCTCAACGTACACCGTCCGGTCAGCTCCGGTGGCTTTCCAGTAGCCGGACGGCGTGACCCGGTTGGGGCGGTCACCGTTGCGGTACTTGCGGTCTCTCGGCACATAGAAATACCACTCCTTGTCCCCAATTGAAGCCAAAGCTGCGGTGGTTTATTATGTAGATGAGCATCCATGAAGACACAAAAGCAAAAAATAGACACCATCATCTCATGCATGAAAAAGTAGCAAGAAAAGGCTACAGGGTGATCACATGAATGAGATGAACAAAATAAAAGGGGTCGATAGGTCACATGCATGAAATCAAGCCAGATCCCCTTGATTACATAGGAGTAGTAGCTTAGCAGGAGCTAGCTGGTATCACATGTTTGCTGGCTTGCATACCAGGGAGATCCCATGGGTCGTAGCGGTAGAGGTCGACGAGGTTGATGAGCTCGATGTTGAAGCGCTTGCCCTCCACCCTACGGCGGAGGTAGAAGTCGATGAGCTCCTCCTCGGTTGGGTGGAAGCGGAACCCCGGCATCACCATGTCGCCTCCGCCTTGCTGCAGCTGCCCATCGTCGCCACCACCTCCGCCGTGCTGCTGCTGGTGGTCTCCAGATCCTCCCCCCATGCTCGAGCTCGATCGACGGCGGCCTGCTTGTGTCATTACCTCCCCTCCACGCAGCCAGCCTAGGTAGCTTCTTTATAGCTCGCAGAGCAGCTGGACCAGAGGAGGAGGAGGACTAGTACAAGACCACCAGCCCTAACTACACCCACACGCCACACACAGAGACAGATCGATGGAGACCCAGCTGGACATGTACAAGACGATGGATGGAAATTGGCCGTCGGCCGACATATACGGTTGTGCGGTGCGGTATTCTTCTCGGTAGCTCTTGGGCGGACAACGGGACGAATGAGGTTCATTGCTGCTTGCAAGTGGTGGACTCTGGTGGTGGTGCGGCTACTGGTACTGGTGGTGAAGGGGAGATCTAGCTAAAGAGAGATAAGAGAAGATTATTTTTTCCTAATTAAAACTCAAATAAGACAGCACGCCAATTGTGATGAGGACCGGCCGTGTCGTCCTATTGATATGTGTAGGTATTAATGGCTGTTACTTTTAGCTAAGCTAGCTACGTAGGCATACAGCAAGAGATCACATCATAGTTTATGTATGTTTTGTTTTGCGAGAAAGTTTATGCATCCATATATATACGCCAATCTATATATACCTCATGTATCTCCTCTACATATGTTTGGTGGTTTCTAGGGACTCCTGGAAAATACTGTAGCAATACTATTTGAAATTGTTTATGATCATTTTGTTTTTTTAGGTGAAAAATAAAGTAGGAAGAGGTAAAACTGACAGAGCAATTTCGGTGCTACAGTGTTGCTACTGAAACCAGTAGTCGCGCGCGGAGCCGGCCCATGTAAAAGGATATATAGGACTACTCGGGAGTATGTACTATAGTAGTAGTTATGCTGTTCTAAAATAAATTCCATCTGAATTAATCAAAAAGCATATAAGGCATAGTTTCTAAAAATGCTTCTCTTAAAATATTGGATCGACTTGGTTTAAATAAAGAAAGATAATTCGAAGCCAAGTTCAAATCTACTGCACATCGGCGGAGTGAGGGACAGTGTGTGGCGGTGCTGCATGTATACATACGCCCTGCCTCATGCTTTTAAATAATTTATTTATTGCCTCTTCTATATATGCATATGCAATGGTCCCAACTCCAAACAAACGGCGTGTGAGATAGTTTCTCGTAAATTTTCTTGGCTCCTTAGAAGCATCGTCAGATAGTTTCTCGTAATTTTTCTTGGCTCCTAAGAAGCATCACATGCACCATTCCGAATCTCGCTAGAAAGTATTTTCAGCCCAAAGAGACATCAGCATTTTCACAGATGCGGTATGAAATAATAAATTTGTCTCGGATTCTCGGTCATCTTTTTTTTTTTATCAAGCATACTTGTATTAAAGTTAAGAAAACCTTACAAAGACCAGTACAAATACAGGTACAACGCAGTACGAAACAGAGGACCGCCGTTGCAACCTATCTGCATACAGGGAAGAAAAGAAATTACAACCAAGTCCTCCCTTTAGTCGCCATGGTCGCCTGCGAAGGGCCTGCTATGCATGCTTTACATTACAAGTGACACTAGTAAAAAATGATTTTGTGTGATGCTGCAAAATTTTTACGTGGTGGGCATCCTGTTTGCCTGTCATGGTTAATCCCCACGATTAACCGTGACGGGCTCTTTTTATTTACTGTGATAGACCAGTTTGCCCGTCACGCAAAATCAATTTACCGTGGCGGGCGTCTTTAAAAGCCCGCCACGGAAAATGAAGAGGCCCGACCGGCCCGGATCAGGGCCCGATAACGTTACGTAGTATATATATACCTTTTGAAACCCTAACTCACGTCCCACTTGCAGCCCGAGACTCGCACGCAGGGCGGGACTTCTCTCCCTCCCTCTCTCGCAGCTTCGACCACACACCTTCTCCTCGCCGGGCAACTCTCCCTCGCTCTCGGCGGCGCGGACGCGCCTCCTTCGATCCCTCGACCCCTTCCTCCTCTTCCGGCGCGCGCGCGGCGCGTGGATCCGGTGCGTGGCGGCGGCGCGACGGATCCCGGGCGTGAGGTGGCGACGGCGTGCGGATCCAGGCGCGGCGAGATGAGGCGCGGATTGGCTCGAGGCGGCGCTGGTCTTCTTCCCCGGTGGCGAGGATGTGGCTCGGAGGCGCTCGGCGGGCGGATTCAGCGGGCGGTGCTCCTTCCTCGGCGGCGGCTCCCTCACCGCATCCGGTGGCTGATCGAGTCCTCCTCCTCCGGATCCGCCGCGCGGCGGCCGCACCTCCTTCTCAGCGGCGGTGCTCCTTCCTTGGCGGATCCGTAAGACCGGGGCGAAGCGGAGGGGGCGGTGGATCCCGGCCTCCGGCGGCGCGCATGCAGATCCCCTTCCTCTCCCTCCAGCGGCGACGGCGGCGCAAGGGAAGCAGCAGATCCGCGATGGCGACGGACATAGGCCGCCATCACTACGGCAGCGGCGCGTCCACCACGGGCGGGCGGATCCCGGACGGCGGCGGTTTGTTCGTGCTTCGTCGTCGGGCCCGTATGGGCTTGGCGTTGGGCATGGGCTTTTTTTATTTCGATTAAGCGCGGCAGGCACAATCCGTCCGTCATGCAAAATCCTCCATTTTCTGTGACCTTCAACGGGCGACGGGCACCCATGCCCGCCACGCAAAACCCAAACTTCCCACACCTGAAATCCTTTCGTTACTAGTGTGAAGATTCAAACGATGTCACTAAAGCGAGACTCGGGGAAGCAAAAGCCAACTCGTCTTCCTCCCTCGTGAGCTCAAGTGGTGCCCTCGCCCCCCCCTCCCTCCCGCCTCCAAATGACCTCGCCGGGAGCGGGGCTAGGTGAGGCCCCCTCTAGTAGATGGATCATAGTGCAGTAGTAGTTAGTAGTAGTCCTCGGTATGAATTCCCCTAGTGGAGAGTCCCATAGTGGAAAGCCCCAACCTAGAGTTGTTACCGCCGTCGTGGTAGCCATGGTCGCCATGGTCTTCTCCGTCGTTGTCGCATCCCAAGTGGCTCCTCCCATGGTGCTAGTCGACGGCTCCGCCTCCCCCGGGATCTAGGTTCGGGCCTCTTCTTCAACCTCCGCGACAACCCGAGGAGGATCCTTCGGTCGGCTGGTGCGCTACTTGGCTCGACTGGCCCACCTTCAACCGACGCCGCGGTCAATCAATCCGGGTGTATCGTCCTCGACGCCCCTACGACCCACCGCCCGGCGGCTTCATCGTCTCCAACGCCATGGACATAGTTGCCTTCTTTTTTGAGATCTAGGGCTTTTTGTAATTTGGTCCCCTACGGAGGATCTCTTTGTAAAAGGGTTGCTTGGATAATATAACATATGTGCTTGTTGTCAAAAAAAAAAAAAACCGTGTCACTCAACTTTGTGTGTGAGTTTTGCTTTTCAGTATATGCAAAATCAACGAATCACAAAAAACTCTCGCAAAATATGTTAAACCAAGCAGAACATGTTGGGATAACCATACCAATTAACACAGAATTCAACACAATATAGAATCAACCTGACATTCCAATCTTTCTCTTGTTCTAGTTTCAGCTTGTTTCAGCTATTCTTTTCTTTGAATACTATTGAATCAGCCAAAATAAGCAAGAAAGTCACATAGACCAGTCATACCAAACCTAATTCTAATACAAAACCCCCTCCAAATCATGGTAAAATTCATGGGACCAAGTCAACTACATTTCTTTCTACTATATATGCTTATGTGGTTACCACAATCTCATATCTAGCGAACACTAGAGTTAGAGGCATACATATATACATCAATATTTCTATTAGCAAGCATAGGGAGGGGGCATTTTGGGATGGGCTCGCAAACATGGAGGTTGGAGCCAGGTGGAGCTAGTTTTTCAGCTCCAGCTCTCCTTATGCCTCCATTCACCATGATTTAAGGAGCTCCAAGCTTTTTTTCTGTTTCCCAAAAAGACTCTTTTGTAAAAAAAAACGGTTCCAAATAGCTCCTAGAGCTAACTTGTGTCAAATGAGGCGTTACGTTATTTTGAGCTAATACTCTTCTCAAAATCCACATCATATGAAGGAATTACCAACAACATCATCTTGGTGTTTGGTAAACAAAAGAAAGCCTCCACCTTCACTCTCAAGACCAAGAAATTACTACTTACCCGCAATACATATATAGCAGTGCTCTTGCTAATATTTTTTTTAAAAAAAAACACATGCAGAATACCATACTAGCCGTATAATTGCGTGGCGGATCCTTCAAGTTATTAATCAAGAGGTAGAGTTTTGTATACTTAAAATGCTCCACCTATAAAGAGGCGGCACGCTCAACTTGTGCAAGTTGTCTGTGTTCATGCGTGAATCTTATCTGAAGGTAAGTGTACGTGTCTTTGCCTCGTGCTGCCTCTTATAACAGCACAAATACATATTCTTCGGCCAGCCGATGACTCAAAAATCTCAAATAATGACGCTGGCCCAATTAATCCTTCAATTCCTGTCGATCTCAATAGATTCATGCCACTTGTAAACCTAGTCTATTATGCACTAAGCAATTTTGACTTGATTGATCATCTCCCGCGCGTGCTGCCAAGATCCATTGGCAAGATATGATGGACACGGCAGGGTGGCAAACATGACTTGCACAACCATGGGAGATGAACATGTATCTTTGCTCCAGGCCGGACAACATCAAGTGGTGCAACATTCCGAAACATGGTGCGAATGAAATAAATAGAAGAGAGCATTTGCAACATGGCCCGAACCCAACACTGTTTTCACTAGAGAGTACTGAACTACGTACCCTATACACACACGCGCGCACACACAACAGCTAGCTAGGGTTTACGCGTATGCATGCATGGTTGCGGGGCTGTGGACACAGGTTGGCATGCATTTACACCCAGCAAGGATGTCCTTGTGGGGAATTCTTGCTATGCATGTCGGTAAGTTAAGGCATGTGCAGCTGTGTAAACAACACCTGTATATATATATATGTGCGTAGAGTAGTATTAGTAGAGAGTGTCCCTTGTGGGTTTTCCTTCGGAAGAGGTTACAACATCTCCATAATCTTTGTTGTACCAGCATGCATATCAGTCAAGGGATACCCGTGAGTAGCTTGTACGGTCTCTCTCTCTCTCTCTCTCTCTCTGATGAATGGTTTCTCTCTCTCTCCTATTTGTCAGGTGCATATGTGTGCATCGAACAAGGGAAGGAAGTAGTTCTTTTTATGATCAATATGAGTGCATTCATTCCTATAGCTATTCATTTCCTAGACATGATTACTACTCAACTTAATCATGAGTCAAAACGTAAATACTCAAACATATTCATGATAAGGTTTGTTTGAATGCAAATGTATTTATCTCAAATCACATGTATTGAAGTGGATCGAGGTGGAAAAACTAAGTTCTACTATTGTACACATGGATTGAGATGGAGTCAATGAATGTAGCGGGTAACTTGTTCAATCTCAACAACAATGCCTTGATAGGTTGTACCTTTCATGCTTGTTTTTATGTGTTCAACATGGAAGTCCTCTGTTACAAATTATGAAGGCTACATGTATGCATTCATTTTCAAATAACAAATGTTTACACCATACTTTCTTAAACACAAGAATTTGGCTAGTTTTCTTCTATGTAAAAGTTGTAGAATCCAAAAAGAATGGGAATTATTTCCAAGAAAATAACACTGTTAATCGAGCAAGTTGTTGCATACCAATCACTAGATAGATCGAAGACATTAATGGATGATAAATTCTTGTTCCTTCTTCCACATCATGCACCTTTCAATTGAATTCATCAAACGGTCTCCATACGGCAAGAATAGTCGCCACTTGGTGTCCATATGCCAGGAAACATGTATGTGACAAAATATATGGGTGGCATAGATTTTACTAGATTGTTAGAGATTCTTTAGAGGAAATCATGAAAAAAGTTTGCAACCTTGGAAATTTAATTAGTTTCTTTGACAAACCATAAATGTGTATGAAAAAAATGTTCAATGTATGTGTTGGTATTTTGACTAATGGAATACGATGCCAAAGCAATCGTAGTTTAATTACTTGAGATTGGTCGATGTGACCTAGCTAGCATTTGAGCCATACATATATTGTATGGATAAAGATAGCCATAATTGTAGGTAGTAATCTTGTGTACATTGGATTAATTAAAAATAGTAGCGATATATGTGCCTACATATATATACATGATGTAAGATATATGGATAATTTTTCTCAGAATATATATTTTGTACACATATAAAAAAAGTGCTATTACTACTTCCTCAAATTTAATGGATGATTCTAGCTATGCACCTAAAGAAATTCACAAAATATACTAGAACACTTGGTAATCGCAGCTTAATTAATTGCGCACAAGAAAAATGTGCAGTCATGGCCATTTTCCCCATTTGATGTGTACAAGTATCAAACTATACTAGCTAATTTGTGCACGCCTAACTTTGTTTTTAAATTTCTTGCCAAAATCTTCCGTTTCCACCAAACACACCTTCCTGTGATATTACGCTACACAGCCTAACTAAGAGCATATCTATGTATATCAGCAAGTGTTAGGCCGGTACTAACTACAGAGTGCAGAAAAGATGTGTAGCGTTGCATTGCGCTCTTTATTTTTTTTCTTAAACACGCAAAAAGCATGTGCACATCTTTGTATTAAGAAGATAATTTTGTTACAGCTCTCCAAAGCGGAAGTCCGGGGGCTTTGAGTAATACACCTAGTCCTAGGCGATTATTCACGCACTAGACAACCTAGTTTGCAATACGATTAAGTTTGCGCTCTTAATTTATATCATTTTCTGCTGGTAAAATGAGAAAGGAAAAACTGAAACATATATAGATAGATCTTAGTCTTTATAGATAGATCAGAGGTTGGGTATGCGATGCAACTAAAGCGCAGCAGCATGGCATAAAGAAGCCATACATCAGAGGTCGTCCACAGATCGAAGTTGTGTACTAGACATATGTATACATCATACTGTATAATACATGTACTGTATAGAGGGAGTAGGGTCGATCTGTGGGCGGCTGGCCGGCGCCGATCAGTCGGTGTGGGAAATTTAGTGAGTTCGGTCCCACATGCAAGCAAGCAGGAGGGAGACGCTTGCATTTGGTTTTAATGAGGCACCGCATATGCATGGTGAGTGGAATGCCCTAGCACTGAGGAAGAGTATTGTTATTGGTCCACCCCTTGCCCTTGATAGAGATGGTGGTTTTAATGCTGTCATCGCATGCTTTGCTGCGCCCATCGTCTCTCGATCTCATTGACATTGTCATGTCTTTTTTTCCTCTTCGCCATTCAGTTACCGTTCACCGATGATCCTTCTCCGCGCGGAAGGTCGATAGACGCAGTCTAGTATAATCCCCGTCGTAGTTAGAACTTGGTACCAGTCTAACCCATAAATTTTTGATAGACGAAGTTTGTAATAATGTTCAGCGTAGTCACATGTACCTACATGAATGCAGGCAATGCATGGGGGCCGGACATGATTTCACGTACGTCCATGCGCGCGGAGGCTATAGTTGGAGAGCAGGTATGTGGCTATAGTTGGAGAGCATGTATGTGCTTGCACTCAGAGCAAAGCAACTTTCTTCTCCAATCTCCATGTATATACCACTACCAGACTGAGGATAATTCCTAACGGCTCAAAACCGTCAAGAAAAGGACAAAAACCGTTAGGAAATACATTCCTGACGGCCAACTGAAAAGCCGACAGGAGCATCTCAACATGAAAGATTAATTTTTCTTGTTGGATGGCCGGCCGTCAGGCAGCTGGCCCTGGACCTAAACAAATAACAGAGGTTAAAAACACATAACCAAAATCATCCTTAATTACAACCTCAGTTGTATCCTCAATTACAACATTATTTATACATACAGTTCAGGTCCATCCATCAAGTTATTGGCATTAGAATGAAAAAAAATGAACACTATACAAGAGAAATAATAAGAGTCTTTCCTGGCGGTTTTACTCCGCCGACAGGAAATACATCTAATCCTGTCTGTTACCAAAAAACTGTCAGGAATTATCCTAAGTCCGGTAGTGTCCGTACTTTATGAATAACGAAGACACGTACTTGAAGTAATTTGGGACCTATGATTTCATCAGTGCTAAGACCCAGACCACTACACAGTAGCCTAGCTAAGGATGTTTGCTATTGGCCTTTGCTCATGGTGGAAATAATCCATACACACTAAGGCCCTGTTTGGGACCATGGTCTAGGGAAGCGAGAGGTGCGCGGAATGCAGCTCTCCTCGCTTCTCGCGTTTTGGCTGCACGTAGTTCATTTGCCCGCTTATCGTGTTGAGCGCGGCAGTCCAACGCGCATCTACCGCAGATCACTCGGTGGGATTGTTTCGCTTCTTCCGCTGAAACGTGTCGCAGATGCTGTTCCAAACTCATGTAAGGGCCTTAGGGCCTTGGATCGGTTTGCTTCACTTTTCTTAGCTCTGCGCCCCTAACTTCACTAGCCAAAGAGGATAGCTCGAATAAAAGGTAGAGACTAACTCTATATATTTTTGTGGTGGAAGCTCCTCATCAAGAGACTACTAAAGAAAGTTTTTTTGGAGGCGGTTAGAATGGTTGGTAGAGATGGTTGCTCATCCTGCTCTCCTTGTGTGTATATAGAAAGCAATGGTGGTTAACCAACAACCCAATAAATCGACTTGTAGAAGCCCACGGAGACCCAATAGCCTATAGAGATTGATTTTTAGATGTGGCCCAAAATCTAGCTAACTCTTCAAAAATTACAAACTACCAATCTGGTAATAAAATGTAACCACAGGAGAAGCGCACACTAGGAAGCCACCACAAGTCAAAAGTTATGTGAATTTCCCCACAAGTGAAAACATTGGCCTAAGTTGGTTAGAGAAGTGAATTGGTCGTGTTTATTTAGAATAGATAGTCATAATATAAAGAAGACAAAGTTTTTAGCTAATATATGGGTATGTAGTGTCACTATGTGAGATGTAACTTTGCATATGTGTTAGAATATTGAGTGATTTGGGAAGGTGTAAATGAAAGAAAAACCCTTTGCAAAATGTTCTGAAAATGCTAACTTGATACTAAAGGTGGTATTTGTGGTCCGATGGTAGTTAGCTATTTGAGAAAGTTTTGAGAAAAGAAGCTTTAGTGGAGTGTTTTCACAATATAATAACTTGTATACAGATTTACAAGATTTTATAAAGGTATATATGCTTGTTCTTAAGTTTAAAAATAGGAAATCTCAAAAAAAAAAAAAAAGTTTAAAAATAGAAAAAATAGAAAACTCGTCACGTACGTGTTATATGTTTTTTTTTTTTGAGAAATACGTACATAATATAATTGCGGTTATTTGAATTGTAGCCCACGCCAGGAATGGGCGCACACGCAAAACAAAAAGATTAAAAAAAACGCACGGATGGACGCACATGCTTGTTCTTAACTAGGCCCAATACATGAGTCGGTGGACGCGTGAAAGTAAAAGCGCGCGGTGTGCGGTGCTCCAAACTGCCGCCAATCATATCAAGTGTAGGGGTAGGGCGGTCCAGTTGGTGACTACTGTAGCAGGCCGATGCCGTGTTTACTCACAGCACACTGCACGTACTTACTGACGCACAAAAAAAGTGCACGTACTATACTTATACTACTCCTTATTACTGACATACGGTAATTTATGTAGCTATATCTACCTGCAGCACGTGAAGCTGATTAGCTGAAGCACTATGGGTTGCTCCAAAAAAAAAAATACTACGGGAAGTTTAGCCTGTTGAATGCACATGCATAAATTCATTTTTCCTCTACGGGCCTCCCGGCCTGGGTTGAAACTGCCAAGCCCACGTACTCCACATCTGCGGTCCAAAGCCGCGAATAGCTTTCAGCTTATAAAAAAAAAAAAAAAACATAAATTTCTCAGGAAATCTTTAGCAGGCCTACCGGCCTGGGTCTAAAGCCCACGTGCTCCACAATTGGTCCAAAACTGCGAGGAGCTTTTTAGTTACAGCCCAGAATATTCCTATTGGTCTGGGCCGCCCCTCTCGCAAACTGCTTTCCTTCCTGGACTTGACGTGAACCACTCCGCACTTCCGCAGGTCAGGTCAGGTCGTGGTGCACTTTGCGTGTACAAGTTCAGCTACCTCTTACCCTTTTTCAGCGTCACTCGCAATCGCAGTCTCAAGCAACCATGTATGCCAACCTCTAGATGCGACCTCGGCGGCGACACGTGAGCGGCGTGGGTGCATTGCCGATAGGAGCTCTGTCGCCCCCGTATTGCCGATAGGGTACCTGTCGGGTCCCGGATGGCCGACAGGCCTTCAAACATCTGCTAGTCTCCTTTCTTGCGCTCTCTCTCACAATCACTATAACAATAAAACATCCAAGCAAAGCACAAGCCTCCAAATGACTCCCCTTTTTCCGCGTCGCACTCGCAATCGCAAGCAACGACCATGCATGCCAATTTGTACAAGCATGTGCGATCGGGAGTCAACTACGCAAGCGATCGCGAGCTTCGATGTTAATCATCTAATCTGATCTTCTACGAGTATCTAGCTCTGCATTGCCTCTCCTCTGATCCTGCTTGCTTTTGCTTGCAAACTGAGATCAATCGATCTTACACTATCTCTCCCGCACGCACCGACTGACAGATGATGGACGACGACGACCTCCACGCCAACAACGGCAAGAACAAGCCGCCACCACCGTCACGGCGTCGCCGGTGGTGGAGCGGCGGCAGCTGCTGCAGCGGCGGCACAACGGCGGCCACGCTGCTCATGTTCCTACTCACCAACGCCGTCTCCATCCTCGTGGTCTCCTCCGGCGCCGGACCTTCCCTCCTCCGCCGTTACGGCGGGTACAGCAAGCCCGCCGCCACACTCGTCCACCTCTGGGACGGGTCCGCGGCGCTCCACGCGGACCTCAACGCCACCCAGGCCGCGATCGCCGCCGGCCAAGCTGATCTCGCCGACCTCCACGCTCGCGTCCGTACCGCCAACGAGTTGCTCCAGACGCTCCTCCGTGCCATGCAGGAACGCACCGAGACGCCCACCACCACCACCGCCACTGATGGCGGGTGGAAGCGCGAGCCTGCCGGCGAGCTCAGGCTCGCCGTCGGCCCGCATCACAAGGTGGTGGCCGAAGCCGGGACGGGGAGAACGTGTTCCCGGTGCTGGGTCACGCGTGCATCCGCGTCCAGGACGACCTCGAGCGCTACATGAACTACACGCCCGGCGGGGAGTGTCCGTCCGACGAGGCGCTCGCGCACAGGCTCATGGTTAGTGGCTGTGAGCCGCTGCCGCGCCGCCGGTGCCGCACGCGGTCACCGAAAGGGTATCCGCAGCCGTTGCCGCTGCCACGGAGTCTCTGGACCACGCCACCGGACACCACCGTCGTGTGGGACGCGTTCACGTGCAAGAACTACTCGTGCCTCGCGGCCGCCCGCGGTGGCGGTATCAGTGGCTGCGACGGCGACGGCGGCGGATCATGCTTCGACCTGCGGCGCCGCGGTGGGCGGGGAAAGAATAATAGGGCTGCCGAGAGATGGGCGCGCGACGACGGCGCGTTGTCCTTCTCCATCGACGCCGTGCTGCGGGCACGGCCGAACGGCACGGTGCGCATCGGGCTGGACCTCGGCGGCGGGTCCCCGTCCGGCACGTTCGCGGCGCGGATGATGGAGCGCGCGCGGGTCACCGTGCTCACGGCGGCAGTCAACTCCGGCGCGCCGTTTGGCAGCTTCGTCGCGTCGCGTGGGCTGGTGCCACTGCACGTCACCGCTGCGCACCGGCTGCCGTTGTTCGACGGCACCATGGACATCGTGCATGCCGGGCATGAGCTCGGCGGCGGCGGTGGCGTGATGCTGGAGTTCGCGGTGTACGACGTGTACAGGGTGCTCAGGCCAGGGGCTTGTTCTGGCTGGACCACTTCGTCTGCGCCGCCGCACAGCTGAACACGACGATCGCGCCGATGGTGGACCGCGTCGGGTTCAGGAAGCTGCGGTGGAACACCGGCCGGGGAAAGGGGAAGGACCGGTGGTACGTCTCGGCTCTGTTGGAGAAGCCCATGGCATGATGAGCGACAATATTGCGTTTTTCCTAACAAAATTGTGCTTGTAATAATTCTATTAAGTTATGTCTTGTTCATGCTTGCTTCTAGTCTACTTCATTCACTTGGCATAATAATTGACCAAATGGCAAATGATTCTTGAGCAAAATGTTTCGACGCAGCAGGTATGCTAATTTAATTCATTGTTGCCAAAATATGGCCACCATATCCTCTGCTTCACCTCTGCTGCTGGCTGCTGTTGAACACGTCGCTGGTGGTGGTTTGAAATGACGCCCAAGGGCAGGATTTGCCTGCTGCTGTGGCACAGTCCTCGTGCGTTTTGTGACTTCATCTGTGCAAAGAGTGAATCCATTGTCCCTGGTGCTCTGGTTCTCGGCTCCTTGACCTACAAAGAGATTAAGGACATATCATAGTGATCAGCAGACGATGAAAAAAAAAATTACAGCACATGAATAATTCAACAAAAATAAGACAGTTTCATGTATCATGCAACTTCTAAAAATTTAAAAATGGATCCAAGTATAGCATTCATCACGTCCCTGGATTCTGTAACTAATACAGATAACCATAAAGTGGCACAAGGATACCAGAAAGACGGATTATGTGAGAAAACTATACATTAAAACATATCAGTCAGAAGTATACAGAAATATAAATTATAATAGCAATGTGATTTCCAAGAGAAGTCATTAATAAACTGATAAGACGAAAAGATTATTGTCTACATCTTTAAGTTCATTATGCATCAGAAAACAAAACATTGGGTAACAGTTTACTTTTCCAGCCTAGTTTATCTTATTTACTCTGCGCTAAGGTAAACATTTAACAGTCCATACCTAGTCATTCTGAAAAGCATCACCTACAGGCCTTCTCTGCATTAAGGGTCGTCTCATCATGTGAATTCCAAACAGAATTGATAGTGATAGCTCTTGACTTGTACAGTGCATAACCCCTTGGGAGCACTTTTGTGGTTCACTAGAACTTCTCTTGGGATTTTGGGTATCAGTATTACCGAGACTCTGAGAGGCTTTATATGTTGTGCATTTTCCCAAACCCTAATGTGACACACATCAAAACTGGTTAATGCCAGTGCATCAGATGAGTCTAATCCGTTAAGTTTCTGGCTGAAATAGTTCTCAGTGTAGCAAAAGTCACCAAACTTTATGCCTTCGGGATAAGTACATGAAGAGTTATTGGGCACACTTTCATGGTCATCCTGTCCCCTGTTTAAATTCCCAGTGCTTGAAAGACGAGGTTTAACAGAAGATGCATATGTACTTGTAAATTGTTCTGCAAGATGCTTCTGCTTTGCTTCCTCCTCTATCTGCCATTGATATTAACCTCTTCCAGCTTTCTTTCCTCTGCTTCAAGCTGTACTCTATGCCTAAGTTTTTTTCCTCTTGTTCATTGAAGTATTCATCACTTGTGGAGAGTTGCAAT
Source organism: Hyparrhenia diplandra (assembly GCA_015847255.1). NCBI lineage: Eukaryota > Viridiplantae > Streptophyta > Magnoliopsida > Poales > Poaceae > Hyparrhenia > Hyparrhenia diplandra. The sequence continues at coordinate 423,974 of JADLZK010008765.1, forward strand.
CCCAATAATCAGTCAGCAAGCATTTGACTGCACAAGGAAAATATCAAAATAGCATTGTCAAAATGAAAGGGCATATAACTACTTCAAAGAAATTAGTTTAATGAAAGAAAAAAAAATGAAAGGGCATATAACTACTTCAAAGAAATTAGTTTAATGAAAGGAATATTATGTTGCAGCTTCTTTATCAATAATACGGGCACAAGTTGGCCACTGACGGATAAAGTTTGCAGTGGATTTCAGAAACACGTACAAGCATATATGACATAGAAGAGATAAACAAACATCTCAGGAGCAGAGGGTCATTAATGACACAAAAGGCGGCCTCAAGCACCTAATAAAAAACATCAAATGCACAAGTTTGGGTGACACCACACAGGAACAAGGCATTTACCGTTGTCACAATCAAGTAACATGGGACCTGATATAGAGAACTTGGAGCATTCATTTACAATCAACATCAGGGTGGGTGGCTTGGGACTAGGAAAGTGATGTAGTTGGCTGCGAATTGAATGTGAAATATTGATGGATGAAACAGAAACAAGGTAATGTAAAGGGATAGTATAAGAGAGATTCGTTTATCTTCAGGAAACAACTATCTTTGGGTACACATAACATTGCTAGCTCTTTGATCAGCTACATTTAGATCGAGTGGCCCATACTCATTTATGTATTGTATCTTGTTTCCTAAAGAAAATACTAGACATTGATTTCTGTATTGAACAAATGTGCCTTCACAAAGAGCTCTTGCTTAGTAATCAAGTTCATGAGAACATAGGTACTGCAAGAATCAATTACAATGTCTTTGTTGTTTCCTCGTCAGCACTGTCCTGGTGAATGAGAGACTGGTCACCCCAGCTTGAATCCTGGGGAGAATTCAGAAGAATTGTAAGAACGAAAATTCCTTCATGCAAACATGAAAAAGAGCAAAGTGTATGGTCTAACAAAAATCACATCCACCTTGAGCTCCTGCTCTTCAAGAAAACAGGCCTTGTGCCACAATAATATGAAGTTGATTGTTCTCTATAAACTTCCAAGCAAACACCAGCCAATCGTTCTCAGCCAATATAACCCAAAGGTGCATGACTCAATAAATGTAACAGCCCCTTCAATGCAGTAAACTTTCTCATAAGCAATAAGATAACCATTGTTTACCTGTCCATAACATTAAAAATTTATTGAGATGAAAAATGACTAAAAAAGGAACAAGGAAAAAACATAGTGATTGATTGATACCTTGGCTTGTTCCATCAGACAGCCCCATTATGCATTGTCATAGTAGCAGTCTTCTTCGCAGTCTGCTTTGTAGCAGGCAAATGATTGCAAACCAAGATTTGACCTTCTATGCGCAAGAACACCCTAAGCATCAAGAGAACATTAGAAATATTAACATGACACAAGCTGCAAAAAAAAAAAAAAAAAAAAAACAGTGTCATTGCAACATACTTGTCTAGTGGTTGATCTAGATTCCATAAACCGCTGAACCTTGCCATTCCTTTCTTAGAGTTGTGAAACCATAGGGGTAGCTCCAACTCTGTCGTAGTGGATAGCATTTGAACAGCAGTAAATTCAAACTTGAGAGAAGTTAACTAAAGTATAGTAAGGCCCAGCCAAAGAAGATAAAGATATCTACTACTTCCAACTAAAAAGTAGCAACAAGACAACATTAGATTTTTGTTATGAGCAAAACCAGATACAGTAAATTTTTCTGTACTGATACAACCATGGACTGAATGACACTACACTCATACATGAAAAAAACAGTCTGGACGATGCATACATGAATAGAACCATTGGCGCACTTATATTAGTTGTATTCACCAATAATCTCCACAAGAGCACTTTCCATCCTTAAACTTGTGCAAACAATTAGAATCCTTGATCAGTATCTGCCGCTCGTATTTTTCTGAAACTAGCTTGGCAAAGATGTGGCAATGGCTACACATCCTTAAGGTCTTTATTATCCGTATGCTTCTGAAATGAGGGAATTTGAAATTGCAAAAGCAATTGCTAGCATCTCACAATGTATTCCAGATAATTCTTCTTTATCTTCTTCTGCCTCAGTCCCATTACAGATGTTCAGCAATGACATTCCAATATGAATCATAATCAACTTCAATTCAGCTACTGTACTCTCTAATGCTAAATTATCACCAGTTGAGAACAAATAGACCTTGTCTCTGATTTCAACCGAACAACTATCAACATCTTCCAACTCTCTTCCTTTGTTGTATACCGGCATGAGTGGCACATCAACAGACTTTCCAGTTAGATCCCAGTAATTAAAAACCAGTCTTTGGATTCTAGGGTCGCTGGGATCAAGCGATGCTAGCTCTCTCACTGCCAGGTTTGCTAGCCTTGTATTTCCATGAATAGTTGCAGCAGTAAGCAATGCCTCCCAGACTGCTAAATTGGGTATGAGTGGCATATTATCAATAAACTCATATGCTTCTTGTAGACATCCTGAGCGGCCAAGGAGATCAACTATAGCTGCGTAATGATCTAAATCTTGAGTAATGTTGTAATCGTGGGTCATATTGTAAAATATTTGTTTAAGCCTCAGATACCTTTCCTTGGAGGCCATAGGCCTTGATTATGGCAGTCAAAGTTGTATGATCTGGCCGCACACCTTCTTGTTGTTTCATCGACGAAGCGATCCAGTGCTTCACTTGGAGAACCATGCAACAAGTGTGCAAGAATTATACAATTCCAAGAAATAATGTTCCTTGATGGGTGCCTATCAAAAACAGTACAAGCACCAGCAAGGTCGCCAGATTTTGAATAGGCACTGTCGAGTGCATTTGCAATTTTGCCATCCGTTTCTAAATTGTTGTGAATAATGCAGGTGTGGACCTCCCGTACTTTCGAAAATGCAACTAGGTTTGCAAATGCTGGAATGATACTTAATATTGTAATGTAATCTGGTCTCACCAAGAGTGATTGCATCTGTCGAAATATTCTCAGGGCTCTATCAGAGTGGCCATTATGCACTGAACCAGCAATGAGTGCATTCCATGAAGCCGTGTCCCTTTTTACTCCGCAAGAGCTTTCCATCATATGAAATAGCTCGAAAGCTCTCTCATCATCCCCATTTCTTATGTATCCAGAGATCATTATATTCCACGTTATAACATTGCGCCGAACACCAAGGCTCTCCATTTCACAGAAAAGTTCATATGCTTTTGCCACAATAGCCCGCTTGTGCATACCCTGCAACCATTGAGTTCCAGGAAAAGATATCCTTCTCAGGTATCTCATTGAATATTGTCTTAGCTGCAACAATTTCTCCACATTTTGCATACATGTCGACCAATGAGTTCCCTGACAGCACATTGTTCACACTCCCAATCTTAATTGCGTGACAATGAAGCTCCATGCCCTGACTCAGTAACCTCAAACTAGCACAAGCTGAGATGGCACTCGCAATTGTCATGCCATTCGGTTCGACTCCAGCAATACGCATGCGCATGAAACACCGAAGCGCCTCACCACCCCTATCACTGTGGACAAAACCAGACACAAGGCTAGTCCAAGTGACGACATCCGGAGCAACACCGGACTCCTCCATCTGCTCCAGCATCTCCATGGCCACATCAAGTTCCCCAGACCTCGCATAGCTCGAAATCAGCGTGTTCCATGTGACAATCCCAGGCTCCGTACCTTCGCGCCTCATATCATCGAGCAGCCTCTGTGCCTCCTCCCACCCATTGGATTGGCAACACCCGAAAATCATCGAGTTCCACGTGCCCAGGTCCCGCTGCCCCATCTTCTCAAACAGCACACGCGCACGGCCCAACTCCCCACACTTGACATACATCGCCAGCACCGAGTTCCCAACCGGCACGTCCCTCGCTGTCTCCGCCATGAAACCACTCCGGATCGCCATGGAATGCATCACCACCCCGAGCTCCAGTTCCTCTGCGTACGCGCACGCCTGTAGAATCCGGGTGATCAAGAACCTATCCGGGACGACCCCTTCCCTGACCATGGTCACCGCGAGCGCGACGACATCTTTGTACAGGCCCCTGATGGCGTAGGCACCAATCATGGCCGACCAGGCGAGCAGATCCCTGCACGCCATTCCTTCGAACACCTTGCGAGCGTCCCCGAGGCGCCCAGCGCAGGAGTGCATCGTGATGAGCTTCGTCTCGGAAACAATCCGGGGCTCACTGCTGGTGAAGGAGGCATGGAAAGTGCCAGGCGGCGGCGGCGGGTGTGTTGTTGTTGGTCTCTGGGAGGAAGGACTGGGACGGGTACTTGGGCGTGGGGGATGGGAGCTGCTGCTTCTTGTTGTTTCTTGGAAAGAGAGCGCGAAGGGTGGAGCCTGGGCGAAAGCAGCCATGATGGGCTCTTGGAAGCGGCCATGGCAGGGTCTGGAAAGAGGCAATTGGGGAGGTAATTGGTGGGGTCTAGGCAGGAAAGAGGGAAAGGGAGCCGGCAGGAGCTCCATGGGAATGGGAGGGAAGACGATGTTGGGATAGGGATACGAACCAAGCCAACGAGAGGCACAGACATGGGGCGGGAGCGATGAAGCTCACCGCGGGGGCCGCCGGAGCTCTTGTTCCCGTCCCCTCGGAACACGGAGCCGCCGCAGAGGCCAACGAGCGAGAGTGGCCGCCAGAGGAGAAGACGACCGGATAAAGAACGATGAGATGCGCACCTGGATAAAACGGGAAGAGAATTTGAGAAAAAAAAAAAGGTTATTCGGATCACTGACGTGTGGGTCCCACATGTCTGCCCAGCATTCACTCGTGCTTGACGCAGCAAATTTCGGCGAATCGTGTGAGTTTTGCATATATGTCAGCGCATTTATTTTTTTAAAAAATCTTGAATAATTGCACTGGAGTGTTTGAAAGTTTAGTGGACGAACACACCAAATATAAATTGCAAAAGAATGAGTGTAGCAAATTTTTAAAAGAGGAGTAGCGGAGCACTTCTCACATAAAAGGACTTAACTATAGAATTTGTACAAGTCAAACTAGATTAACTTTGACTAAATTCATAGCATTAACATTTCTGTATCAAATAAGATGTACTATAAAAAAATATAATTCGTAATTAATTTAATGATACTTACTAGGAGTACTATATCAGTATAGGAACTCTACTTATCTCGGTTACTTTTACTTACATTGTTGAACCTATATAAAAACATTGGAGCTAAAAGGTCATGACATCGGTCATGTGTTATGTCGCTGGTATGGCAAAGGTGGTGCGTAACTTGCCTCAACTACGCAAAACCATAGTCTTTGCTAGGATTGGAGTGAGTTTTAACCCCTCATCTCCATATTATGTTTAAAGGAAGAAGGAGAAGAAAAGATGAATTATAAATTCATTCTCGATTGACTCTCTAGGACTCGTTCCTTACATAACTAGCTTCGCACTAGTGTCGCGCCCCTACCAGCAGGGTTGACTTCACGATGAGGCCATTGCTTGGAAGGTCTGAACATAGGATGATGAGATCATCCTCGGACGGGTCATCCTCATCGTATCCGCGTGTATGATGCGCCCACAGTCACTCGCCGTGTGCTCTAACCTCGCATCTTGATCAAGAGCATTGACAGCGAACTTGGAAGAGGATGACCACAGGATAACGTGGGGTGGAGATAAAGGAAGCAGAAGAGCGGGTGGGTCCCACACTCAATAAAACTGTATTAGAACAGAATAAGCGATTGCTTTGTAGATTGTTTTACAATGACTTGGCTGCTATTAATTTCTTTGTTATTGACTTGGTTTGGTATACAACCAACACTGTCGAGTTCCACTCTTTGTCGAGTGTCGAGTCTTTCTTTGAGTGTATTTTATTGGGCACTCAATAAAGAAAATCTTTGCCGAGTGCCAAATCAAAAACACACGATAAAAATAAAACAATTGGTGAAGATGGCTTTGCGGAGTGTTTTTTCCCGGCACTCGGCAAAGATGTATTTTGGTGAGTGTTGTTAGTGAGGAACTAAAGCATTAGCTGTGGCGGTTTTTATAACCGTCATAGTTAATGAATAGAAACCACTATGGTTAATAGGCATTAAACGTGGCGGTTATTTTTACGAAAATCGTCACGGTTAATGGATTAATCGTGGCGGTTCTTTCCCAGGCTGGAGGCCTGATCCAGCCGTGATAATGTTTTGAAGTGCCTTGCGAAAGAGTCTTTTTACTAGTGTGGGGCCCTCAGTGGATTTAAACAAAGTTTTGCTATTTTGTGTGTGTGTCAAAAAAGAAACTGAGTCCGGTAGGGTAAGCTCGGAAAAGAGCCTGAGTCCGGTAGTGCAAGCTTATAAAGTTTTCTCCTAGACTAAGCAAAGCAGATACAGGGCAACAAATGCTGGAGATTAAATAGAAACCACATCCATATGTAATGGAAACACAAATCTTTATTACAACACACTTGTTTGGCTACCTATACTATATGTAGTCCGTAGTAGTCTTAAATCTTTTTGGCCTCCGACCGGCGAGGCACAAGGTGAGCACATATTGGACGCGCCATGCGGTTGAAAAACGTGATGCTGGTGTCGGTCTGCAGTTGGACGACATGCTGCTCACCCTCCACTTCCTCCCACACAAACTCCCTCACAAGGTTTGCCACGAAATAGCTGATGTGGAGCAGCGAGACGCTTATAGCAGGGCACATCCTCCTACCGACACCAAAAGGCATCATCTTCATCTCCGCAGCCATGGACATCAGGTTCTTGGTAGTGCTTTCTCCATCTCCACATCCATGGAAACGTTCTGGCTTGAACTCATCAGGGTCAGCCCACACTGTCTTGTCCCGTCCCAGTGCCTCTAACGAGAAAATTATGTCGGTACCCGTAGGAATACGTTGGCCTTCATGAACCACTTGGTCTTCTTCCATCACCTTTTTTTCATATTGAATGATGAGGTTTGTTATTGTTATGCATGCGTATAATGATTAATTATTTGGAACTTCTTATAGGGCTACTTGGCTTACCTGCCTAAACACCCACATGATGGTGGGATGCATCCTGAGCGCCTCCATGATGACAGCGTTGAGGTGGTCTAGCTTCCCAAGAACCTCCTCCCCGACCTCCCCGGCGTCGGCGTCCACAACAGCGTTGATCTCCTCCCGGATGGCCTCCTGTATGTCTGGATGTTTGATTAGGTTCGCCATGATCCACTGTATCGCTGCGTCTGTGGATACAGTTACTTGACCAAGAAACTCGGAGCAGAGCCCCACGAGTTCGCCGTCCTCGAGCTTCCGTTGCTTGTCTCCAGCAGGTCCAAGACCAGCAACTATGTGGTCGTCTGCTTCGAATTCTACCGGGACATGAAGGTCCAGGAGCGTGTGCACGTATGTCGGCGTCTCGTCGGAGTGCCGGGGATGGCTACGGCAGCCGTCGATGAGTGGGAGGTACAGCTCCTCCTGCTTCTGTCGTATCGCGACCAGCTTGTTCCACCGCTTGCGGTAGATTAACCTAAAAGCGCCAGGAACGGCACAGACACGAATGTGCGTGCCGCAGACAAAGACCGGGTAAGCTCCATCTGGACATCGGCCATGGCGCGGACCACAGTCGCATCAACGCCCTCGCCGAAGCACATGGTGGAGGCGAGGCCAAACACGGCGTAGCGGATGCTCTCCGCAGCGAGCGCCACGCCGTCGGTGAGCTGCTGCTCCCTGAGGTCCTCTACGAGGCCCCTTAGCGCTTGGCGCCGCGCGGCCGCGTAGCCGCGCAGGTGCGTCGGGTGGAGGACACCCGAGGTGAGGTTGTGGCGGAGGGCGCGCCAGAACTGGCCATAGGGTGCCGAGATGATGTTGTGGTAGAGGCGGCTCGAGAGGATGGCGCTGGGTGACATGGATGGAGGGCGGTTGGAGAAGGAGCCGCCGCCGCCGGCCCTTCCGCCCCGCACGAGAAGGTGATGCGCCGTGGCGAAGTCCGTGACCAACATAGCTGTTGGCTTACTTCCTAGAACCAACTTGAGGATGGCCAGGCATACCTTCGTCGGCGATGCACGCCGGACGATCATCAGGATGGCCACTGGGAGAACCAACGGGAGCAACAGGAGGAGGACTTCCATGGTTGCTTGATGCATGAGCATGGCCTTCCACTCCACCAATTGCACAACAGCACAAGTACACTGCGAACTGCCAAAAATAATGTCTACTACTCTACTTTGGCCTGTTGCCCCTTTGGGTATGCTAGTACAATTTATAGAACCTTGTGTATTTGACTCTTTGTTGTGTGTCGGTTGCCATGTCACACCTCACTGAGATCACATATATATCACCAATCCGTCATCATATCACAAAATGATTTTTGCCAATGCATATTCGGACATGTCACTACTTCAAACGTTTTTTTTTTTTTGGGGGTCGATGCCTACCTAGAAAACTGAATTTCTCTGTCATTACCCCGCCACCGACAGATCTTGCGCAAGACATCCATGACAGGCCTGAATTAATGGTCGATCAGCGGCTAGGTTCATGCACATTGCGGTGCTGCTCGCAAGAGCTTGATAAGTTGTCTTACTTGCTAAGTTGCGAGCTTGGTGCAAGATCCGGTTTAAAATGTAATCATTGGTTAGGCATCCAGCAGTTGGTAAGGGGCTGGTTTGTTGATAACTGTTGAAAATCAAAGTCTTTGCAAAGGACTAGCTACAGTATATGAACAAAGACTTTGGAGTGGTGGCCAAATTAATGAAGAGGAGGAAAGTATCGAGAGTTCACATACTGTACAATGTTGCATTCAGAGTTCCCCTCTATAAAAGGGAATCACTCTCTTGTAAGACAATGAAGTGAAAGTAAAATACAGAAAGAACTCTTCCCCTCTACTCTCTGTTTCTTGTGCTTGTGTTCCATGTTCTAGCGTGCAAAGAACTTGATTTCTTAACACGTTATCAGCACGAGACTCTACCGAGCTATGAGGTAAGAAGGTGAGAAATCAGTTCTTTATACATGTTTTTCTCTCCATCTTGACGGTGCAAGGATGGCTCGCCTCCGCCCGTCCGGTGGAGCTAGGATGGCACTGCCTCCGCCCACCAAGTGATGAACAACTCAACCTCACCAGTGGATGCCGGAGGCACCACAACTGGGTTTGGCTTCTACGCCAAAGCTCAAGTTGCTTGGAACAAGCATACCATGAGGTGCTCGTCGCCCTCATATTGCCCCGAGGTGCAGTACCCACAGCTCGCCCGGCCGGAAGTGCCCGGCTTCAACTATTCGCCTCGAAGAGCCGAGCACCCACTTCATCGGCGTTTTCGCAACGCCCGTAACATGAAGCGGTTTCGACCTGTTGTTGTCCATATGCCGGAGATGGGCGGGATCCCGCCGCCGTCTGAAGATGGCACCCGGTGAGGCCCCTGCGGTGCCTCGATGTCCTGCGGACATATATGAATCCCTTACCTCCGTCCCGAAGGCGAGCAGGTCAGGCATCCATGCTTCGCCCCGAAGACGAAGCAGATCGGGTCACCTCCGCCACGAAGACGGATGCATCCGAACTCAATGGCCCCATTGGGCGGCCCGAGGTAGAAGGCTGCGCACGGCCCCGAAGGCAGCTGGCACACCGAAGCCCCCCCGATGCGGCCGAAGCGCGACCCGAAGCGGCCTCGCTGCCCCTACGCGAGACGATGCGGATCTGCCCGCGGCGCGAAAGCAGCCCGGCCTCGACGCCGGGACTCCCGATCGCGCGGCCTCGACCCGAGCGGGCGCGGCGCGGAAAAGCCATCGAGGTTTGAAGCCCTCACATGGTATGGTTATTTATTGCAACTTTATATTACTATGCATTGCTTTATTTATTTGTTACAATTTACTTTCTTGCATTTACTTAAATCCTTTAGATTTAGTTTATGCAAGATGATATTTCTTATGAACCGCATATAATCTCGAAGATTATATGTATGAGACATTTGGGGAAATACAGTCTTGAAGACTATATATAAATGTAATCCTGAAGATTACATGCAGTCGTAATCCTGAAGATTACGCATAACCGACATTCACTGGCCCTCTACATTGACTATGAGGGCATGTCGGGACATTGCGAAAAAAAAGAATTCGCTAGGATGGCAGCATCGTTGCCTCACCTAGGCCATTGACATCAAGATCAAACTTGATGGCATGTGCCTCGATCATACTATTGCTCGGCTGAAGGCGGCAAGGGTGAACTCGCATAACGATAAAAGCAATGTCGTTGCACCTTCGCAACACCATTTACACTAGACCTGAAGTCTGAGTGTATATGATAGAAGTTGATCCAGTAATTGGATGGTAGTCCCTGAAGGACTGCTTCAAGTAGCAAAACTTGATTGTGCTCTCGAACACAATTTGGATCGCTTTTACGCTTGCAAGATTTATGCGTGCGTGGCGGCGTATAAAGGGTTATGTCGAGAGTGTGTTATGTGACTAGAATATCACTAACACTAATATGATCGAGAAACTCTTTCCACCCTCCATCCCAAGGCCTACTAATGTTAAGCACGTGCACTGAAGCACACACCCGTGTTCTTGAGATTTCTCATAACCATAAAGGCCATGGAATGGGAAAATGGAAGGGGGAAAGATGTGCCTAGAAAGAAAGAACCCAAGGTAAAAGCGAATTCGAGAAGGTCATAGATGAAATATCTAGACAACAAAATCGTTGTTCTAGATATGGAGGCATGGGACATTGGTCTCGCATTTGTCTTGCCCCTAAACACCTATATATTTTGGCTCTCACCGAAATCCTTCCAAAAGCAAGGATAGAAAGAGCCAATATAATCCTCACTTTCACCACCGAGCACAGGCTTCGAAACACGACGACATGATTGTCGACACAAATGGTGAAGATGTCCAAGATGGATGAAAGTGAGGAGACCTAATCAATGATGACCTTGATATGACGTGTTAGTCATAATGCAATGTCCAATGAAATTTGACCATTCGTGCTCTCGAAGAGCATTTGCAACATCTTTGAATGGTCATGTGTGCTCTGAAGAGCATTTGCAATATTTTCACAAGTTATGAATGTCGTTGGTTTTAACACTATATTCTAAAATCCCCTAAGTCTCAGGCCAACTGCATACACCACAAGCACAACTAGTGCGTGGGAAAGAATAAAGTATTTCCCATCCGCATATGCATATCATGTGCGCGCACCGCCACATCGGCAGATACACCAAAGAGATCCCACCAGAAGTTGGGATATGTGAGCCTATGACTAGGGATCTTCATAGGGCTCAGTATGCCGGTTGCATTTCCCAGCATTAGGGGGAGATTGGCATCCAGGAGAATGCCGGGAAATTGCATAAAATGGAATGGTGGAATTCATTCCTTGAACTCACGCACTAGTCAATCTGAACCAGAAGTTCAGAGGATTATGCATTTGCAAATTGTCGCAAATGAGCTGCCAAATACCTTCACTAATTATAGAAGTGACATGGCCGCATTTACCTGCAGTAAGTGCGTCGGAGAGAGTATAGGTAGCCCAGAAGGTTACCAACTCTATTGTCTCCATCCGATCCTAGGTTGAGGGGGAGACCTCTGGGTGGTCGGACAAGTGTCTGCGGAGACGTCCGCATAGACAAGGTCTTGAGCCGCTTGCATCACTTAAGGAATTAGTTGAAGAAGCTCAACCTGAAGTTGAGAACGCCCCTGAAGTGGCGGCTCGACCTGAAGTCGAGTTGGTCCCTGAAGGACCCCATCCTGAAGATGGAAACCACCATGCGGCGCGCGCTCAATATCGCATTGGTGGATCGGAACGCTTGACTCAATCGTTTTGGGAAATCACGATGGCGGGAGGGCGATCATGAGGAGATCGCCACTAATTTTTGTGGAATAAGGAGAATAGCGTGATTGAAAGACCACTATTGTCGACAAATATATTGCCTCGAATTGTTGACGTAATGGATCCGAATCCATAATAAAAGTCCATGGCAGAGTGCCAGAAGCACTCATAATGGGACAAATGGAAAGCAGCAATTGAGGCAAAGTGGTGCTCGCTTTATGAAAGAGAAAGGTTCTTGGGCCTGAAGTCCCAACACCTCTAGAAGTCATCCCTGAAGGATGCAAAGGGGTCATCCTCCTAAAGAGGAGTAAGTATGGCACAAAGCTTAATTTGGTGGCACAAGGGTTTATGCAGAGACCCGTCATCGTCTACGATGAAACTTGCTCTCCTGATATAAGTGGCAAAGACGTTCCGATACTTATATTTATGGCAGCTAATAACTTGGATTTAAGTGAAAAAGGCAGTTGGTAAATATCATGACCATATTCTTATATGGGTCACTTGATTCAGAGGTCCCCATGAGAGTCCCTGAAGGACTCAAGATCCCTGGGCCGAATCAAAGTCGCAACATATAAAGCGTCGCTGCGGCGTGGTCGTAATATGGCTTGAACGATCCGAAAGGATGCGATTCAACCATTTGTGTAAAGTCCTCCTAAAGAAGGATTACACAAACAATGATGAAGGACTTGGGTAAAACCAAATCCCCGCTTGAGCAAAAGACTCGAGCATCTCCCTAAAGGAATGTTTGTATACCGGTCTATAAAGAGGGTACTTAAAAAAATATAGGGCAAATGCTACCCTCTAAATTTCCCATGGTGGACCAGTCCCGAAGTGGATTAGTCCCATCTAGACCAAGGGTCACAATGAGGAAATATAGGGACTGAAGTTCCCAGGTTGAGCGCCATTGGAGCATCGATGTACCTAGCTTAACCGCATAAGGGCTGATATTGTGTTCGCTCTAAATTATTTGACAAGGTACGGTGCTATCCTAATCAAAAGATATCGACTTGGCGCTAAGACTATCCTCGGGCCTAAGACCTTGGTCATTGGTTCCCAAGAAGAACCGAGTCCTAACCATGGTGAATATGTGGATACTACCTATATGTCTGACCCGCATAATGCTAGATCCAAAACCGGTTTTGTGTGTCTCTATGGTGGTGCAACCATTTTATGGAAGTCTGTATAGCAGACCTTGGTTGCCATACTATCCGACCACCAAGAGATAAGTGCCCTATATAAAGCCACACGAGAGTGTGTTTGGCTCTAATGGATAGTTGGCCACATCCAGAAGTTATGTGGCTCGAGCTTTGATAGCTCCCCCGTCGTTGTCTATAAAGACAACGTTGCTTTGTGTTGCACAAATGCATAAGGACTATGTCAAGGGCAATATTGCTCCAAAGTTCATTTACCCCATGAGCTCCAGAAGAGCGGGGAAATAAATATCCTGCAAACTCAGTCATGTGAAAATCCAATAGATTGTTCACAAAATCTCTGTTTGCCTCCAACTTCCGCAATGTATGTGGAAAGAGGATGAGATGACTGAGAGGGTTGCAAGGTGCAGGGGGAGAAGCCTCCCTAAATCATAGTCCATAATTGTGGTCCTAAAGATCACAATTCGGTGTCGAGGACCTAAAGATTGCATGTTGGTTTTAAAGATCTGATCCCGAAGATCAGACTGTTGTACTCTTTTTTCCTTGGTGAGTTTTTCCCACAGGGTTTTCTCACGTAAGGTTTTTAACGAGGCAACAGGTGCAACACAAGCTTGCGCATGTGATGTACTCTTTTCTCCTACCCTTTTTTGTCCCACAGGGTTTTTGGAGGGAGTTTTTGATGAGGCATGAACACAAGCATTAATCACTAAAGGGGAGTGATATGTGAGTCAAAGCTCATAAAAGGGAACAAAGATGACGATGGTCATCAAATTGGTCTTGAAGACCAATAGGTCCTGAAGACCTAAGTTGCATCGGTTAGTCCTGACCGAAGCTGTTGTACTCTTTTTCCCTTGATGAGTTTTTCCCACTGGGTTTTCTCATGCAAGGTTTTTAATGTGGCAACAGACGCAACATAGACGATGCATGTGATGCACTCTTTCTCCTACCCTTTTTTCCCACTGGGTTTTTGGGAGGAGTTTTAACGAGGCATATAAATAACATAAATTTGGCCAAGGGGGAGTGTTGAAAATCAAAGTCTTTGCAAAGGACTAGCTACAATATATGAACAAAGACTTTTGGAGTGGTGGCCAAATTAATGAAGAGGAGGAAAGTATCGAGAGTTCACATCTTGTACAATGTTGTATCATTCAGAGTTCCCCTCTATAAAAGGGAATCACTCTCAGCTCTTGTAAGACAATGAAGTGAAAGTAAAATCTGAAAAGAACTCTTCCCCTCTACTCTCTGTTTCACGTGCTTGTGTTCCATGTTCTAGCGTGCAAAGAACTTGATTTCTTAACAATAACCATGGTGTTATCATGTTTGTTGTACTTTGTTGAACTATTTTACGCTTAATGAAAAACATGCTTCAAAGCGTGATATCGAAAAAAAATTGTATTGTATCTATTTTTTTTAGATAAAGGATAATTAAATCCGGCTTCATCTATCCGTAGATAGAATCGGACCAATTATTACGAGTTTAGGAACTAAATAAAGTTTTCTTTGGGAACAATCCCTGACCACACTCAAATCCGACTAAACAAGTAAATAAAAGTCTTTGGCTAAACATGACCAATGTGTCTCGTGACGACCAACCGTTGGATCGAAGAATGCTAGCGCCGACACTTCAATGTGACGAGCTGCGGCGATTAGTTGATCTTGTAGATCTTCATTCCGCCGCAAGCTTGCCTTGGCGACGAAGCCAATGAGTTCCTCGGAATAGTACGCAAAAAGAGATTTTGGTTTGCATTTGTTAAAAACAACTTCATTCCTTGTTAGCCGATTATCCATATAAGAGCAGATGCATTTGTTAATAACAATGAATTATACTTTTTGCTCCCCAATTTAGACCAATTATGGAATAAATTAATTGTACTTGAAGGCGGTGTTAGACCAAAAGTATATGAACAGGCGCCACAAAAATTTAGCATAGAAACAATCAAAAAGAGGTGTTGAATTGTTTCGGGAGATGACGTAACGAGCAATCGTTTATCCCCATTCCAATTTCTTCTTGCCAAATTATCTTTGGTTAGAACCACACCTTTTTAATATACCACATGAAAACTTTTATTCTCATTGGTAATTTTGTCTTCCAAATATCTTGTGACACTCGACCCCATTATTAATTAAAGCAAAGATACATGGATCGGATGTAAACATTCACGATGCCTTGAGATCCCAGACAAAAATATCTCTATCCCGACTTAAGTTAATATGTTGTAAGGATGATACAATTCGAGCCAATTTGATAAGTTTGCTCCCACTAGATTTCTCCTAAAGGAAATATTTAGTTCGGAGAGCTTAGAATATTAGCTATCGTATCATACTTCCTTCTTACAATATTAAACAAGCAGGGAACTTATCTTTGAGGGGTTTATTCCCTAACCAAGTATCAATCCAGAACCGAGTTTGAGTCCCATCATTGACAATAAAATGACCTAGCTTAAAAAAGGAATCTTTAGCATTCATCAAACTTCTCCAAAAATGTGAATCTGTTGGTTTCTTCTCACAACTGCCTAAGGTCTTGTTTTTAATATACTTGTTTCTTAGTAGTTCTTGCCAAATTCCATCTTCATTTAGTAATTTAAATAACCATTTGCTAAGCAAGCACCTGTTTTGGATTTCCAAATTATGGAGACCTAGCCCACCTTGATCTTTAGGTTGCCGTATAACATCCCATTTGACTAATCTATACTTTCTTTTGTGTTGGTCGATTCGCCAAAAAGAAACGAGACCTAAAGCACTCAATTTTATCTAGTACCCCTTTTGGCACCTCAAAAAAGACATCATAAACATCGGTAAGCTGGAGAGCACCGAGTTTAAAAGGACTAGTCGTCCACCTACCGGTGTAGCGGTTTACCTTTCCAACTACTAAGCCTTTTTTTCTATTCTTTCTTCTATAAATTTCCAATCTTTATTAGATAATTTTTGAAGTGCATTGGGAGACCTAGATATCTAAAAAGGGTACTTACCAATGGCACACCCAAACAGTTGTGAATAAAATTGCTCATGATCTTTAGCTTGTCCAAAACAAAAATCTCACTTTTATGAAAGTTAATTTTTAAGCCGGATAGTTGTTCAAAAGTACTTAATAATAATTTCATATTAACAGCTTTTTTCAACATCGTGGCTTAAAAAATAACACCGTGTCATCCGCATATTGAAGGATGGACAATCCATCTTGGATCAAGTGTGGAATGACCCCTTCTACTTGACCAGCTTCCTTTGCTCTAGCAATTAGTAAAGCCAACATGTCCACAACTATATTAAATAATATAGGAGACATGGGATCACCTTGTCTCAAGCCTTTTTAGTTTGGAAGTATTGGCCAAGTTGATCATTGATCTTAATATTCACATTCCCACCTTGTGTGAATTTTTTAATCCAATCACACCATTTCTCGAGAGAACCCTTTCATTCTTAATGTTTCTTTGTAAGAAATTCAGTTAACCTTATCATAGGCTTTTTCAAAATCTATTTTAAAAATTACTCCATCTTGTTTTTGGTATGTAGTTCATGAATTGTCTCATGCAAGATGACAACTCCCTCCATAATATTTCGCCTTTGGTAGAAAGGCGGTTTGGGTTGGTTTTATCAATTTTTGGGCAATGGTAGATAAACGATTTGTTGCCACTTTAGTAAAGATTTTGAAAGAAACATTCAACAAACAAATTGGTCTATATTGTTGAACCACCTTCGCATCCTTCTTTTTTTAGACAATAAAATGATATTACCAAAATTAAGGCGATTAAGATGCAAGGTTCCTTGATGGAAATCATCGAACAATGCCATCAAATCTTCCTTAATTAAGTCCCAAAAAACTTGATAAAACTCTGGAGGGAACCCATCGGACCAGGTGCTTTATTATGTTCCATTTGAAAAATTGCAACTCTTACCTCCTCTTGAGTAAATGGTTCGACCGGGAACTCATTCTCTTCATCCGAAACCCGAGGGATATCGGCCTTTTGAGATTCGTCTAAGGAAATTAGCGACTCTTGAGGAGGGCCCAAAAAGATTTTATAATAACTAGTGATATGTTGTTTAAGGTTAGCATCACCGGTTATAATATTATTCCCATCCTCAAGTTGAAAGATACGAGTCTTCCCTGTGCCTACCATTGGCTACAAGGTGATAATACTTAGTATTAGCATCACCTTCTAAAAGGTGTTTCACCTTAGCCCGTTGGTACCACTTTAGCTCTTCTTCTCTAAGAAGTTCAGCTAGCCTTTCATTCAGAACATGTTTTTAGATCTTTCTCAAAGTCACTTAGCAAGGTAGATTCAGCCTTTTTGTCTAGTTCATCCAGTTTATTTAGAAGCTTTGCTTTTTCTTTTTGTATAGCCCACTAACATGCTTAGCCCAACCCCTAAGTGTTGACGAAGTTTTCTAATTTTGGCACGCTAACGCTCAATGGGTGATCCTGTAACTACCACATTCTGCCATACGTGCGACACCATCTCACAAAAATCCGTCCCTTAACAACCAACCTAATTCAAATTTGAATTGAGGTTGATAAGTTGTAGACCTTGAGTGTTAGTAGACGTAGTAGTGGAGTATGGTCAGAAATTTCTCCGGATAGAGAGTGTACTTGTAGTGTTAGGATATTGAGACTCAAAATCTGTGCAGGTTAAAACTCTGTCTAACTTTTCAAAAGTTTGGTTTGGCAAGTTATTAGCCCAAGTAAAATTCCTGCCAGACAAGTCTAGTTCCCTGAGATTTAGAGTATCAATTACAGCATTAAACATGAACGGCCATCTCTCATTAAAATTATCATTATTCTTCTCATCTGGCCTGCGAATAATATTAAAGTCCCCACCTATAATAATAGGTATGGTTTCTTTAGAACATACTCGAACCAGTTCGACAAAAAATGAGATTTTTTATCTTCTTGAGCCGGGCCGTAAACTGAAAATAATTTAAATTTGAAATCACATTCCTTATGACGTAACTTGAAACTGATGTAAAAGTCACCCTCCTCGATTTGACCAACGTCAAATGTTTGCAAATGAACTCCTAAGATCATGCCACCAGATCTACCTCGTGGAGCCATGCAATGCCAAATAAAATCTCTACCAGCACAAATGGTATTGAGAGTTCTTTGTGGAAAGCTAGCTCTACATTTTACGATAAGGCAATAAAATCTAGGTCTTTCTCTTTTGTTAAATCCGACAGAAATCTATATTTTTAGTATCCATAAAACCGTTGCAATTCCAGAAAATTCCTTTCATTATTAACAACTTTTATTTTTATTTTTATTTTTATGTCCCCTGGGGCGCCCCTTTTTTGGAAGATGATGAAACAGGGGACTGTAAAATCACAGGATCACATCCCCGTCACCTAGCCCCTCCATTACTTTTGAACAGATTTGATTTAAAGTTTCTAGAGTTTGTAGATCAACACCATCATCATTAGAGCATTCGGTTGCTCCATCCACATCCAAAGCTAAATTATTATTAATTAAATTAGCACTATCTAACAATCTGCTATGTTCCAAATCCTTCAGACGTTTTAAAGAATTAAAACAATCTTTATCATTTTTACCTAAAACCACGCCTAGAGCATTTATCGAATGATTGTATTGTATCTATTAGGTGAGCGATAACTTATATGTAAATTATATATAATACTAACAAAATTGTTTGTTTCTCTAAACGTGCGATTCATACGAACGGAGAAATTGTATTTCCCTGTCGGTACAAGTGATACACAAAGAAATATATTTTATTTATTATATATGCTATAATTCCTTTTTGGAGTTTAGGTTATGCACACAAATTCCACCCCCACTATTTGTCCTACTATGCCACCTATATTAAGAAACCGGTAGAAAAAAGTGGTTTCACCAGCACCGGTTCAAGGATTGCACTAGCATGATGATGTGTAGTAAAACACATGTAGTATTTGTATGCACATATCACTGATGACACAAAAATGATCTTTGCTGATGTCTATTGGATCAGAAATGGTGACCGTCTGTGCAGTTCGGATGGACTCCCACAGTCCCACTGCCATCGACCACCTCTGTTACTGTTAAATGGCTTTCAAGAGGCTGCATATCAAAATGGATGCCTTTTGAAATTAGAGCTATTTTCATAGGAGACCTTATTAAACGACATAGTCACCAGAAATGCTCACTTATAGAGACTAATGCTTAACACAACCCTCCCCTTTAGCCAAAACATGGATATTTGTAGACGAGTTCACCTTAAATAACCGCCACTCAAAGCCGTTTAATTTTTAAAGGATGCAGGCACTACTGGAAACAGACGATTTGTCGAGTGCCGTAGTCGGCAAAGCGCACTCAGTAAAAAGAAAGTCGGCAGAGCCCTCTCTTTGCCGAGTGCCTTTTGTCGGGCACTTAGAAAAAGCCTTTGTCGAGTGTTAAAACAGGCACTCGGCAATCCATTGATGAACTCAACCATGGGCCCGTTGAGACCATCTATGCGCCCACCGAGCCCATATGAAGTCGCCGCCTACACGGCCTGTGTCGTTGTCGCCATGCCACCCGCCGATGCTTGTTGCCGTGGAGAAGGCCCACGCCCCAAGCGAGGAAGGGGAGGAGCCCACGCCATCACCGCCCATCGCTGCGACTCATTACCCGCGACGACGTTGTGGCTCCTCCACACATCGGTGTTGTCTCACGTGTCCTCTCACGTGTTGCTGCCGCTCTGTCCGGCCATGCGCCGCTAGCCGCTCAAAGGGAGGAAGGGAGTGTTGGTGAGAAGAGTTGTTGAGAGGGAGGGAGAGGAAGGAGCGAGAGAGAGAGAGAGAGAGGCACCCCAAACGCTAAGAGGAAGAGAGGGAGGCGCCGGGAGAAGTCCCGCGAGCAACTAACAATGGGATTGAGGTGGTTGAAACCCTAACTTACCTTTATATAGGTGAGTGCCGCGAATGGGCTGGCCAGTGTGCTTTGGGCTATTTTTGGATGGCCCAAAAGCTGATTTGTCGAGGGCCGGGAGGCACTCGGCAAAATAGGCCTTTGTCGTGTGCCTGAAAAAAACACATGGCAACAAATGCAGTTGATACTAATAAGAGGTCTATATGGATACTATGTATGTAATTTGTATCCAATAACTAACTTTTATTATGACCATTTCTTTAGACTGTCAAGCGGGATTTTTTTGTTTTTTT
The DNA here is from genome assembly GCA_015847255.1 of Hyparrhenia diplandra. Lineage (NCBI taxonomy): Eukaryota > Viridiplantae > Streptophyta > Magnoliopsida > Poales > Poaceae > Hyparrhenia > Hyparrhenia diplandra. The sequence continues at coordinate 443,961 of JADLZK010008765.1, forward strand.
TTTTTGGGGGGGGGGGGGTGCAAATGGGATGACAGACGGGTATGCAATTTGCCGCTGGTCTATCGTGGACCACCTCACCACACGATGGGAAAGATTAAGGAAACCACTAAAGCAGCATGGATATATGCTTTATAAGGAATCGAATGGGGCACAATTATGAGATATATGCTCAGGAGATAAGATCTTTCCCATATAAGAATCTGGCTTTACTTCGATGCCCACGGTACATCTGCCCTGGATGAAATACACATCTCGGTTTCAAGAAGTCATTTTTTAAAACTGAAAAGATATACAAGAAACACTAATATTTATCATGCGTAATAAATAGGACTCTCTGGGTCTCTTAGCTTCAAATTGTAAGTAATATGTTTTTTATTCCCAATTTTTGCTTAGTGAGTCAGCTTTTTGTGGCGCGGAGCTTTTTTTTTTTTCCCACATTCTACGCGCTTTGTTGTAACCAAACTAACTCCTTTCTTATACAAGCACGCAGAAAGCTTTTTGCGTGATTAAGAAAAAAAAAATACACAACTTTTGCTACGTACAAAGGAAAAACTATATGCAAAGTACTATACTAAGTAAGTTTGAACTATTTGATTCTTTTTAAACGTTGAAACATATGATTAATGAATGTCGCCGTGATTAATGAATGTAAAAACTATCTGTTGGTTGTCGCCGTGAATTTGTTGGCTATTTTATTGAAATAAATGACCGAGAAATATGTTTCTTAGGGTATATATGTACTACCTCCATTCCAAATTATAAGACTTTCTGACTTTTCTAGATACATTTTCTTTACTTTGTATCTAGACATAATGTATAACTAGATGCATAGTAGAGGAAAAAGCTAGAAAGTCTTATAATTTTGAATGGAGGGAATATTTGAATATTTATGTTCCTATAAAGTTACTCATGTTTTTTTCTTCATAATTAATTTTAGCACTTTAATGTTTTCTATAAGACCACTAAATGTAATAATTTGCACTATATCCGCCCATAGTTTGTCTACTCACGTCCTTATTTTACGAAGGCCTCCGATCTTTTAGCTCAGCTCCATGGGTGTGTAGAGAGCTTTATTAATATAGGATAAAAGATCTTACAACAGGTGACTAAGGTGGTCACCGGTCTAGATTACAATGATCGAGTTGGCCAACCAAGAGCTATTGAGAGGGAGGGAGAGAGAGAGGGAGGCACCGGTGGGAGCAGCTCCGAGAGAGAGAGAGAGAGAGAGAGAGAGAGAGAGAGGCACCGCCAGCCGCTAAGAGGAAGAGAGAGGGAGGCGCCAGGAAGAAGGCCTGTGTTGGCAAGCTTTAGCGTTAGCACTAAAGCCTGATACACCAAGGATGACAACCGGTAAACCGCAAGCGCACTGTCAGTGTAGCTTTTCACCGGGAGTATTCCAGATATCGATTTCTATGGGAAGCGTGAAGTGAACTAACAAAGAATCAAGGTTTGTCCTATGATGATACAAGGTGTCTATGGTAGTTGAGATGAGAGGCCTTTTATAACTATGATATCTGGTTGGGTTAGATGGCTAGACATGGTCTCGGACACGGGGCCGATAGGTGAAAAGCGATGAATAAAACCACCACTCAACAAGCTATCCTTTTACTGGAGCCCTACCTTTTAAGAACTTCCCTATAAACACGTGGTGGATTATAAAGATCAGACGGGCTGTCACTACCTCGCTGGCTACCACAGACAATCTGTGCAGCAAGCGGTCTTCGCTAATAAGAATAACCTAGACACCATGTCTACGTTGTGCTTATTACTCTAACTATCATCAAAATCTAGAGCACTCTACTAGAAGTAAATGAATCACTTAAAGTAAAGCAATATACCAATGAAGAATGAGTGAATAGCTACTATACTAAACTAGATATGCAAACTATAAAAGAACTCGAGAATGTATTACTTACTAGAAGAAGTACACAAGTACATCGGTAGAGATACACCTTGGAGGAGATTCCCGACAGGCCAGGGACTTCCTCCATAAGACTTCTCTCTCTCTCTACTAATACACTAAAGGAGTAGGGCTTTTCCTACTACATATGAAATGGAGCTCTTCCTTGTGATCATGTCTTGAAAGTGTGGGAGTAGGGGGGGTATTTATAGCCCTAAGGTGGAGTAGGGGCTACTCCATCGCCACATCTGTGATCCGCGTGACTTCATCTTGCAACCGTTGGATCAAACCGCCATAGAACCGACTTCCCATCAATGGACGAGATTTTCCAAAGATGTGCACAATGTATAGCCGGTGGGGAAGGTCGGTGGAGTAGACAAGGGGGTCGGCGAACCCCACTCCATGGCGATGGGCCTCCTCCCGGGTCCATGACGTAGGTCCCACCAATCATTGACCTCGTCCTATGGTGGCAACTTGTTGTAATGTCCATTTTGTACCGATTTGATCTGTGTGACATCTTGATGGACCAATTAGGTGCTTCTTTGGTTGATCCAAGGATTGATAACATGGCGAGTGACATGGCACAACTATGGGCCCAAACTAGGGAGGTTGGCCGACCTACCACTTGTGGCCAATCAACTTCAAATTTTATAGGGAAGCGTCATAGGCCATGTCCATCATGATGGTGAAGGTACATTTTCAATGGCCATACCGGGCATCGAATGGACAGTCCCCTAAGGGCGTGTTTGATATGGGCCAAAACTTATGCTCGAGCCCGTGGGAGCCAACCCATCATGTTTGATTTCGTTTTACTGTTACCGGGCCTGTCCCTGCGGATGCCAAAAAACGTTCTATCTCCTGGCTCTGGCCACACGCTGGAGGGTTGCGTTTCGAGCCAGGCCATGGCCGAAGCGTGTGATCGGTTCCTCTCACCTCCCGCACCCTCTTCTTGCGGTCGCGCCGCCGGTTCCTCTCACCCTCTTACCACGGTAGCTCTTGTGTGTACGGCGGTGGTGGTCGGGGTGAGCTCCCCGTGTTCGCGCGGCGGTGGCGGCGCGAATCTCCCCCATGCCTATGTTGCGCTCGCCGCAGGCGGCCGGGATGAAGCTCCCCCACGTCGCGCCACGCCGCGGCGGCCGGGCGAAGCTCCCACGTCCGCGCCCACGCCGCGGCGGCGGACCAGGGCGGAGCTCCCCACGCCCGCGGGCCGGTGGTAGTGGTGCGGAGTCGAGAGGGATGGTGGAGGGCACCACGACGATGCTCGACGCGAGCACCGTTGTCAATCGATCTTGTGATGCCGCCGAGACCGACCGCTCTTCCGCACGGTTCCTACAGGTTCGTCGGTGGTGGTGTGGGGGCGAAGGAGGCGGGGAGGCGAGCCCCGTCTTTTGGGATGCGGCGACGATGGATAAAGGGGCAGCGTGGGCTGCTTTCCCCGCCATGCCGCGGGTGTCGATGGTCTTTGGTCCTCCGCGCGGAGCACCACGGGGCAGCTCATCCTCACCGAGGTGCGCGCCGATGAGGTCGGCGGGCGTGTCTTGTTCCTCACCGAGGGCGGCTCATCGTCCCCTAGGTGGCGATGGCGTGTTTGATGAAATGCCAAAGAGGAGAGAGGGATGGTAAGGTTACCGAATGTCAGGTGCAAGGTCACCCTATCCCCTCTCGTACCATATCAAACACAAATATGAGCGCCGCTTTGGCTCAATGGAGAAATAGAATCAAACAACAGATGTGCATGGCGAGCATGCATGCCCTGGCTGGCCACAACAGCAAAGCTCATGGGCCTGGCTCGCCAGACCAAGAAATCAAACAAGCCCTAAGTGTCGTCGATTGTCGATTTCCCTAAGTGTGTCGATTCGGTCGATTTCCACCAAAATCATATTTGCATACAAATAATGAAATCTACATGTGGAACTAGGTTATTAGCATAAGGAATCATTATTTATATGTATATTAGCTTCCAAAAAGGAGTACTTGGTTGACGGATTGACTATGTGAAAACGGGGTATTTCCACCGTCAATAGCCTGTGAGCGGCTGAGAGTGGAATTGAGGTGGTTGAAACCCTAACTAACCCTTATATAGGTGAGTGCCGGATTGGGCTAGCCGGTGTGCTTTGGGCCCTTTTTGGAAGGCCCAAAAGATGATTTGTCGAGGGCCAGGAACAAAGCAATTGGCAAAATAGATCTTTGTCATGTCCCTGAAAAAGCACATGGCAAATAGCTGATTTGCCGTATATATGCCAAGAAAAATATACGGCAAAAAGAAATTTTGTAATTCCACTTAATACATTAAAATTATCAAATGGTTCAAAAATTACCAAAATTTCACATGCAACAATCTATGTATGCAACCCAAATTCGATCGTCACTTTCACTCCAAACCTAACTGCATTGATCTCAAGTCTATGGTCTTATTCGAGATGCTTCCGGTTTGTAAGCATCATACTCCCTCCGGACTGATATTAGAAGTCGTTTTTGGACAAGGTTTGGGTCAAATATCGGGAATATAAATCATCAATAACTTTTAAGTTGTTGAGTTTGTAAATGTAAAAGTTATATGAGTTGATTTGTCTTAAAAAATACTTTGATAAAAGTATACATATATCACATCTCCATAAATATTTTTATAATAATAAGAGGTCAAAGTTGTGTTTTGGAGACCGTGTTGCTGTCCTAAACGATTTCTAATACCATCCCGGAGGAGTACGTGACAAACTATGCAAAACACACTCAATTTTTTTTTACACCGCCTCCATGTATTATATCATGAGATATTGACAAATCTCATGACTCTCAAACTTCATTTGTTTTTTTTTTTGGAATTTTAAATCATTCAGGCACACGTTCATGTTTCCTGGACAAGATGTTTGAAATTTCTTTTGATTTCATGCGTAAGGCCTCAGACTGGGTCAAATAACATGAATGCAATTTTTCCACTCATTTTCTATTATTTGAATCACTTGCCTCAAACTGGGCTAAATAACATGAATGTCATTTTTCCACTCATTTTCTATTATTTGAATCACCTACCGTTCAAATTTAACTTGATTAAAAAATTAGCTTGAAATGCAATTAATTAGTTAAATATAGCAAACAAGTACAAAAAAATGTACCAAATTTTAAAATGGAGTACATGTCATAAGTGGAGAGTAGAAAAAGTTTGGCGGTCAGAAGAAAAAAATCTTTTTTGCCGAGTGCCAAAAGAAAAGCATTCGGCAAAAGATGCATTTTGTCGTATGCCAGAAAAAAAGCAGTCCACAAAATACATCTCCGGGCGAGTGGAAAAAGCACTCAGCAAATATGCATTTTGCCGAGTGCCAAAAAAAAATATTCGGCAAAATACATCTTTTTCGTGTCGAGAATAAAACATTCGGCAAAGCACCATTTGCCGTGTGTTTTTTTTTTTTTTTTGTTCTTTTGTATGCCACTCGGCAAAGAGTCTTTACCTGAGTGCCTGGAATAAAACACTAGGCAAAACATTTTACAATTGGCAAAGAGGACGTCTACGTTAGTGAGGACAAATAGCCGTTGTGGTCATGGTCAATAAAAACGTATTCAGAAGAGAATATACGAGTACTTCGTGACTTGTTTCGGTTTATGACCAAGCTTATTAAGTTTTCTCTTAGACTAAGCAAAGTAGATACAAAGCAACAAATACTGGTGATTTAAATATCAACCAGATCCATATATAATGGAAACACAAATCTTTATTACAACACACTTATTGGGATACAGATACTCAAGGTAAAAAAAAAAAAAAAAAAAACCAGGACCGCGAGGGGGACGATGTCCCCACCCGTATTTCATTAAGAAGAAGATCTTCTCACAGATCCTGGAAAATCCCCGAACCCCAGCCCCCGCCCGACATGGGAGCCCACATGCCCGTGAGAAGGGTCAGGCTTCACACCATACTTTGGCACACGGGGACCGGCGAGGGGATTTTTTTGTGGAAAATCATGCGTCCGAGAGGACTCGAACCCATGACCGGTGGTCTCCCAACCGGGAGTGCTCACGAACTGAGCTATGCTCAGTTCCCACAGATACTCAAGGTAGTCCGTAGTCTTATAACCATTGAGATAGTAGAAATTAAGGGCAACTCGTTTTAGCCTCCGGCAGGCAAGGCACAAGGTGAGCACATAGTGGACGCGCCATGCGGTTGAAAAACATGATGCTAGTGTCCGTCTGCAATTGGACGGCATGCTGCTCACCCTCCACTTCCTGCCACACAAACTCCCTCACAAGGTTTGCCACGAAATAGCTGATGTGGAGCAGCGAGACGCTTATAGCAGGGCACATCCTCCTGCCGACACCGAAAGGCATCATCTTCATCTCTGCGGCCATGGACATAAGGTTCTTGTTAGTGCTTTCTCCACCTCCAAATCCATGGAAACGTTCTGGCTTGAACTCATCAGGATTATCCCAAACTGCCTTTTCCCGGCTCAATGCCTCTAACAAGAACATTACATCGGTACCCGTAGGAATACGTTCGCGATCATGAACCACATGGTCTTCTTCCATCACCTGTATTGATAAGCTTGGTTGGATAGTGTTATATAATATGATGAATTATTAGGGCACTTTTCCTATACTACAGTCGCTGGAGCAAAAAAAAAAAAAAAAGGAGCAAAAACCAGGTGACGGGTATATTCAGCGAATATCACATAAAACATAGTAGAACATCATTTCTATACTACACGAACATTACAGCTTGTCTTCTGTGTTTGTACTTATATAGTTTGTCATTGTCTATTGTCCTTCTATAGTAAAAAAAATTGTCTATTTGTGTTATGTGATTGTGCTTATATAGATATAAATTGTCATTTGTTCTTTCATAGTAAAAGAATGTAACTAGTTGATTTGTACTTGTGTTCTGTGCCGATGTGTCGTAATGTTCACATAGTATATAATCGATGTTTTGCTATGATTTCTATGATATTCTCTCAATATATACGTGATGTTTTATACCCGTCGTCTGAGAAAAATATATATTTCAAGCGACTGAGATATAGCAAATCCCTTATTAGGGCTACATACTTGGCTTACCTGCCTAAATACCCACATGATGGTGGGATGCAGCCTGAGCGCTTCCATGATGGCAGCATTGAGGTGGTCAAGCTTCCCAAGAACCTCCTCCCCCACCTCCTCGGCGTCGGCGTCCACAGCAGTGTTGATCTCCTCCCGGATGTCCTCCTGTATGTCTGGGTGTTTGGTTAGGTTCGCCATGATCCACTGCACCGCTGCAGCTGTGGATTCTGTTACTTGACCAAGGAACTCGGAGCAGAGTCCCACGAGTTCACCGTCTTCAAGCTTCCGTTGCTTGCCTCTGCTGTTTTGGTCGTCTGCTTCCAGTTCTACCGGGACATGGAGGTCCAGGAGCGTGTGCACATAACTTGGCGTCACGTCTGCAGAGTCTCCACGATGTCTGCGGCAGCCGTCAATGAGTGGGAGGTACAGCTCCTCCTGCTTCTGCCGTATCATGACCAGCTTGTTCCACCGCTTGCGGTAGATTAGCCTAGACACCGCCAGGAATGGCCCTGGTGCGAACGTGCGCAACGCAGGCAAGGACAGGATGAGCTCGGTCTGGACGTCGGCCATGGCTCGAGCCACGCCGGCGTCAATGCCGTAGCCGAAGCACATGGTGGAGGCGAGGCGAAACACGGCGTCGCGGATGCTCTCTGCAGCGAGCGCCACGCCGTCGGTGAGCTGCTGCTCCCCTTAGGTCCGTGACGAGGCTGCGTAGCGCCTGGCGCCGGGCGGCCGCGTAGCGGTGCAGGTGCGTCGGGTGGACGACTCCTGAGGTGAGGTTGTGGCGGAGGGTGCGCCAGAGCTGGCCGCCGGAGGGTGCCGAAATGATGTTGTGGTAGCGGCGCCGCCCGGTGATGATGGCGCTGGGTGACGCCGACGGCATGCGGCTGCCCCGGATGAGCAGGTGATGCGCCGCCGCCGTGGTGAAGTCCTTGATGAATATTGGCTTACGTGTACGTGGTATGCCAGACTTGAGAGTGGCCAGGCGTGCTTTGATCGACGGCGTTGCACGCCGGACGAGCAGGGTGGCCACCGGGAGAACCAACGGGAGCAACAGGAGGAGGAATTGCATGGTTTCTTAATGCATATGGCCTCAGCTACATGCGCCTGCTATGCAGAGTACTGTATATACGTGCCTTCTTCCCCTTGGTGCTAGCTACCTTGTGCATGCCACTGTCCCAAAATATATAGTTCCCTGCAACCCTATAATCTTCATGAAAACCCATGCAAACTACAAAAAAAAAAAAGTCGTCTGAATTCACCAAAAAAATCACATATGTAGATGATTTGATGATACACACCTTGTAAAATATTTTGTCAAACTCGACTTCCTTTGTGAGATATAAAAATAACAAATTTTCAACAAATTATTTGGACAATTTTCTGGCTTGAAATTTGTTACTTTTTTATGTCTTACAAACAAAGTCGAAGTTTGGATAAAATATTTTATAAGGTTGTGTATCATCGATCATTTACATGTGATTTGTTTGATGAATTTAATTAGACGTTTTTTTATTATGGTTTACACGGGTTTTCATGATGGGATTCGCACCATTTATAAACACATATTGATGGGCAGAGATGATATAATGTTTTATTTCAGTTGTAGTCGTCGATCACGGCTGGAGGATATGATTTAAGATGATCGCAGCATATATGGCACCAAACTTTGTCTCCTGTATATTTATTTTGATGCTTGGGTGCTTTTAATGAGTAATGAATCTAATGATTGTGTAGTGAAATTTTAATGAGTAATGGTTGTGATAGGTGGATTTTCAATACCGAATAATGCTATGAGACCTACAATTTTATTTAAGCACAGTTAATTCCACGTGGACTCACCACTCAAACTCTCTCCCATTCCTCTCTATGCCCTTTTCCTCTGCCGCTCCCTCTTACTCCTTCTCACACAATCTCATGTCCCTCTCTCTCTCTCTCTCCTCCCCATATCTCTCCCCAAGCTACACTGTCCTGATCCGGCCTCTAGAGCCTCACCCCCTGTGAGGGTGCATTGGAAAACAATCATCAAAAAAAAAAACGTACTGGAAAAAGTTTCCAATACTCACGTTTGCACAACTTCAACGTACGGAAAAATTCTCAAAAAAAAATGTACGGCTTTAATTTAATATTTCGATTAGGATAGGATAGGATAGGAAAATAAATACGTTGAAAACTACGTGCATGATGGGGTGGTTGACAGGGGTATAGTATGAAGATGTTTTAATTTGTCGAGAATGTATCTGACATGACAGAATACCCCTTAGCCATGTCCAACAAGGCCTTCTTTAGCTGCACCCAAAATTCAAAATGTTAGAATTCAAACTCCTGTAGCACTTTTCGTTTGTATTTGATAAATATTGTCCAATTATGGACTAACAAGGCTCAATAGATTATCACATACTCCCTCCATCCCTTTGAAAATGTCACTTTAGTTTCCATGCTATTTTGTTTGAACACTCGTCTTATTCAAATTTTTTGTATAAATATTATTTATTTTGTTATGACTTATTTTATCATTAGAGATACTTTAATGATTATTAATTTAATTTATTATTTGCAAAAAAAAATTTTGAATAAGACGAATGGTCAAACTCGATAGCCAAAAAGTAAAAAAATAACACTTTTATAGGGACGGAGGGAGTACGTAGGTATTTTTATAGTATAATAATATACTTAAAAAAGAGAGAAGAAATAAATGAGTCTTTAAGCGCAATTACCAAGTACCAACTCTATATGAGTCATGAACTTAAAAAAAGCTATTTAAAGTAGATCTATGTTTCATCTAAATTTTATTTCATTCTATATGTTATGATAGTTTTGAAAACAACACTATAAAATTATCCACTTAGGCTGGCCTAACCATCACTTAGTTTTTCTCGTGAAATGTACTACGGAATCCCACTCTTTACCGAATGTTGCCGTCTTTGCCGAGAAGCACTTTGCCGAAAGTGCCAAATAAAAAACACTCGGCAAAGATGCATTTTGCGAAGTGTTCTTTTAGGGTTTTTTTCTAGCACTCGCAAAATGCACATTTGTTGAGTGTTTTTTGGCACTTTCGGAAAAGAGGCATTTTGCCGTTTGCTTTTTTTTTTTTTTGCCCTTGACATATCAGCTTTTTGAAGCATTTTTTGAGGCCCTAAACGAATTCAAATGAAATAGTTTTCAACTATAAAGTTGTATAACTTTTCAAAATCTACATTTTTATTTTGGTCATTTCTTCATTTGACAAAGCGATAGTAACATTGTTCATATAAACTACATCTCTCTCATATCTATCACATATATAAGATTTGTGAACAATGTTACTACCACTATGTCGGATGAACAAATGACCAATATAAACTTTGTAGATCTTGAAAAGTTATGAAACTTTTGTGGTTGGAAACATTTTGATTTGAAATCATCCATGTTATGCAAGGCTACGTTTGAATTTCAAATTTTTAAAATTTAAATTTTTTAAACGACCTCAGATGGAGAAAATTCCTAGATGAAAATTGTAGATCTCAAAAAGGTTATGAAACTTTCTAGTTGACAATGTTTTAATTTGAAATCGTCTTATGATGCAAAACTATGTTGCAATATCTCAAATTTCAAATTCAAATGTTGCAAAACGACCTTGGATGGAGAAACTTACTAAATGAAAACTGTAGATCTCAAAAAGTTTTGAAACTTTGCCGAGTGCTCCTTGCCTAGTGTGGCACTCGACCGAATCCTTTGTCGAGTCTGTATAGGGGCAATAATGGCGGTTTCAAAGCAAAGCGAGGACATGCATGGCTTAGCTTGATGTAATGAATTTTCTCGATGTTTAGCTGCTATGTTCAGGCCCCTTCAATTTCAAGCTTAGATGCATGTACGCTCTCGCGTCGAAGGGCTGCGAAGCTAGCGGTTGAAGCCATACATTTCTGCGGTTCCTATGTTGTGCGCTGAAAAGAATAATCATCATACAACAGGAGTGTTTGGCACGATACTCGGTGTCACGGCCGCCTTGCTAGGGGGGGACGTCGGGGGCGACGCCGTGGGGCGGCGGCGCTAGGGAGAGGAGGAGGGGGGGCCGTGCGGGGGGGGAGAGGAAGGTGGCGGCGGTGGGGGAGCGTATAGACCAGGGGAAAATATTTTTTATTGCATGCCCCTAAGAGATTACACCCTTGCTTATATAGCTCTCCTATGAGACTTGTATCTCAAGAAATCTCTAAAGGTTTCCTTATAGATTTGGAATACCTTTTACAAGCAATCCTTATTCTTCCTAATAGGAGATTTCCTTATAGAGTGGGATATCCCCTTCACACCAAAAAGTCCTAATCTTATCCTAATTAAACTCCTACTTTAATTGCCAAAGAAATCTTGGAGGTCGAGCGGCGGCGGTTGGTATGGGCTGGGCCGGGCTGGGGTGCCGCCGCGGTCGCGTGGGCCCGTTGGGCCTGCCCCTATGGGCCTCATCCTGCGGGGGTGTGACATCTCCCCCCCTTCTCCGACCAGTGCGTCCTCGCGCTGGATTAAGGTCCACTTTGTTTAAAAATGCAAATCCAAACACAGAATTATAAAAATATTTTCATATGATTTTGAATACTAAACATGGTACATATAATACAAGGAAGTTGCTAACGCTTGCGCATGAAGGCGGAAGCGGCTCGGCCTACACACTCCGCCTACATGCGAACTCCTTCCGCCTCCGCCTCTAGCACCTTCCCCTGCCAGCGGTAGGGTCTCACCCCACCGGCGACTTTCACCTCTTCTTTCCCTACCCCTCCCCCAATGCGGGCATGACGAACTCTGGCTAGCTCCGCAGAAGTCCAGCCATGGTGGCCCCGTCCTAGACCTGTCCCGACCGCTATCCTCGCCGCTAGGGTTGTCTAAGCTACTTGACAACCATCCCCATTGCTTGTCTTCCCTTCCCCGCACCGGCCGGCCCACCAACATCCCACCGGAAGTTGGGGAAAAAGGGGGCGGTCGCCGGAACCCTAGCCGATCCAAGTGGAGAGACGAGATATGGAGAGGAGAGAGAGTAGTAGAGGAGGCCTACCTGGTCCCAAGGCTACGTGAGGCGGGGGGAGGAGTGAGGTGTGGGTACGTGTGAGGAGGCGGTGGCTGCAGGCACTGGGGCGGAGGCCGATGGTGAGGTGGTCACCGGGAGACACCGGGAGGTCGCCGAAGAGGTCGGAGATGAGACCATAGTTCAGGTGTGCGCACTGAGTGTGGAAGGTGTGCAAACACGTTTGCGGCTGCATGCGTAGGGAGAAAGTAGCATTTTGAATAATACATTGAAGCTTATTGCATTAAATGGACAAATTTTGGATAGGGGAAATTATTCAATGTAAGATTTTTGAAAATAAATAAAAAAATCAGGGTCATATTTTACCTTTGGAACATTTATGATCTTTTAGAAAATTATCTCATTTATTCAGCTAACCTTTTTAATGTTTAGTACTCAAATAGGATCACACAATCCCGGTGTGCAATGGAAAGATGGAAACCACATTCGTTGATAACATTAGTATGGAAATCAAAGCTAGTATTTATTTACTCGCAAAAAGAAGAAATAGAAGTTCTTACAACGCACTTATTTTGCCCAGAGAGACAGTCTAGGTAGTACAATAACACAGTTAGCTGAGATCTATAGTAACAAATATCAAATTCAAATTCCACACATTGTATGAACCTGCAGGCTGCAGATAAGCAAACATTTATAACAAAGCAGGCCGATAGACATTGGATAATGGATTGGCTGCTCCTATAGGACCAGCAACAGGATACTTGTCCATCCAATAAGTTAGTGAATCCTTTTGGCCACCGCTCGGCGAGGCACAAGGTGAGCGCGCAGTGGACGCTCCATGAAATTGAACATCAAGACTTTGGCATCCGTGTGGAGTTGGACGGCATGCTCACCTTCTGCTTCCCTCCACTCAAACTCCCTCACAAGGTTTGCCATGAAGTAGCCGATGTGGACCAACGACATGCTTACAGCAGGGCACATCCTCCTGCCGGCCCCAAAGGGTATCATCTTCATCTCCCCAGACATGGACAGAAGGTTCTTGGTAGTGCTTTCTCCACCCACATATCCTTGGAAACGTTCTGGCTTGAACTCATTAGGGTCAGTCCACACTGTCTTATCTCGCCCTAGAGCCTGCAACGAGAAGAGCATCTTGGTACCGGCAGGAATATGTTTGCCATCACGAACCAATTGGTCTTCTTCCATCACCTTTTTTTACATATTCATGAGATTGAATTGTGGTTAGATAATCTTGTACAACAAGTAATTACTTGGTCATGAAAACTGTTTCACACTCTTCTTGAATTTAAATTAGCTCCAAAAAACAATTTATTTATTAAAATATAATGAACAACTGTAAAAAAAAGGTGGCAAGGAGATTTGTATAGAGAAAATTATATTTTTAATGAATGTTTGAAGCTTTAGTATTTGCATTGGTACGAAGAGCATCTACTCCCTCCATCTCAATATACTTGACGTTTTAGTCTGGGAGCCGGAACCCAAGACATGGTGCAAAAGACTGCAACACCCCTATAGCTGACACACGAGACACTGCATTAATTATCGATTGAAAGCATCTGCACACTTCTTTCTCATTTAAAAATATGGTTTCCCCTTGGGATTGCATGTACTCGAGAGCAGATGCTGTATTCTCTAAACTATTTTTGCATGGACCAAACCGTAGACAGTGAATTTGGGACACGTGCATAAGACCCACCGACTATTGGCATGACCCATGGCCTGATGTTTTGGCCTGGCCAAGGCATATCATGACATGATGGCCATCCGGATTCGGCCCATGCTACTGGCTGGCCAAGGCATATCATGACATGATGGTCATCTGGATTCTAGCCCATGCTGGCCTGGCCTGATAAACGAAGGTTGTCGATATATAGTGGCCGATAGGATCGAGGAGGCTGTCGAAATTTTGCATTTTTTTTCGTTTCTTTTAGCAAACAAGTATCAACGTAACCAAAATTTGGATCTTTCAGCAATAAGTATCAACGTAATAACCTAGTATAAACGTAACCAATAGGAGTATGCAGGTTGTGGCTGGCAGGAGAAGGCTGTCGACCTACTGTGGCAGGCTAGTTGCCCCCCCTGAGTGGTGATCAAAGGGTGGGAGCGACATGGCTGGAGGCGGCTAATTAAGTATGGAACTAGTTTTTTTTAATTTTATTTTTAAGTGATATTTTAGCAACAGTAGGAGGAACCCAATAAATATACTTGCAAGTTCTAACTTTTTAGGTTACATGGAAAACTCATTGGTTTATGATTTTTTTTTTTTTTGAACTATTGGAGATCGATGCTCATATATACGACTAATTAAGTATGGCTTACCTTCCTAAATACCCACATGGTAGTGGGATGTAGTCGCAATGCCTCCAAGATGACAGCGTTGAGGTGATCCAGCTTCCCAAGGACCTCCTCCCCGACCTCCTCGCTGTCGTCCTCAACAGCAGCATCGATCTCCCCTCCGGATGGTCTCCTGCATGTCTGGGTGCTTGATTAGGTTCGCCATGATCCACTGCAGCGCCGAGGATAGGGATTCAGCTCGGAACCAAGAAACTCCGAGCAGAGCCCGACGAGTTCGCCGTCCTCGAGCCTCCGTTGCTGCCGTTGCTTGCCTCCAGCAGCTATGTGGTCGTCTGCTTCGAATTCTACCGGCACATGAAGGTCCAGCAGCGAGTGCATGTATGTCGTCGTCTCGTCAGAGTGCCGGGGATGGCTACGGCAGCCGTCGATGAGTGGGAGGAAGAGCTTCTCCTGCTTCTGTCGTATCGCGGCCAGCTTGTTCCACCGCTTGCGGTAGATTAACCTAAACACCGGCAGCAGGAACGTCACGTTCGCGAACGTGCGTGCCGCAGGCAAAGACAGGATGAGCTCTATCTGGACATCGGCCATGGCGCGGACCAAAGCCGCATCGACGCCCTCGCCGAAGCACATGGTGGAGACGAGGCCAAACAAGGCGCTGCGGATGCTCTCCGTGGCAAGCACCATGCCGTTGGCGAGCTGCTGCTCCCCTGAGGTCCTCTACGAGGCCACGTAGAGCATGGCGACGCGCGGCCGTGTAGCCGCGCAGGTGCGTCGGGTGGAGGACTCCTGAAGTGAGGTTGTGGCGGAGGGCGCGCCAGAGCTGGCCAAAGGGTGCCGAGATGATGTTGTGGTAGAGGCGGCCTGAGAGGACGGCGCTGGGTGAAATAGATGGAGGGCGGTTGGAGAAGGAGCCACCGGCGGCGGCCGCGGCGGTTCTGCTGCCTCGCACGAGCAGGTGATGCGCCGTGGCGAAGTCCGTGATCAACATAGGTGGTGGTGGCTTACTTGCTAGAACCAACTTGAGGTTGGCCAGGCATACCTTCGTCTTCGGCATTGCACGCCGGACGATCAGGATGACCACCGGGAGAACCAACGAGAGCAACAGAAGAACTTGCATGATTGCTGTTGATGAGCCTCAGCTACGTGCAGGATGTCACTGAGTACTGAACAATGTATATATACAAATAAACAATAGTTAGCGGCTGTGTCCAGGCTACAAACTAAAGATCTATCAAATCAATGATGCTTGATCTCTTGGCAGAAGTGTGCACTTTTCTATTAACGATGGTTATACCAAACATCGATCGAGACATATAAATATAGGGGTAAGCCACTAACAGATAAGATAGCGTCGTGATCACGCGGAGCACGAGATGGGATATCAAGAAGTTTAATATGTACTTCGCAATCTTATGAGGCATGCATGCAAATATATATAGTGCTGTCGTGCTGCGAGATGAGCCTCTTCAAGTCAGATCCATGTGGTCATCTCCTACTATAGGCTACTGTGTTCATTAATTTCCTCATGTGACGTGGCTGAAAATGACACTAACATTGGTGAAGGAAAGGCGGGAGCCCTACATATCAATCTCACTCTTTGCAAGCATATGCAGATCTATCTTCAAAGCATGAGCTAGCTCGAGTTAAGCTTAGAGCTAAACAAGCCTTATGACCTCAGGTTCAATTATGGCTAGACAATTTTGTGTTATCTTGCTTAGTTTCTTCGTTTCCTTCTTTGTATCTTGAGTTGTATTTTTAGAACTTTGTTCTTTTAATTCAATCAAAATTAGTAGGGTGCAACTTAACCCCTCCTGTTTCCCTAAAAGAAGTGGATGGAGTTTGGGCTGGGGAAGAAGACGAGGAAAGTGGGGGCTTTGTATTATGCCCTTTTCACTGCTCGTGCAATCCTTGAACCGGTGGTGAAACCACTTTTTTCTACCGGTTTATTTGTTAATATAGGTGGCATAGTAGGAAAAACACTAGGGGTGGAATTTAATGTGCATAACTTAAACTCGATGTGAACACATGGTTGATTTAGATCAAATGTGTCTAGTTGTGTGATTGTCAACAGTCAACATTTTACTTCTATTTTCCTTTATCTTTTATGTTTCGGCTATGTTCACCAGCACACGTGGAGTGTGTTGAAGACGCATCTCTTGGTTGGTGTTGTACAGGTGTGGAGCTCCGAGATGGTAGATGACGGCGAGGTGAAAAGGCCAAGGAGAATGTGCTAGGCCGACGAACCGCTGGAGGTGAAGGACGAACGTGAGGCTTGGACCGAGGGACCGGATCATTTGGGTGGCTAGCCATGGTGGCTGACATCCGGGACATCGACGAATGCAATTGACGTGGGCGGACCGTGTCGATCAGGTCAAGACGGGCGAGCATGCAAGCGAGAGCGGGTGGCTCGGATGACTTGGCGACTCGGGCACTCAAAACCGGGCGGCATGCGCCGGAGGTTTGGTGGTTTGGGCCTCAAAACCACCGGTGGCCGGTTTCGTGGTTTGGGCCTCAAAACCACGGGCGCTGGTTTGGTGATTTGGGCTTCAAAACCATCGGTGGTAGGTTTGACGGACTTGAGCCTCAAAAACCGGGCGCATGTTGTTCCGGTGAACGGAAGGACAACACGTGGCGGTGTCTAGGATATTGCGTGGAGCAACCTTACAAATGAGGTGGCGCGGTGGCCGTCGGATCAAAAGATATCCAAGTCCGACCATTATACCCCTAACTAAGTGGTATTGACAATTGTATCGCCGGGGGGTAGGATGGTCATTGTGAGCAAGACTATAAATAGAGAGGGTAGCCCTCCATCTCATGTTGTCTCTCCAGTTTCTAGTTTTAGTTAGGGTTTTCCATGCAGTAGTTGCGCCGAGTGGGAGAGGTCCAAACAACTATTTTGTGAATTGTTTCACGTCTGAAGCACACCCCTCGGTGTGTGTGCATGCCCTCCGGGCTTTTGGGTCGATCGATTTACATGTGTGCTGCGGATTTGCTCTAAGGTTTTGTGTTCTTGTGTTCCATTTTCGCAGTCTGTTTCTCCTCCCCATTCTAGTGCTCGATTCGTCGTTTGTGGGTCGTTTGGATCGATTCTTCTTGCTGTGATTTGTTCTACTTCGTGTACCTAAGAGATTCACCGATGGAATTCATTTGAATCCGCACGAATCCATAGATCGAAGCACTTTTGTAAGTCGTGTTCTTGTTCTTCGAAGTTTTGGTCATGATCTGAAAATCTTTTTGGTTGTGATTTGTTCGGTCAAACGCGAAATTTTTGGGGGGATTTGGTCACCTACATGCTTAGATCACCTAGCTAAAATCTTGTGACCTGAGATTGACTTCCGACCGAAGTTCTGGTCACATTTAGTGATGGGGCGTTTTTGAGTTCGTCTGCTGTTTTGGGGGTTTTTTCGTGACTCGCGGACAGTCAGGGTCCAAACCCCGGACAGTCCGAAAGTGTCGGGATCCATCCGTGCAAGTTCGTGCTCATTCCTCTTTCTTTGCCACGTGAGACGCGGACTGTCCGGCCGCCAAGCCCGGACTGTCCGGACTCACCCAGCGCGTAAAGTCCAGCGAGGGGTGCAGTGAAGCTTCGCTTTTTCGTTTTCAATGGCGGATAGTCCGGGCTCTACCGCGGATAGTCCGACGTTGACTTCTCGGCTGTGTCCAGCAGCTTCTTCATTTCGTTTGGTTTCAGGTTTTTAGCTCATGCGGACAGTCCGGCTCGAGAACGCAGACAGACATCCGTCCGTGTTCAGGAACAGGTCTGTTTGACTTCGCTTTGACCGCCGGACAGTCCCTCCCTCCCAGCTCGACAGTCCGTCGGTGTGCCGAGACAATGTGTCTAGATCTGCTATCGCTCTCTACTCTTCTTGTCGGATAGTCCGACCTCCTTTGTCCGGGACTGTCCGAGCTCCCGGGTTGTGTCGTTGTTTTCTTATGTTTGCTTGTGTGATTGTTTCATGTTGTCTCCGGTTCATCCCCTGTGACTCTAGCGCAATCGTCATCCACCTTACAATCAAGGTCGTGATTTTACCATGAGTTGCTTGTTTCGCTTTGAAGAGTCGTGAGAGCTACAAGGTCGATAATTCGAAGAATTTTTCGAGGCTCCCATTCACCTTCTGGTCGCCTCTTCGGTCCTTCACCGACAAAGGAATTATAGCATAGATAATAAATCAAATATGTTTGTCTGTCTGCCACTTGTACCGACAGCGACAGGGAAATACTACAATTTTTCTGCTAGTGTGAATCGCGTGTACAGAGACACAAACAATTTTGTTAGTATTATAATTTTCGTATAGGTTGCCGCTCACCTAATAATAGATAATACAGTTTTTTCTGTCAGTGGCGGTGTAATATAATACGTCAGAGAAATTTTGTTTTCTTCTAGGCATCGACAAAAAAGATCGTTTGAAGTACTGATAATGACGAATATATGCATCGGCAAAAAATCACGTTGCATGCATTAGTGATACGATGACGTATTTGTGTGCAAACCAATATATATTTTGGTGGTGATATGTGATCCAAATCATTGGTGAGGCGTGACGTCATGACAACCCATCATGCACGACTATAAATCATATGCTCTGTGTGTGTCCACAGCAAGCTCAAAAATACACAAGGTTCTATAAATTTTACTAGCATATACCCAAAGGGCCCGAGTAGAGTAGTACGTACGCATTAAGGTTTAGCAGTCTGTGGACTTGTACTGTTGTGTGTAATTGGCCGTGGAAGGCCATGCTCATGCATCAACCAACAACCATGGAACTCCTCCTCCTGTTGCTCGCGTTGGTTCTCCCAGCAGTGGCCATCCTGATCGTCCGGCGTGCAACGCCGCCGATCAAGGCACACCTGGCCACCCTCAAGTCTGCCATAGCACGTGCACGCAAGCCATTATTTGTCTTCGTCACGGACTTCGCCACGGCGCATCAGCTGCTCGTGCAGGGCAGCCGAGCCGGCGGCGGCTCCGCCTTCTCCAACCGCCCACCGTCCATGACACCCAGCGCCGTCATCTCCGGCCGCCGCTACCACAACATCACCTCGGCACCTTACGGCCAGCTCTGGCGTGCCCTCCGCCACAACCTCACCTCGGGAGTCCTCCACCCGACGCACCTGCACGGCTATGCGTCCGAGCGGCGCCAGGCGCTGCGCCACCTCGTCGCCAACCTCAGGAGCAGCAGCTCACCAACGGCATCGTCCTCGCCGCGGAGAGCATCCGCGGCACGGTGTTTCGCCTCGTCTCCACCATGTGCTTCGGCGACGGTATCGACGCGGACGTGGTTCGAGCCATGGCCGACGTCCAGACCGAGCTCATCCTGTCCCTAACTGCAGTGCGCAGGTTCGCGTTCGTGCCGTTCCTGCCCCTTGTTCAGGCTAATCTACCGCAAGACGTGGAACAGCCTGATGGCCATAAGGAAGAAGCAGGAGGGGTTGTATTTCCCGCTTATCGACCGCTGCCGCAGCCATCGCCGGGGCTCCGACGAGCCGCCGACATACGTGCACTCGCTCCTTGACCTCCATGTCCCGGTGGAGGAAGCCGACGACCACAGCAGCAGCAGAGGGAAGCAACGACAGCAGCGGAGGCTCGAGGACGGTGAACTTGTGGGACTCTGCTCAGAGTTCCTTGGTTCCGGCACTGAATCCGTATCCGCGGCGCTGCAGTGGATCATCGCCAACTTAATGAAAACCCAGACATGCAGGAGGCCATCCGGAGGGAGATCAATGCCGTTGTCCACGCCGACGCCGAGGAGGTTGGGGAGGAGGTTCTTGGAAAGCTGGACTACCTCAACGCTGTCATCTTGAGGCACTGAGGCTACATCCCACCACCATGTTGGTATTTAGGCAGGTAAGCCCTCTCTACTTTGTTTCAAATTGTAGGTCATTCTAGCTTTTTATATAGATACATATTTTATGGTATCTCTAGACATAACGTATATATACTCCCTCCGCACTGGTAACGAAAGTTGTTTTGAACAAGGTTTAGGTCAAACATTAAGAATATAAATCACAATAATTTTTAAGTTGTTGAGTTTGTAAATATGAAAATTATATGAATAGATTTATCTTAAAAAAGGACTTTCATAAAAGTATACATATAATCACATTTTGATAAATATTTTTAAAATAATAAGAGGTCAAAGTTGTGTTTTGGAGACCGTGTCGCTGTCCTAAACGACTTCTTTTACCAAGACGGAGGGGGTATGTAAATATATATAGCAAAAGCTATATATCTAGAAAAACTAAAAGTAACTTGTATAATTTGAAACTACGGAAAGTATCAAGTATAGTAGCCACATAAGCTAGGAATGTTATTAGTATTGACTTTATGAGGAATGTTATTAGTATTGACTTTATGTATATATTCTAGCTAGTTATTTTTTTTCGGTTGATCATAGATTGTTTTTTGAGCTAGATTCAACCAATGACAAAATCTAATGTACATAATTTCCAACTGAAAAAAAAAGGTGAAGGAAGAAGACCAAGTGGTTCATGATGGCCAGCGTATTCCTCCGGGTACTAAGATGGTATTCCCATTGCGTGATCTAGCGAGGGACAAGACAGTGTGGGATGACCCTGATGAGTTCAAGCCAGAACGTTTCCATGGATACGGAGGTGAAGGAAGCACTACCAAGAACCTGTTGTCCATGTCCGGGGAGATGAAGATGATGCCTTTTGGAGCTGGCAGGAGGATGTGCCCTGCTATAAGCGTCTCGTTGCTCCACATCGGCTATTTCATGGCGAACCTTGTGAGGGAATTCAAGTGGGTGGAAGTGGAGGGTGAGGACGCCGTCAAACTCCACGCGAATGCCATCATCGAGATGTTTAATTTTATGAAGCACCCACTGCGTGCGAACCTTGTGATTCTCCGACCGCAAGGCAAAAAGATTCGTTAATTGGACAAGTCTTCCAACTGCTCTGTTTTTGCCTTGATATTTTCACTATCTTCTCGGTGGTTATATGGATGAACTACCTTGAGTATCTTTTTCTAGGCAAACAAGAGCATTGTAATAAGGATTTTTGTTTTTTATGAGGTAACTAGGTCCGTAACCTATGGTGTGGGTGCTTTGTGTTCGTTTTTACGTGAGTTCTATGTGTTTGTGGTGCAATAAGGAATAGCTATATGCATCTCTTGATGTAGAAGCTGTAATATTAATATATTTCTTTTTCTAAAAAAATGGCATTTTCAATCAATTGCATCCATGACCCATGATCAATCAATTACTTATAGCCATTGTCGATCGGTTACATCCATGATCCATCCATATCGATCGACCAGACGATACCTCTCTAAGAAGTGCATTACCTTGGGAAAACATGCAAGTACATGATCATATATATGATCCACCACTTTTAGTTGTTTTCAGAAAATTAAGAAAAAATAGAAAAAACAAGAAGAAAATTGGACATGCTATATAGCAGTCGCCTGAAAACAAGCGTGGCTATCAGGGAGCGATGTTGACTGTCCGATGCCCACCATTCTAGAGCCAGAGCCCCCTAAGACCTATTGATATCAGCCCTACAGGCGTCGCCTGAAGTCTGTTTATCTTCGACTGAGAGCAATAGGAAAGGTGGAAGAAAATATGTTATTAGGATCCTATGGGGCTATTATAATTCTTTTGCTCTTTTTTTTGAAAGTGTGCCTTACCATTAGCACGTGTTTTATAAAGTGGAAGATTAGAATTTTACGCGCTCCAAGAGGTGGAATGGCGAGGGGTCATCCTCCACTTGAATGAATATCCAAAAAAATCACCAGCTTGTGGTGGCCTCTACGATGATGAGCCAGGGGCTGCGTCAAGCTACCAGACTGGTTATAGAAGGGAAAGGCTGCTGAACCCCGCTCCAATCCAAGAGTCTGCTTCATCCAGGATCATCACCATCGGCTGAGCAGGTGTAATGGACTTCTGGTCGAACGTTCGCTAGTTATTTTCCTTGAGGCACTACGCTACGTACAAGAAGCACCACGGAGACGAAAGTCCTCCTAAGCGACTGGGGGTAGTAGCCCGAGAGAACAACCACCAACTGCATAGGCAGGAGTCCTGGTCAGGGGTTGCCATGATATATGTCGTGGCCGCTAGAAGACACGACCAAACTTCTTGAGCGTAGACACACGAGCACAGAAGGTGGTCTGTGGTCTCATCGAGCTGGTCGCACAAGGTGCACGAAGCACTCAGCTGTAGACCATGCCGCTTGTGTCGCTCTGCAGTCCAAAGGCGGGCCATGCAAGCAAAGCCATAAGAAGAATTTCATCTTCGATTCTTTTGCTCTTTAAAATATAAGATAATAATTACATACACTCCCAACATGGCCCGTTTATATAAGATAACTCATCAACTAAAAGATGTGCTTGGAAACCAATAGTGCTCATGAATCATGACTGAAAAACATGCACTTTGTTGACACATCTTATAGTATATCTTTTATAGCTCAATTAAAACTAAAATAAGGGTATAAATGAATATTTATGTAGAACTAGGGGCTTTACTAATAATTTCCACGAGTTTTGGTGAATTATATATTTTTCGAGGATTAACAGAAAAAGCCCGAGTTTGCACCCCATACGATGAAGGACGTGACCGTGAAGCAACTTAACTTGAAACCCACGTAAGAAGACCCTAGAAGACTCCGGCGAGCAGGACCGGGTCGGGCCCACTGTGCCGTGCCCCGGCGGCGGCCGCCCTGTGGGGCCCCCCTGTCAGCCTCCTGTTCTATGTCGGTTCACAACCGCCATTGAGGGTCAATCCTATCCATCCATCAAGGTCGGTTTCATCCAAGGGCTACGGTTCATCGACCCCGGCTATATAAGCATGCCCCGGCCCGCCAGGGCAATGATGGTTCATTAGTTCATTACTCCATCGCTCAACCTCGATCAACAGCCTATGCCCTAGCCTCTAATTAGAAGAGCTCTAGATCTAGTTGAGAGAGAAGATTAGCAAGTTGAGAGACTAGTTCATAGCTCCCTCGCGAGAGTAGCTAAATCTAGTCTTGTTTGAAAGATAGAGATTGAGTGGAAGGAGAAGTAAGGGGAAGCTCCGAACCTGTCGGTGTCTCCTCTTCGCTTGTACCTCCGGGATCAAGCCTCCATTGGAGCTTGTTCCTAAGACAACTACGGTGGATCAACTTCTTATTTGAGTAAGTTTACTTGTTTATATTATTCTTGTGGTTTGCGACTCTTTTAGAGTACTTCAATTCTTGTCGCTCTTGGATTGAGGTTGCTACCCCTAGTGTGAGCGTGGTGCTTAGACTAGATAGCTCGTAGATGCACCCTACCTTCCGGATTGTGGTAACTAACGTAGGTGACTTATAGCTACGTTAACTCTTTGTATTCCGCATCCCGTTGGATAGGCCTCGGTAGAACCTATTTGCTAGGAGTTTGCACTCTTTGCTAGTGTCTTTCTCCTTGAATAAAGTTCCCATAAGATATATTCACAAGCCTTACAAGGATATCAACTAGACAACCATAGCCGTCTTCTTAAAGATTTATCAACTTCCTTCCTTGTTGAGATTCTCTGGCCTTAGTTATATCTTCACTATTCGTAAACCTTTCTCCTTGTGGATACGATATTTGAAACCCATCTCCCGGGTGAAGTGCTCACCGGTATCCGTGCGCTTGCGGATTATACAAATCATAAATATTTCTGTGGGCTTAACTTTTACCAACAAGCATTTCTGGCGCCGTTGCCGGGGAGAACGGTTGTTTAAGAAAACGTGAGTATAACTAAGTCTTGTAAACTATCGTAGCGTAGAATTTATCTTTTTCCTTTCTTTTATATTTTATCTTTTTCCACTGTCCAAATGGATACCATCCCTCTTTACAAATACATGGCACCCACGGAACACTCTCGTAGCCCTTTGCCATCATCTAAACCAATCAATACCGATCACTACGAAGTTGCGCCCTAGGTTAATAGAGATGGTCCAAAATCATATGTTCTCGTGTACAATAGACGAAAAACCCTTATCACCATCTCCAGACCTTCGAAGAAACATGTGACTGCCTTCACATAAAAGGCATGTCCAATGAAACTATCCGCTGGAAGCTTTTTCCATTCTCTTTGAAAGGGAAGGCTCGCCAGTGGTACGACACGAACAAGGAGAAGATGGAAGGCGGCGGGGAAAGTTACTAGTTGAATTTTGCCTAGATTTTTACCCCATGTCCAAAGTAGTCAACTTCGTGCTCTCGATCCTATCCTCTACACAGCGGGATAATGAATCTTTGAGTGCCTTCGAGAGCGTCTTGAACTTCTTTCCAAACCGACCGGACTTAGCCATGCCGGACCCAGTTTTACTTCAACATTTTTATGTTGGTCTGAACAGAAAATCTAGAAAAGAATTGAATACCTCAGCAAATGGATCTTTTATCCATCTCCCACCTATACAAGCTAGAAAACTCTTGACCATAATTGCGGAGAATAATAAGGATCCTATTGCAGAGAACTCCTTAGATGAAGAAGAAGAAGAGATAGGATTAGTTGAGGACGATTTCATACCAAACTCATTGCAACCTTTAGCCAATCCACCAACTAATCCAGAGCCAACAGAATCATCAGAAACGGAGGACACTCCAATATCTGATTTCCTACTTGATATCGAGGATGATTTATTTTCCAATTATGGGGATACCTCGAAATACAAAACTGAAAAGATATTTCAGAAGGCTAAACATTCACTTGTAGACCCTTCTGACAAAACACTTTTACGAAGGACCACTAAAGAGCTTGTTTCCTCCGATGTAGTCCGCCTGGATTCACCTTCTATACCTATTCATTGCCAAATTCATAAAGACTCTTTCGACGTCCTTTATAATCCAGTTGTTGGGATAAATATCATGTCATTATCTTTTGCTAATGATCTTCTCATAAGCATACCATTAAGTCCCACAACCAAATTGCTACAAAGCCCATCAGGACAAATTGTCCAAAGTTCAGGAATTCTTTATGTCCTACCAATCCATGTTAAGGGTATCATGGTACACTTAAGCTTTCATATCTTTGATGTCATGGAGTTTGACGTGTTGATAGGACAATCTATTGAAAGGCTTATTTCGGAAGGACAAACAGAGAATTAGGTATACGCTTAGGGAAGGGATTAAAACTCTCATTGCCTATTGCGCAAGCCATCAATTCAAAAAACAGAATCTTGTCCCGAACCAGATCCTATGGAAGAAGTTAAGGAGGCATCAATAGAACATTTTGTAGAATCCGGTTACGAGGATTATACTGAATTCTTCGTAGAAGAAGAAGATGAAAATCCTACCACCACAGAACCTTTGAATGAATTTGAAAACCCTCCTAGACCTCCAATAGAGCTTAAACCTCTACCACCTGGTCTTACTTATGCTTTCCTCCATAATGATCCAGAGTCCCCTGTGATTATAAGCGATAAACTCACTCCAGAGGAGACTTTTAGATTGATAACTGTCTTAGAACATCATCGATCAGTTTTTGGCTATTCACTCGAAGACCTCAAAGGAATTAACCCTGCTCTTTGCACTCATCGTATTCCAACAGATCCAGATATTCCACCTTCTAGAGAACCACAACGTAGACTTAACAATACGATGAAAGAGGTAGTTAAGAAAGAGGTGCTGAAGTTATTACATTTGGGATTATTTATCCTGTGCCACATAGCGAGTGGGTAAGCCCTGTGTAAGTTGTGCCTAAAAAGGGAGGCATGACAGTTGTTAAAAATGATAAGAATGAATTAATCCCTCAAAGAACAGTCACGGGATGGCGAATGTGCATAGATTATAGAAAATTAAACAAAGCCACAAGAAAAGATCATTTTCCATTGCCCTTCATTGATGAGATGTTAGAGCGATTGGCGAACCACTCTTTCTTTTGCTTCCTTGATGGATATTCAGGATATCACCAAATTCCAATCCATCCCAGTGATCAAAGCAAAACCACTTTTACATGCCCATACGGAACTTATGCCTATAGAAGAATGTCTTTTGGGTTATGTAATGCTCCAGCTTCTTTTCAGAGATGTATGATGTCTATATTCTCCGATATGATTGAAGAAATTGTGGAAGTTTTTATGGATGATTTCTCTCGTATATGGAAAAACTTTTTGATGATTGTCTTAGAAACTTGGATAGGGTTTTGCAAAGATGTGAAGAGAAGCACTTAGTTCTAAATTGGGAGAAATGCCACTTTTATGGTTAGAGAAGGAATAGTGCTTGGACACCTAGTGTCGAAAGGGGAATAGAGGTAGATAAAGCCAAGCTAGAAGTGATAGAACAATTGCCTCCCCCTATAAATGTCAAAGGGATTAGAAGTTTTCTTGGTCATGCTGGTTTCTACCGTAGATTTATAAAAGATTTTTCGCATATTGCTAGACCACTCACCAGCTTGTTAGCCAAGGATGTCCCTTTTGAATTTGATGATGCTTGCTTGAAAGCTTTTGAAACTTTGAAAAAGGCCCTCATGTTCGCACCTATCATTCAACCCCCGATTGGTCTTTACCTTTTGAAATCATGTGTGATGCCCGACTATATGCCGTAGGGGCGGTGTTAGGGCAAACTAAAGATAGGAAGCATCATGCCATTGCATATGCCAGCAAAACTTTGACTGGGCCACAGCTTAATTATGCTACTACTGAAAAAGAATTGCTAGCTGTTGTATATGCCATTGATAAGTTTAGATCTTACTTGGTAGGAGCCAAAGTAATTGTTTACACTGATCATGCTGCTTTAAAATACTTGCTCACCAAGAAAGATGCTAAACCTCGTTTGATAAGATGAATTTTGTTGCTCCAAGAATTTGATTTAGAAATAAAAGATAAAAAGGGAGTAGAAAATTCTGTTGCTGATCATTTATCTAGAATGCATTTTGAGAAACCCAATGATTTGCCCATTAATGACTCACTCGGGGATGATACACTTTATCGGATAACCCGCACCGATCCCCCGGGCACGCAGATATTGTTAATTTTATGGTTGCAGGTTATGTACCACCAGGGGGTTGATAAGAGGAAACTTATTTACGACGGTCGTTATCACCTTTGGGATGAACCATACCTCTTCAGGGTTTGCTCAGATGGGTTACTCAGAAGATGTGTGCCTACAGAAGAAGGAATCCAGATCATTGAAAGATGTCACTCATCACCGTATGGAGGACATTATGGGGCATTCAGAACACACGCGAAGATTTGGCAAGCAGGATTTTTCTAGCCAACCATGTATCAAGATACCAAAGATTTTATTCGAAGATGTGGAGCCTGTCAAAGGCATGGGAATATCAATGCAAGAGATGCCATGCCTCTTACAACCAACCTCCAGATCGAGCTCTTCGATGTATGGGGAATTGATTACATGGGACCATTTCCAAAATCCGGAAATTATGAGCACATACTAGTGGCAGTTGACTATGTATCAAAGTGGGTTGAAGCTATGCCATGCAGATCTGCAGATAACAGAAGCTTGGTGAAGATGTTTGAAGAAATAATATTTCCAAGGTTTGGAGTGCCAAGAATGGTAATTAGTGACGGAGGATCCCACTTCATAGATAGTAGATTCAAAAGATACTTAGCGAAGCACGGAGTTCGTCACAACATCGCTACACCTTACCACCCCCAAACAAGTGGGCAAGCAGAAACATCGAATAAGCAAATCAAGAATATCTTGCGTAAAAACAAGTAGAAGAGATGGGAACAAAGTGGAAGGATAGACTTCGTAAGCATTATGGGCGTAGGGGACAGCCTACAAAACACCAATTGGAATGTCACCATACCAACTTGTTTATGGCAAAAACATGCCATTTGCCTGTTGAGCTAGAGTTTAAAGCTCTTTGGGCAATCAAGAGATGGAACATGGATTTAGAAACCGCGGGGAGTAAAAAGAAAGATGCAATTATCGGACCTCGACGAATGGTGAGAGAAAGCTTATCACAATGCCAAGATCTACAAAGAAAGAACAAAAAGGTGGCATGATAAAAGAATTAAAAAAGAAGAACTTCACTCAAGCGCATCGGGTATTACTTTTTTAATTTCGGGGTTAAATTATTCGGGCATGGAAAATTTCGAGCAAATGGGAAGGACCCTTCAAGGTGGTGAATTCTCCATCTCATGGAGCGATCACTCTTCAAGATACCGAAGGTAAGTTATTCAAGGTAAATGGCCAACGTCTTAAAATCTTTTATGAGCCCAATAAAGAACCCGAGGAATTAGATGTTTTAGAATTCTTTATTTTACCTAATCATTAGGCCTTGATCGCGTAGCGTCGGTTTTTTCGCCCAAAATACGAGTAATAGACTGGAATAGACCTTAGAAGACCGCAGACGAAAGCCGGGCCGTGGACCCCATGGGGCCCACGCGGCCGCCCTCTGGGCTGGCGGCGGCCGCCGCGCCACGTGGCCGCCACGCGCCCCGCATCTTCCCATGGATCTACCCTAGGATATCCTACCGAATACCGAATCTTTTGGCGCGATTCTCCGTGTTGACGCCCCGATAACCGTCATCCTAACTCCCCTTCCAAGGCATTCCCGATATATAAACCGACCCATTCTACCTTGAGCCTATTCCCATCTACCTCTCCAAAGACCGACGACCAAAGACCTTCATCGCTGCCATGGCCAACCCGGAGATGAGAATGGTGGTGTACGATCCCACCAAGATCACCACGCCGCCACCTCCGACGTCATCGCCATTGTGCGCTCTCGCCGCCGTACCTCCAACACCTACACCCCTCGCCGTTATTCCACCACCTCAGCCACCATCACCTCAACCATCCCCTGCTGTTCTCATGGCGAGAACGATCTTGAGCGCTCGCCGTGATGATGCTATGAAGAAGTTCTTGGTGCCGGAGGGCACCAAATTGTTGCCGCCTCGTCCAAACGAGATGCTTACGGGCGTCAAGCGAGACAGGTTCAACAACATCCGTCGTCTGAACTACACACATCCTCGCGTCTCCATTGACGGAGTGCGCGCTACGCCGTCACAAGTGAAGTTCATCCCGCCAAAGGAGGCCGCCGAACGCGCTTCAAAGCGTCGTTTCGGCAAGTGCACAGTAGCTGACCTCCGCGAAGAAGTCACGGATTGGAGAAGCTTCTCCCTGACAGAGCATCGAAACTGGAGTGCCACGACGAGAAGCGTGGGCGCTCTAGATAGGCGCGTAGAAGACGCTAGAGATGAGATCGCAGCGTTAGTCAAGAAAGTTGAATCTCTTGAGAACCGCCAGCGCAACTAGGGAAGGAGCCCTAGTAATAATTAGAGTGTTTCAATTAGCTAGTTGGATTAGTTTGCTTAGTTAGTTCGTTTAGAAATTTGCTAGATCGTTTGCTTAGATTAAATTATTATTATGTAATATTTGCTAGAATAAATAAAGGGACACTCTATCATTTTTTCTGAAGTTGATCTTTCTTATTTATCATTTATTTTCGGTAAAAGTTTCTTTGTCTCCACATGTTGTGAATAAAAGGTAACAAAGAAAAAGTGTGGGGAGACAAAGATTTAACGTCGAAACGAGCGTAATGTAAACCCGAAAATACCGAGAAACCAAAAGATACAGCAGCGTAGATCACGACGACGAAGATCGCCGTGGGCCCCGTGGGACCCACGCGCCGCCGACCGGGCCGGGCGGCGCCGCCGTGCCACGCCACCTCCTCGGCCTCCCCCTTCGTCCCACGTGTCGGTTTGTTCTCTCGATCATTTTAATTACGTGACTTTTGTTTCCCCGTTTCGCAAAAAGTACCGAAAAAGCTCTCTCGATATCTAATAAATAAATATAAAAAGAAAGAGATTGATACGCTTAGTTCAAGTTGGACTCACATAATTCTTTTTCATGGTCCAACCAAATTGTTGAAAACTAAAAGTAAAATAAATCCCAAGATACTTAAGTTGTTGTAGAACATGAGATAGAAGATTGGTGAGAGCCCCGATTCTTGATATCTTGTCTCTGGGAGAATTTATTTCGAAAATATTAAAAATGATAGCTATACCTCCTCTTTGTGGTAATTATCCTACCAAAGCCATGCTTGCTGAAAAAAAAAAAAACTAGCCATAAGCTACTTGTTTTGCATTGAGCTTTGTCAAGTCCCCGAGATCCAAGTTGAGAGACTAACTATCAAGAACACGTACACTCAAATATTTATGTTGCTTTTATATGCTCCAAGTTTTGATCTCTCCATATTAAAAGTGTTGATACAAATGTGAGACAAGGCATGGGCTATGCAAAAGTATTGAAAAAGAATATATAAAGAAATAAAGATAAGAGATGAAGAATGGACAAGTGTCCAAGGGTGAGTAGAACCCACATCTCTTAAAGAGAGGAAATAAAAGGCAAAAGTCCTGGGGCAGAGCAAAGCCCACCTCAAAAAAAAAAAAAAAAAAAAAAAAAAAAAAAAAAAATAAAGATAGCCCATGACCTTACTTGCATAGTATCCATCTTTCAAAAAAGAGAGAATCTTAAAAAAAAACATAGTAGAATTAGAAAACTAAACACATTTGCACATCTTGAGAATGTCTCTCCTCGGATCCAAAGCCTTGACATTGCAATTATATGCAAGGTAAGTATGCTACATCCTTGACATACCTGAAACTCCAGATAAAGCTTTATTAGAAGTAGGATACTTTTAAGGGCAACAATCACATTTGTGCCTTGTGAGGATCCAAAAATACCACATGAGTGACTTGAGAGTACCACAAACGAGGATGGTAAGCTATGTTTCTTTTCAAAAATCATTGCAAAATCTCCAGCTTGGCTCGATTGAGAAAAAAAAAGGGTGCTCTATATCAACTATTCTGTTCTCCAACTCCTCAAAATTCTTAGTAAGATACAATGAATCCCGCAAATAAATAAGATCATGAGATTGATTTATGTTTGATGTCTTAACTTACAGCTTTTGCTATATCCATCCTTTTCTCGAGACGAGTAAAAGCCTAAGTGTGGGGAGCTTGTTGACACATCTTATAGTATATCTTTTTATAGCTCAATTAAAACTAAAATAAGGGTATAAATGAATATTTATGTAGAACTAGGGGCTTTACTAACAATTTCCATGAGTTTTGGTGAATTATATATTTTTAGGGATTAACAGGAAAAAGCCCAGAGTTTGCACCCCATACGATGAAGGACGTGACCGTGAAGCAACTTAACTTGAAACCCACGTAAGAAGACCCTAGAAGACTCCGGCCGGCGGGACCTGTGGCTGGGCCCACTGTCGAGGGCCCCGGCGGCGGCCGCCCGTGGGGCCCCCTGTCGCCCTCTGTTCTATGTCGGTTCACAACCGCCATTGAGGGTCAATCCTATCCATCCATCAAGGTCGGTTTCATCCAAGGGCTACGGTTCATCGACCCCGGCTATATAAGCATGCCCCCTGGCCCCTGCCAGGGCAATGATGGTTCATTAGTTCATTACTCCATCAGCTCAACCTGATCAACAGCCTATGCCCTAGCCTCTAATTAGAAGAGCTCTAGATCTAGTTGAGAGAGAAGATTAGCAAGTTGAGAGACTAGTTCATAGCTCCCCTCGCGAGAGTAGCTAAATCTAGTCTTGTTCGAAAGATAGAGATTGAGTGGAAGGAGAAGTAAGGGGAAGCTCCGAACCCCGTCGGTGTCTCCTCTTCGCTTGTACCTCCGGGATCAAGCCTCCATTGGAGCTTGTTCCTAAGACAACTACGGTGGATCAACTTCTTATTTGAGTAAGTTTACTTGTTTATATTATTCTTGTGGTTTGCGACTCTTTTAGAGTACTTCAATTCTTGTCGCTCTTGGATTGAGGTTGCTACCCCTAGTGTGAGCGTGGTGCTTAGACTAGATAGCTCGTAGATGCACCCTACCTTCCGGATTGTGGTAACTAACGTAGGTGACTTATAGCTACGTTAACTCTTTGTATTCCGCATCCCGTTGGATAGGCCTCGGTAGAACCTATTTGCTAGGAGTTTGCACTCTTTGCTAGTGTCTTTCTCCTTGAAT